>CM037095.1:73128076-73635237 GCA_020916435.1 Oxytropis ochrocephala | reverse complement strand
GAAAATTTGTGAAAAAAATAGGTTTCGCACTGGTCTTTTGGTCTTTTCACACCCTTATGGGGTGTGTTTTGAAATAGGAGGGGTGTGAGAAAAGCAAGCGCCTAAAAATAATAAAAATGGGCTGAAACAAGAATGCTTGTTTTGTTTTTGCTTTTGGGCTTGTTTGATTTTGGTACTTTTAGATACAACTTCAGTTCAACAAAAAAAACTCAGAAAGTTGGTCCAAAAACAGATTTCTCTAACTGAAATAACAGATTTCTCCAGTGTTGTGGCATTTCTCATAGCATAACTGCCGTAACAGATTTTGGGACACTTCAACAGCTGCTGTGTAATTGCGTGTGTGCTCATGAGTTCCTAACAATGTAAATAGATGTATGTAACGACAGGATTAGACCTCTGTCAAAATTTAACATTTTTAGTTATTGTTATGTTAGAATATAGGAAAGTATCATATAATATCATAGTATTATGTTAGAGTATCATAGTCAGATTGGTTTCTTATCTTAGAGTATCTTAGAATATTTCTTAGTATAAGTCTTCATATTGCGTCATTATTATTATGATTTGTTTCTGATATAGTTATTTAGGGTTGAGTCTATTTATCCCTATAAATAGGGATTAGTGTTTAGTCTTTTGTAATACACCAAACTATGAAAGCATTCTCAATTATATTCAAAGTATTTATTATTTCAACATGGTATCAGAGCAAGTTACGATCCTGCAGACCTATCTTTGAGCTTCACTAACGCTGCTAGGTGGCGATCGCCGCCACCTAAGTGGCACCTTTTATTAATTTTCAATTTATATCTTTTTAGTGTTGCTATAACCCCTTTCAGTTTGCTCCTTCCGTTGTTTTCAACTTTCTGGCGTGTCTTTTCGGTTCCGCAGACCCACCACCATGAAGCCACCGCTGCGCCACCAGGGAAATTTTCAGCGGCCGTTTTCGAAAAAACCACCATCAATAGCGGCGGATTTTGCCGATCTACTCCTTTGTTCAAAGGTGCATCTTCATCGGACCAGTCTTTGTTCTGCTCGGCTCACTTTCATTTCTCTCTCCTTAAACTTTATTCAGTCCATAAACCCATATTTGGTAAAATCATCGTGCACCACCACCACCATCGAACCGCATGTGTTAGACCGGCCTACCACCGAAATCTCGCCCATCTACGCTGTCACGCTGGCGTGCGTCACGCGAGAAAGAGTGTTAGAGTCTTTGTTTCACGTCCGTGCGGTGGTTCCTTTCATCGTTGGCGTCGCCTCTCTCTCCTGGTCTGATCTATGGTTATTTTTTTTGGGTTTGGTCTCTGGTTATATGTGGTACAGTACAAACATCGCTTTCTTTCTTTTGGTTTAGGCGTTTTTAGGTAGATATTGCTTGTTTATGTACTGTTGAACAGTGTTTATACTGTTCTTGGTCTGTCTCTGATTTGTTTCAATGTTCTTGGTCTGTTTCTAGTCTGTTTTAGTCAAGATATATCAATTCTTGGCCTTCTGTTTCTGCATTTATGTCACATCAACTGCTTTCGATCATTGTGTATCGCTTTTGGGTCTGGTTTTCGCGGTTGTTCGTTGGTTCCAGCTTTTTGTTGGTCATCTGTCCAAATCACTCTTATCTAGTGTGCTTTCTGCCTTGTCAGTCTCTAATGGCAAGCTCTCTAGTTAACAATCCGAGCACACTATAGATAGTTCGTTGGTAGTCCCGCTGTCCAACCACAATCAAGGTTGAGTCGTCGGCCCCAATCGAGAGATGAAATAGTCCATTGGTAGTCCCGTTGTCCAACCATGTCAAGGTTGAGTCGTCGGCCCCAACCATAGATGAAATAGTCCATTGGTAGTCCCATTGTCCAAATTGAGTCATCGGCACCAGTCACGGTGAAGCGTTTCAGTTTGTTTTGGAGTTGTTACACCTTGATCGGGACTTCAACTGCTGTAAGCGCTGGTCCAATATTATTTCAGTTTGTTTTGGAGTTTTACACCTTCAGTTAGGACTTCAGCTGCTATAAGCGCTGGTCCAATATTGGTTTCTAAGTTGGTTTGAAGATGTGACACTTCTGTGTAGGTTTCAGTTCCCAAAGTGAGCACTTGCTTAATATCTTCTTTGTTTTGAAGTAGTGACATCTTCAAGTTTGGACTTCAGCTGCCGGAGTGAACACTAGTCCAGTTTGGTTTAGTTCGATGTGGTGACACGTTTCAATTATGGTCTCAGCTGTCATATAACACTGGCCCAATACTGTTGCAGTTTGGTTTTTCTTCTTCAAGGGCATATTTTGTAACAAGCTAAAAGCTTAATGAGCTTTAGCTTGAGGGGGAGTGTTAGAATATAGGAAAGTATCATATAATATCATGGTATTATGTTAGAGTATCATAGTCAGATTGGTTTCTTATCTTAGAGTATCTTAGAATATTTCTTAGTATAAGTCTTCATATTGCGTCATTATTATTATGATTTGTTTCCACGATATAGTTATTTAGGGTTGAGTCTATTTATCCCTATAAATAGGATTAGTGTTTAGTCTTTTGTAATACACCAAACTATGAAAGCATTCTCAATTATATTCAAAGTATTTATTATTTCAACAGTTATTGATGGTGTAATATATGTAATACGGTAGTGATGGGCTCACCAATATTTGGGTTTTTTATATGAAAAGACAATGGCTAACACCAACTTCTACTATAGGCATTTGCATATTCAACAGTAAAATTCTTGCTAAATGTCTTCCTTCTTCTCATGAGGGACCAGCATTGTCCCTCTACATCAAATGCTCCACCACTAAAAATACAAAATAGATACTGATACTAAGAGCTATTTCACAAGTCACACTATGTACCAGGACAACTATGTTATACATAAAAATGGAGCCAAACCTGAAATTTTGTCACTTCCTAGGTCTGTTTTCACCACATTGTGGAGTGTCTTTTCCCCCACGAAACCTGGTTAAATTATCATCAAACATGAGAAAAATGTGACTGGAGGTAAATCAGCTATCAGTATCAAGTATGAATTTGAAATAAGGCCACTTAATGTAATATGCCTGATTCAGGGAAGTATTGTAAATGGAGTGAAACTCAAACAAAAGAGATATAGCATAGACCTACAGGAACAGATAAAAATAAGTATGCTAAGAAATGCAATAATTTCTACGAAGAATAAGGAAGATGAAGTCATGGACAAAATAAAAGCAAGACTGAAATTCAAATGTTATGATACAAAGGAAAAAAGGCAATGGGCAGAGGGGAAAGGTTCAATGGAAGAAAGTGAAAAGATAATATACCAGAAACGACCTACATCAAGATGGGAGCACTCTGTTACAAGCTTTACTATTGAATGAGCCTTGTTAACAAAATTAAGGATTAGTTGGGTGACAAACCTTGGTGTCTGTTATCAGATTCTTTGGCATTTGTGATAAACATTACAAAAGATAAGGTACACGAAACTACATTAGGGCCGAAGGAAATGCAAGATCTTGAGGTGGAATGCTTGTCATCAAGATCCAATTCCCGGATTTTGTCAAAAAAAAAAAGCCAATTGTCTGGTCAACATAACAAAAAGGCTACAAAGTGAGCTGCGAGATGAGAGAAGATGGCTGTACCAGAACACCTCTAACCATTTGACAGCTTGTCGGCGTTCACCCAGAGGAAGTCAAATCTACCATTGTTTGTAATCATCAACAATGTGTGCATGAAGTAATTGCATGAAACAATTTAACTTTTACATCATAAATTGAAACATGCATTCCATGTAACGCAGGAAGATCTATGTTTGAATATTGTTATCCACACTCCTCAGCTACATAGGATGACACTTCTAGAATTCCCAAGTAAATCTTTTCTAACTCTGCATAGATTTCAGTTGATTGTTGATGAGTAACATCATCAACTGCAAATACATGAAACTGCTTATCTACCTCTACCCAACTCCATCCTGCAGGTTTTCTTATTCTCCTTTGTTGCATAATGCTTCTAACTTCAGCTACTTCATTCCATAAACCATTTCTTGCATAAATATGCGCTAAAGTTAAATACGGTGCTGCATTACATGGTTCCATCTTAATGAGCTGATCAGCAGCTTCCCTTCCAAGCTCTACATCTCCATAAATCTTGCAAGAACTCAAGAAAGAACTCCAGATTACATAATTTGGATCATAAGGCATTTCTTCCATTAAATCCCTCGCTTTTCTTATATTTCCATTTCTAGCATAAAGATCAATCAAGCAAGCATATTGATCTATATCAGGAGTCAGCCCATAATGTGTTCTCATTTTGTTGAAATATCCCTCCCCTTTGTCAAGAAAACCTGCATGATTACAAGCTGTTAAGACAGCAGTAAAGCAGATTTGGTCAGGAATTATCTCTTGCTTAGTTAATAAAGAATCAAAAAGATCCAAAGCCTCTAAACCTCTCCCACATTGAGCATAACCCATGATCATAGATGTCCACAATACAGTGTTCTTCTTAGAAGTCCGATTTAACACACATCGAGCCTCATCAATGTCACCACACTTCGAATACATATCAATTAGAGCACTGGCCACAAACACATTCCTTTCTGAACCCATTTTAATCACAAGAGAGTGCACTTGTTTTCCTTGAAGAAGCACTGCAAGGCTGCTGCAAGCATTTAAAATAGAGCATACGGTATGATCAGTGGGACTCAATTTCTTTTCCTGCATTTCTATATAGAGTTTCATTGCATCTTCACTGTACATGTTTTGACAATATCCAGAGATCATCGAATTGTATAAAACAGTGTCCTTCTCACTAGTTTCATTAAATAATAATACAGCGTTATCGATTGCTCCCCAATTTGCATAACAATCAACTAATGAGCAGATAACAAAATTGCTCGTATGAAATCCTCGTTTTATGATTTGAGCATGAAGAGCTGAACAATGTTGAAGGAGTCCATTTTGCCCCACACATGCATTGACGACACTAGTAAAAGTAAAACAATTGGGCTTAATTTCAGTACCTAACATCTCTTTGAACGACAAGAAGGCGTCTCTTCCTTGTCTGTTTGCTGAAAATCCAGCAATAAGTGAAGTCCATGACACCTGATCATGTATTTTCATGCCCCTAAATACCTTCCTTGCATCCACAATAGCAGAACATTTTGCATAGAAATCAATGAGTGCACTACTAAGAAACAAATTATCTTCATATCCAGATCGAATCATATATGCATGGATTTGTATACCCAAATGCCAATTCAGGGTCTTCGCACAAGAACTAAGTGTATTACAAAGAACAAACTTTGTTGGCTTCTCCATTAATTTGTTCATTCTGCTTAATGACTCTAGTGCCCGATAGGTACTTGTTCTTCTATAACGCTTTCCATTGTAATCAGTTTTACATGCTTTTCCAAACAATTTCTGCATCAAAACACCAGAAAAAGAACTTTTAGAATATGCATAATGTCACATGTTTGAAACTCAATCTTTTGCTGGATGTTGATAAAGAAATTTCACGCAGGGGTTGTGCCAGACTGACAACCATGAACTCTATCAACAAAAAAGGCTGAATGCATGCATAACTACTATGGGTCCAAAAAACTCACCAATCACTTTGATGGATACACAATTGAACAATTACATATACAAAATAGTAACGCACAAGATACCAATCAGTCTGTCATGAATTGGAGCATTTGAAACTAAAGCAATATGATACAAATATCGAGCGGATATAGTGGATTATGGATTATCATTGTGTGTGTGTGGAGTGAGAGAGGGGGGAGAGCAAAGGCATCCACACAAGCGAAACCCTTTAAAGAATGGACACCGACAAGATCACAACACACAACACGACACAGACAATATAAAAAAATATGTGGCATTAGGACAAGGCAGACACACTCATGATGCTACAAAAGGTAGCAGGTCAAGCATAACATTCCAAATTTAATCCAGCAGCTTTGAAAAAGTATGATGCTTACCTAGTTTACCCTTGTCATGAATGTAAGAAGGACATGTAGCTAAGAGCCTCTTGTCTTGGCTGATCTTTTTGCAAGACACTTATCAAAATGGGAATCAACTAGGTAGTTATAAGAGACAATGATTGCTTCAAAGGCTGCAAAGTAATGCTTCAGTAATGTATACCTCTCAGCACCGGTAATAATGACAATGACGGTGGACAACTACATCAGAAAGAGCTGAAGGAAGTAGAACATGACTAGCAAACCACCATGTTTAAGTTAAACAATTAGCTTAGCCAGATAAGTAGGGTGCCAATGTGGCATTGTTTTTTGTTGTGCATAAAAACATATATATCGAATTAAGCTATCAAAACGGGGTATTCATTAAAATCTGTGGTATGTAGGGGTGCTCATGGATAAACCATATCCATATCCAACAAATATCTATTTGATATAACCGGTTATATCAATAACCAGATGTTTAGCACCAATAAAATTCAATTTTTTTAATTCAATTTTAAATTTAAAAATCTGAAAAAAAATAAAAATCTCTCTCTCTCTCTCTCTCTCTCTCTCTATATATATATATATATATATATATATAGCTTAGTGCCAATTGCAACTTGCTCAAAATTCTAGTGTAGCATCTGGTATTCATGTTTCTCTATCAAAATTCAATTAAAGGAAAAACAAAATGATCAAATCAAACCAAAACAACTTGACAAGCACACAGTAGTTGAATTATATGTCAGCTAAGGTCAAATTAACTTGGAAAAATAATTCATTATGAAATCACTACTGCTTTTTTATTTGAAAAAACAAACAACTCAGATACATAGCTCGGACTGAAATAAATTAATATGTTCTGGTTTGTTGTACAAATTATAATTAATATGTTTAGGGGTCATTAGGTAGAAGGTGAATGCATGTTGAGTCCCTATCAATGCAACAAATCCGGTACCAATTGTGGGGCAATTCTAGTGTAGCATCTGGTATTCATGTTTCTCTATCAAAATTCGATTAAAGGAAGAACCAAATGATCAAATCAAACCAAAACAGAAAGGCAGAGTCAAAAAGGGTTTGTGATTGTCCTGTCTAAAAACCCAAACCGTTTCCTCTGTTGCTCGGAATCAGAAAACCTTCTTCTGTTTCACAAAGAAATTTCCAAATGACAGAGAGAGAGTGAGTTGATTGTGGAGGATAGCACTTACCTTGATAAAAATAGAAGAACACAGATCCTACTGAAGATGCACCCTTCACGTGAATTCCATGTCCAACGGCGTCGACGGTGTAAACGGCGGCGACGGTGGCGGTGCTGGTTGCAGTGACGAGAGAGTGTTCACGCGTGAAGACTGAAGAGAGAGTGATATTTCAGATTTGGGGATTTTTTTTTTTTGGTCAAAAGATTTGGGGATTTCAATTTTTAGGGTTTTTTCAATTTGGACATTTTAGTGGGCTAATTTGGTTATCCATTAAATAACTGGATAAATAACCATTTTTGGATAAATTAAAATAACTAATAACTAATTATAAAATTATCAAAAATATCCGAATTTATTTAACCGGTCGAATATAGATACGGATGTGGATTAACCGTATAACAAGTTAATTTGTGCACCCCTCCCTAGTGATATGGTGTAACAGTTAGGAAGTTAAATGAAAGAGAATGAGTTCAATCTAAGAATTTTACAATAAGAAAAGTAATGTAAATTTACAACATTATTAAATACGTCTTAAGCTAGACAAGTTGCCACTAGGATTAGCAATCCTTGATAATATTAACAATGATCATACAATAGTTAGCTTATAATGAATCTGATTAACATCAACATTATATAGTTTTGCTCGGTCGTTGCTCACCGCTCTATCTCCGCTGCACAAACCCGCATCCCCTGTTTTACTGTATTATGGGACTGTTTTTAAGTACAACCCCCCTTTCATTTTTTTAATAAGCAATGATATTATTGAAGGGAGCACAAGGGGTATCCAATCCTTAAAATAGAAATCAGAAAAGGGGGAAGGTCTCCTCAAAACCTACTAGAGCTAAAACCCATTGAAAAAAGACTCAGACAGGAAAAAGAGTACCCCGCACAAGGATTGTACAACAATGGGAAGAGACAAATTGACCCACTGTTTCTCCCCCTTTGAAATTACATGAAATTCAAAAATCATACATATGAAGATTACAACATTGAAAAACAGCCCATCGGACAGTTATACCAATCCAATCAAGTCACCCTGCAATTTCTCCTCCTCCTTGCCTTAAACCAGCTCCAAGCCGAGTCTTTAATTCCCGCTAGTATTAAAGGAGCGGAAGCAACCTTGCACCATCTTTTCATCTATTATTACTGGTTGTTTCTTTACTAATAAGTTGTTTCTTTACTTATAAGTAAATGGAGTTGAACTAATTGCACCCCATCCCTTTTCATTTTGTTGTTTGGTTTATACTTTTTTTGTCTCGTGCGCATTATCCACCAGTTTTGCCATTACTAATCTACGTAGGGGAATTAGGTTAGCCACGTATATGTACATTAAAACCTAGCTCACATTTTAATTATTAATATTCAAAATAATTTTGTTTCACAAATGTTTAATATACAAAATTAAATCAATTTCTTTTTAAATAATCGGTTAGGGGGTTAAGTAGGTTGTAATGTGGCAAAATTTTTGTTTTTGACCCACTCTCACTTGTGACACGCGTCACTCACGGGATTGGGACAGTTTCATAATTCGGTTTATAACGGTATTTTGAAGTCACATTGTTATGCCAAGAACGGTTCAACTCGATTTATATAGTTTTGAGTCGCAATTCCATTTGAAACTTAACTCTAATCTTTCATTGGGTGTGTGCGAGAGTAAACACGGGAAAATTAGGGTTCTGGGAAGTGAGGGGGATTCACATTGGGAAAACTTCACATCTTGTACAATTTGACATATTGATCGTTGAGTGTAGTAAGAACTAAATAATTGCTTAGTTCTCCAGACGTAGGTATCACTTTGATACCGAACTGGGTGATCAATTTCTTGAGTGTCATTGTTTAATTGCTTAATTCGTATTTTTCCTAATTCGCAGAATTAAGGTTCTTAATTAGGGTTTATTAATTCGCTTATTCAATCGGTTATTGGAATCTGTAATACGTGCGTTTGGTAATTGGGATTGAGTCTTGATCAATCTTGCAAAGAATTGGCGCAAATTTGTGGTCTAATTTCAACATTAATGATAGAAGAAAGTGAATGATAGATACATACACATACTAATAAGTTAAATAACAATTCTATTTGTCCTGAAAGCTTCATAATGAATGACTCACGAGATACTTTCCAACCAATCAAAGACAAAAATGACCATACACCCTAGTTTTTATATGAGTCACATTACTTAATCATTTTTGTAAGTAAAATAGCAAAGGAGTTTGAGAATTTCCATAAGATAGGAAAATCATTATTGGAATGTACAAATATCTTATCAAACCAAAGATTGCAATCAAACACTGTTTTGAGAGATACTCCTCAACACTCTTGGATCACATGATAGAGCACGGATCAGGACTTGGATCATAAACAACCGTGCAATTTGGGGGATAAGGGTTATAACAAGGTGATGGATATCGCGCACAACACTTAACACAAGTGCACCAAGGAGGGCATTGATGAGGGCTTGGTGAAGGTGGCTTAGGTTTAGGTTTGCAACCATCACACTTGGCCTTTAGGCAACCGGGACAAGGCTTACACTCACCCTTGCACTTTTCATCTTTGCACTTTATGCAAATTTTGATAAACTGAACATCACTCTTTTTGCACTCACACTTGCTAGGGTTAGGGTTACAATGCTTGCCATCACACTTGGTAGGGTCACAAGGTTTTGGAGCACACTTGCAGCAAGTATCACACTTATCTTTGCAACTTGAGGGAGGATGACATAGAAGTTCGCGACACTTTTTTAAATCAGCTTCTTTTTTCTTCTTTTCTTCCTCTTTTTTCTTTTCTTCTTCCTTTTTCTTTTCTTCGGCTGATTTCACCTTTTCCACACTCATAATGGTGACATTGCGAAACTTCTTCTTCATTTGGTTGGCTAAGCAAATTGTGTCCACGTCATCACCGATCACTGCTACAGTATCCTTAGCATCCCCTTCTAATGACACTGAAGTCACACCTGTGTGTATTGATCATCACAAATCACGACAAATTAAAAAGTATCACTAGATCTATTTATTCTCGACCAAATTATAAGAAAAAAACCCTAAATATAAGAAAATTTCAACTAACTCAACTTTATTTCAGCTTTCAGTTTTCTAGAGAATGATACGCTTTCAAGAAACAAATGAAACTTCAAATGTGATGATCATCATGATCAAAGGTAGTTTAGTATATGTAGTTTATTCTTTAGATTCAAAACTTAAGAAAATTAAATCAATACAACTATTATTCTTAAGCGGCATGGAGTACTAAAGAAACTTAATTTCAACCTTAAGAAAAAGTCTACCCTCATGTTTCCCACCTCTTTTCTTACACCAATTTCTTCCACCCAAAGAATGTTGTTATGCTACTCGTGCTTTGCACATGTATTTCTCACTAGTTTGCATATGAAAATTGAATTATCGACAAAAAAAAAAGAAATAAAATAATTGAAATTGCCTATCTCCAATTTTGACCTTAGAATTAAAGATAAATTTAATTTTATGTCTCTAATTTTTATCAATAACTCAACTTTTCTGTTCATACACATAAATAAGACACTTTCACATACTTGGATCCTCTTCAACCCCACAATTCTCTCTAGTCAAATTGTGGTCGTTTTATTAATTTAAGGTATGATCCTTAGATTAATCGAACAAGAGAGTGTTCCTAACATTTCTCATCGAACAATTGACATCCGATTAGAGAGATTTGCACAACCCGAGAGGATACAAGATTTCATTCTTAATAATTGGTAATATATTTTTTTTTATATACTTTAATAATAGAGTTAATTATGTTCCAATAGTTCTTAGAAAGCATAAAATGATTGATCTTTACCGTTCACTTCTGCAGCAGTTTTGAGGGCTTTGTTTTTGCATTTGTCGCAGTCCATATGCAACTTTATAACTATTTTTGCTGTATTTAACATTTTACATAAATCATGTTAAGAAATTGATGAAAAGGAAAAAACAAAAGGAAATTAAATTAACTCAAAAAAACAATGATCACACACCTTCATTTTTGCTTATAACAACCTCCTTGCTGCTACTTTTTGCAATTGTGATGATTGGAAAACAAACAATGCAGTTAGTTCCTTGTTGTTTGTCTTCAAGAATTTGATTGTGCGAGCTACTACCTATTTGTTAAGATATATACATATACATATACATATAGATACATATTGATTGGTATGATCTACACATTTTGTTTGTTGACTTTGACTAATTGAACAAAGCTTGCCGACATAGACAGGTTACCTTCTTCAAGATAATTGGGTTAAAGGTTCTACAAGTAGTAGTTGGAAATAATAAAAAAAAAACAAAAATGTTAAATAATGTTGCATAATTGAGGTTGTTATTCGATTACATCAAGTCAACTATTTCTATGTGTATATGAGTATGTATATTCCAAATTCAACTTGTCTTTTAATTACTTGGTCGTGCATGCATGCTGCGAATCCAAACTCTTATTATATTGTAGTGCCATTTTATTACAATGATGAATTAATTCATTGTACCCTATATTTTTAGAGTTTGTTAAACTTTTTTTTCCCACGAATATCCTCCATTTTATGGTTAAAATCAACCCTTATACTTTTAAAACTGCTAACAACAGACTTTGTTGCCAGGATTTTGCAGTAGAGGATATGATGGCCGAGGCAAAGGAGTTGCTTTGCGAGCAAGTAATTGAAGCAAGATTTCATTGAAGGGAGCACAAGGGGGTGCCCAACCCTTACAATGGAAAAAGAAATGGAAGGGGGAGGGCCTCCTCAAAACCCTCTCGACCAAAAACCCATTGAAAAAGACTGGATGGGAAAAAGAGTACTCTGTGCTTAGACAAGCACCACAAAGGGGACATCAACAAAATTGCCCACTGTTTCTCCCCTCAAGTTGCAAAGACATAAAGAAATTACATTAGACAATGAATTACAATGTAGATATTACACCCAGCGGGCTATTGTACCACTCCGCCCATCCCGCTCGATGCTTCTTTCCTTTCTAGCCTTGAACCAACACCATGTCGTGTCTTTAATGCCCAAAAGAATTGAAGGAATTGATATCACCTCGCCCTTAAATACCACTCTGTTTCGCCATCCAAACATTCCAAACGACCGCCAACCATATTAGATGTGTGACTCTTTGTTGCCTCTTGCCTTTAAGCATCCTTCCGAACTCCATAAAGTGCGTCAAACGCCCCTCTTCATCATAATAAGGCCCCAACCAAGAATAGATCAGTGCCGGACATTTTTAATAATGTGACAATTCAAAAATAAATGAGAGTACAGTTTCATCTTCCATAAAGCAAAAAAACACAGACTTGTGTGTGTGTGTGTGTGTGTGTGTGTGTGTGTGTGTGTGTGTGTGTGTGTGTGTGTGTGTGTGTGTGTGTGTGTGTGTGTGTGTGTGTGTGTGTGTGTGTGTGTGTGTGTGTGTGTGTGTGTGTGTGTGTGTGTGTGTGTGTGTGTGTGTGTGTGTGTGTGTGTGTGTGTGTGTGTGTGTGTGTGTGTGTGTGTGTGTGTGTGTGTGTGTGTGTGTGTGTGTGTGTGTGTGTGTGTGTGTGTGTGTGTGTGTGTGTGTGTGTGTGTGTGTGTGTGTGTGTGTGTGTGTGTGTGTGTGTGTGTGTGTGTGTGTGTGTGTGTGTGTGTGTGTGTGTGTGTGTGTGTGTGTGTGTGTGTGTGTGTGTGTGTGTGTTTTCTCTTTCACTTAGCCCGCCTCTCCCATCACTTTCCGGACCAACCCGGAGTCTCTGTGTGTGTGTGTGTGTGTGTGATATTAAAAGGAAAATTAATGGTGGTGAAAAAAACAGAAAATTAATTTGCATCTAAACTAATAAACGGAAAAATTATTTTTTTAAACCTTCTATACCTCTTGCTTTTTTGATAATAATATATTTTGATTTGTAGTTACTTTTTCTTAATATGTTCTTGAAGGTTAAAAGAAAATCAATTCAAAAGAGTTTTATATAGAGTCATTTATTTATTTTTATTAAAATCAGCAACTCTTTAGTTTTTTTTCTGAACACCGCAATTCTTTAGTTTAATTCTTACAAGATTGATTTTTTATAATATAAATATATTTTTAAAGCTATTGAAACAAATACTCAGTATTCAACACCATTCAATATTGCATTATAACTATTAACTAATATATGCACGTTACAATTCTTCTTTCAAAGTTTTAGCTGTATACTTTTTATTGGTTAATGCAATAATGGATGCTTTAACTATTCATAAAAAAAAGAGATTTTATACTCACACAATTTTTGAATATCAATGAATGAAAAAAAAAGATATATGGTTGACAGAACTTGAGTTTTTCAAAAAAATTAGGAATCGAGTATTGCATTTATTTTCTTGAGAATTCCAAGCAGTAAAATTATTGAGAATTTTGGAGACGACGAGGGTTGAGGTTGTCGAGTACTGCACAACTCTTATGCAATATTGTAGGGTTTAAGTTCTCTTATGTGCGGCGAGTTCTCAAACTCATATTGTAGGGTTGTTTGATCTTGGAGACGACGAGGCTTGAGGTTGTTGAGTACTGCACAACTCAGACAGAATTGTGAACTCAGCCTTATTTAGTTTGTAATCAACATTTACAACAATAGCTCATCTCTCCCAACGATCTCATCATTTGAATTATTCATGATCTTCGAAGGCATAATTCATATGTATTGGACAAGTACAATAAAAGACAATGTGGACATTACAACATCCATTTATTTTGTACCGGAAAAATTAAAGATGGTAAATGTTGACCATCTTTTTGAAATATATTTTTCATATATTTTCATATGTATTGGACAAGTATAATTCATATATTTTTCATATTTTCATGTGGCTAGAATCTTTTTGAAATATAGCCATGTTGAACTAATGGATGTTTTACTCTTACAAGTCATTTTGGTTTTACAAAGATGATGTTGCAACTCTACATCAATACTCTCTCTTTCACTTTATTGGGCGAGGATAAAAGATCTCTTTCTGATATTGTAATACTCGAGATTATCTAATCATATATGCTGTGTATGGCATGACTAGCAATTTTTTTGTTATTTGTTCAATTTATAACAAAGATTATGCAAGAAATGAAGGTTAAAACATAAATTGAGATCGTAAAATCTTTGATGCTCTCATGTCTAAACTATATTCTCAATTAAATGTGCATGGCACTGAAAATGGGAGTTTACTACTTTTTTTTTTCTATTCTCAAGACCTTTGAAAAATTAGAGAAGACTCCCCCATTCACAGTAAAAGAAATATTCAAAAAATGGTTTTTTTTTACTGTAAGCTTACTATATTATTTAGTCATGTATATTATTAAAATATAAAATGGCATCTATGATTGCTAATATCACCTTTATTGCGACCAGGAGAAGGTAGAAGGTCTTTCAAAAAACACCGTAGATTGAAAACAACCCTAAAGTATTACAAAATAAACCCTTCAAATTTAAAATGTTGGGTTTTTTCGGGGTACCCTCTAGGGATTTCAAAGGTAACTAAAACTTAGGTTTTTTTTTTCTCCATATGATGTCGAAAACGTGGGTTACTATTTTTTTATCACCCCCTTACTACTACAAGAGTAACCTTTTTTCATTGCATGCTCTTCATCTTCTTTCCCCTTCTTTGCGTGACCTCATTGTTATACATTGTAGCCTCCTTTTTCTACGTGAATTTCTCTACGACAATACTCTCTCTTCTTTGCCAGCGACGACCTCATTCATCATCGTTCTCCCTGCAACTGACACTGCTCTGCTCGTGGTCGGGTTTTCTTCCTTCATTCATGTTTATTGATGTTCACTCACTATCTGGTTTTGATCTCAAGCTGTATTTTGGTAAAGTTTCTGTCCTTGTTCTACTCTCTCTCTCTCTCTCTCTCTCTCTCTCTCTCTCTCTCTCTCTCTCTCTCTCTCTCTCTCTCTCTCTCTCTCTCTCTCTCTCTCTCTCTCTCTCTCTCTCTCTCTCTCTCTCTCTCTCTCTCTCTCTCTCTCTCTCTCTCTCTCTCTCTCTCTCTCTCTCTCTCTCTCTCTCTCTCTCTCTCTCTCTCTCTCTTGTGGTTAGCAATTAGTTAGGAGTGAGACAAAAGTTAGTTTCAAGATTTGAATCTTGACCTCCTTCTTAAAACTCCTTCATTTTGCTTATCTACACTGAACTACCTTCTTGGAACTTTTTTTTTTTTTTACTATAAACTAGCCGCATAACTCGCCGCATGCGATCATTTGAGATCGACTAAATTCTTCGTGTAAATGAGTGATAAAATTTTTACGCATTTATTAACAAATCACCTTTTAAACATTCATACTTGGTTTCTTTTTAACTATACTGAGCTAATCCCATTGCGGGAATCGAACTCGAGAAGCACTAAGTGGCCACTCGTGTCCTAGGGTAGCTTATGTCGATGGACCAATGGTGTTGGTTTGTAAAATATATAGTCAAATAATGTGAAGAAAATAAAATTATGACTATAAAATAAATAAGAAGATTATAAAATTAAAAAGAACACTAACAAAGACGTTGAAATTAACCATCCATAGATAGTAAGAAGAAAATGTCTAAAAATTTAATAAGATAATCCATATTTATCAAATGCAAAAATAAAAACTTAACTCATAATTAGAAATAAAAGAATACAACACAATTAGAAAGTGACACACATGGCCGATATCATGTAGAGTTGTATAAAAATCACCAATAAAATAGAAGCAACACAATACTTGATAGTAAAAAGTTGAAAGAATATGATGTGAGGTTCTTTCGTAAATGTGGTTGAAGTTCTTGTGAATAAAAATTAAATTATTACCTTTCGTGCGGGTCGGAACTTACCCGACAAGGAATTTCGCTACCTTAGGACCGTTATAGTTACGGCTGCCGTTCACCGGGCCGTAAAGCACTTTACGTATTTGGTCACAATTTTTTTAACCAAACCAGCTATATTGAAGAACAAACTTTGTGTATTTCAACAACTAAAATTTATTCTGAACCATAATGTCCACCAAATCACCCTGTTTAGCATCTTACTTTACGTATTTTGTCATAAAATGAAACGTTTTTTCAACCCAATTGATTATTGAAGAATAAACTTCACATATTTAAACATCTTAAATTTTTCAAGATCAAAGTATATATATAAAGTACTCCTAAAATATACTACTTAGTATCACACTTTTACGTAGTTTGGAAAGTTTTTTTCACCGAACCAATTATTGACGAATAAACTTTGTGTATTTGAACCATTAAATTTTTTTCAGAATCACAAAGCACAACAAAACACACTATCAAGCATCTCTACTTTACAAATTTTGTCATGAAATTAAATCTATTTTTCACCTAATCCGTTATTGAAGAATAAAGTTCGCATATTTAAGAATCTAAAACTTTTTTCATACAGTAAACTACTACGGTATAAAAAAGATAAAAAATCAAAAATTAAAATATGAAAGAAGAAAAAAAAGTATAAAGTAAAGTACCCTTAAAATATAAAAAAAAAACCTTGCATGCATGTGGTAAAAACTCTATTAGGGGAGAACCACACGGAACAACAAAACCGGATACTCGTGGTCAGTCAGACTCCCTAACGTAGATTAATCGTTGACAAAGTCGATGGAAATTGCGTCTAAATGATAGCGTGAACAAAAAAATAAAAGAAGAAAAAACAAAAAACAAAACCAAATAATTTGGAGAAAAAACAAACAAAAAAGTAAAGAAAGAAGTGAATAAAAAAAAGCAAACAAAAAAACGAAAACAACTTCAACAATGAGTAAATATGCAATTTATTAGCAAAAGCCTCCTTATAAATGTTACACAGGATTGACTAAATTCCTTCATGTAAATGAGTAATAAAATTTTTACGCAATTATTAGCAAAATTCTCCTTAAAAATGTTCATGTTTGATTTTTTTTAACTGTACAAAGCTTGTCCACTGCGGGAATCAAACTTGGGAGCATTGAGTCAACTCTAAATCCTAGGGTAGTTTATGTCAGTGGGCTAATGGTGTTAGTTTGTAAAATATATAGTCAAATAACTGTGAATAAGAAAAATTTATAACTCATGAATTAAATAATATTATAAAATTTAATAAGAATATTAACAAAAACGTTGAAATTAAACATCCATAGTTGATAGTAACCGAACTAAATGAATTCAAAATATATTTCAACTTCAAAAGAATATGTTTCTAAAAATATAAATAGAAGAAGTATGAAAAAAATTAATTTTTAAAAAGTTCATAAAAATACGGTTCAAAAAATACGAAAAGAAAAAGTATAAAAAGAAATTGATTTTTTTAAAGTGGAAAATAGTAAAATGGTGAGTTGCACAGAGTTAGTCTCACAAAGTTATATTTTTATCACTAAATCAGATTATAGAAAACGAACTTTGAGTATTTGTATAGTTAAAAATTATAAACACTAAAGTACCAAAAAATAAATGCATTTAGCATTTTTATCCAATTAATTATTGAAGAAAAACTTCACATATTTAAACATATTAAATTTTAGAGGCGCAAGAAAGTCTTGGATGAGATGATAGGGTGTCTCTTAGATTTTAACCAATGTCTTGGGATCGAATCCAAATTTTTAGGCGCACGCAACAATGTTAAATCTCTTGAGGATAGTTTTACCGCTTAACTCAAGAAATTAGTCTCTACAACTGATTCATGCATGAGGATCTTCGATTGATAGAAAAATATTAAATTTTAGAGACGGTAAAATACTCTTTAAAATATAAAAATGAAAAAAGAGAAAACATTAAAATATAAAAGAAGAAAGAAAAAAGGAAACAAAACAAAAAAAAGGAAAAAAAAAAGCGGCACTTTGGCGCCAACAGCGACAAGCCACATATATAAAAGATAGATAATATATCTTTTGCACGTAACTGCAAATACTACTCATTCGAGTCGTATAGAACCACAATAAGTACCTTCTTGGAATTCCTGTCTGACAGGAACCTTCTTGGAAACTTAAAAGTTAAAACCAATTGATTAATTGGATTTCAGTCAAAAAAACTGATTAATTATTTTATTAATCAGTTTAATGGCATAAATAAGCCGCCAAAAACGATATTAATCACGACACCCTAAAAAAACAAATATAAGAGAGATAAAGACCAAACGTCTTTGTACCAAAAATATAAAAAACTCCAAAAGGTCTTCCTCATGACAAGCACTCATTTTCTCCTTTCCAGCCAGCCAGTGGCCATATATTGAACTAGCCTAGGTGTATTTGTATTCTTTTTGACAAAAGGAGTATTTGTATTCTCTTCATTGTCCGAATATATATATATATATATATATATATATATATATATATATATATATATATATATATATATATATATATATATATATATATATATATATATATATACCACTTGAGTCGTCCTTACCACAACAATAATTTAGTTAATTGACATAAAAATATTACCTTGATCGGTGATATAGAAGAAGGAAAAATCAGAGCACGCTTGAATATCTTTCAAAGAGGATTATATCAGAGACAATTTAAAAAGTGAGACAATTTATAAAGAGAAAATATTTTATTTTTTCTAATGCTTGCTTACAACTGAGGCATATATGCTTTATATAGGAAAACTAAGACTTACTATGTAAGCCGGTAAAAGACTACTATTACATTCGGTAGCCTGTAAACAAAAATGACAAAATATCATTCATAATATTCTGAAATTCAGAAGGAGCATTTTTTAATCCAAATGGAAGGACATTCCATTCAAAATGCCCAAAAAGGCTATAAGCGGTTTTGTATCATGATTCATTAACTGAATTTGCCAATAACCCGATTTCATATCAAATTTTGAAAATATTAAGGCGTCATTTAGCCTATCTAAAAGATCTTTTTTATTAGGAATTGGATATCTTATCCATTTCAAAACTTTATTAAAAGGCTTATAGTTAATAACTAATCTAGGAACACCTCTTTCTTGTTCAACATTTTTATTGTGCAACTCCAAGGAGATTTGGATTTTCTTATTAATTTTGGTGGACAAAGTTTGGTCATTCTCTAGAAATTTTATAATTGGTGGACAAAGTTTGGTCATTCTCTAGAAATTTTACCAAAAAATTTATTGAACTTATATGACTCATGGTGTAATCATAGCCCATTAATCTTGAAGAATGCTTCAAAAATGATTACAGGAAGTCCTTGTTTATATTTTATTAAATTCCAAATTCCATGGATATGGAGATGGACAATTACCATAGCTCAGGATAAATTTAATATCCCTATACTTAGAAGAAATTTCTTTTATAAATGGTGGATTAAAATAAAATGCCTATGGAGGATCTTCAAAGATATGGAAGATAAAATTGAAGCAACTATATATGATGACCAAATTAGGCCAAAAGAACAAAGTTCCTAAGAGCTATCAATAGCCAATCTGAAAAATTATTCAGGAAAATACACCCAAATGAATCGGAAGAACAAATTATGTTTGAACTTTGGACCATATGAAAAATCAGTTCTTTAAAACTTTCAAAGTCAAAAATGAAGATATGTCTATGAAGACTAGTAGTTCACAAGATTCAATAGATTCAAATACATTTAATTGCTTAAATTGGAGAATCTCAACTAGAAGAAGAAGAAGAAACGACACTAGAAGATTTTTGAGATCTGATGATACATTCAATGAGTCATAACATCAATAAGGGAAAAGAACATTAATCCAAAAAATCTCAAAAAATCTCAAAAATTCATATAAGGCCAAAACCATCAATTATGATTGTCGGCAACTCAAGAAAAAAGAATATCTTTTTACTATTTTCTTTTGTTTTACAACTTTTATCATTATCAATGTGTCGATGGGGCCCACAAAAGCGTACTTGGCATTAATAATGATATTTTGTCATTTTTTGTTTACAGGCTACCGAATGTAATAGTAGTATTTTATCGGCTTAAATAGTAAGCCTTAATTTTCCTATATAAGACATATCTACCTCAGCTGTAAGCAAGCATTAGAAAAAATAAAATATTTTCTCTTTATAAATTGTCTCTGATATAATCCTCTTTGAGCATATTCAAGCGTACTCTGATTTTCCCTTCTTCTATATCACCAATCAAGGTAATATTTTTTATGTCAATTAACTAGATTATTGTTATGGTAAGAACGACTCATATATATATATATATATATATATATATATATATATATATATATATATATATATGTAGACAGTTCTTCTAAACCAATAAGTAGTTCACCACCACAAAAAGAAAAACCGATAAGTAGTTAACATATCTTTATTAATGATTGGGATGAAAAATGACATAAGAATTAAGACCACTTTCTTTGTCACGTTTTGAGATTGCGTGTAAAGTACAGTGATGCCAAATAAAATTATATTTAATAATTAATTTTCTAATGAATCCAATCAAGGATCTTTTAATAACATCTCTCGTCAAAAAAATAACCCATTTATCAAAAAATATTGTACTTAATAACAAAAAATTAGGATATGCTTTTTCTTACAAAAAGTTAATGTGAGTTGGACTCTAAGAACTCACTAGGGTCAAGACATGAAATTATGATATGTTTGATTAGGCTTTTAAAAACAGTTTTATTTTTAAAAATTTAAGAAAGAACAAATTTTCTCTATATTAATTTTTTTTTGAAACCAACTATATTAATTTTTAAAAATAGAAAACTGTTTTTAAAAGTACTACACCGCCTTCCAATAGGTAAACTTGCGTCCCAATTCAAGCCAACTCCTTGCTTGTTATTATGATTGTTTTATTCAAAAGGAAAAGAAACAAGAAATCAAATAATAGAAAATACGAACCAAAACTCATACAAGAAACTATAAAACAAAAGCACAAAAAACACCAAATCTTTGATATCAAACGATTCTTCATTTTCTGTCGGCTTCTGAAGATCCCCCTTGCCAAATGCTGTAGCTGTTTTTGCGAGTGATATGAATTTCGCCACCAACATTAAGCAACTCTCTAGCATTTTTCACAAATAACTGCAGGCGAAACTTGCAATGAATATATATGGATGATGTGATTAACTTCACTAGGAATTGAAAACATGAAATCACATTACATATTTACCGTCCCTCACTGTTGATTGCTTTGACAATTTCAACAACATGAAGACGTCAGTTCGCGGATTTGAACCCGAGTGTAAGTGTGTATGATGTTTATTTGTCATTTCATTTAAGTAGACAAAAAAATATTACATATTTACCAATGAGTGGGATTGTCTTCATCCCAGATGAAACCATCTTGAGGAAAACTAAAATCTATTCAATCAAATTTCTTTTCATTTAGAAGTGGGTGTCGATCGATCGTCCTAGCCAAGACCCTCAAGTAGTTCAGCCAAGTTGCTTAATGCACTTGCATATTTCCTCTCTAGAGACTCTACAACATTAATTTATATATATATATATATATATATATATATATATATATATATATATATATATATAATTACAAAATATAAATATAAATAAAGAATTAATGTATTAACTATTTGTTAATTAATCAAGTTGAGTAGCATTTAATGGGATAGTGAACATGACACACATAGTCCTTTAGATGGGCGGGTGTTTGACAAGTTCTCGCTATACTTCCTAGTGGAAGCCATGGGTGTGAAAGTGACAGTGACATAGGCAGGTTCATGTGGCTCAGCAGTGAGGTTCCTGAGGTGCTTGTGTAGGTGTTGGGATTTGTGGGGCTGAGGATCAGAAGGTTCGTCAATTATTGGTTAATCAATGTATTAGTTTCAGATTTATGTTTCATGAGGTAAACCCAAGTAAATCTTGTTGTCATCAACAATGGTCAAAAAGAAAGATTTTACATCATGAGTTGCGTTATGATATGGACCCCAAATATCATAGTGTAAAAGATCAAAGGGATTGGAGAAATGGTTATTATTGGAAACAAAAGATAGTCTACACAATTTTGATAAAGGGCAAATATGACAAGATTTGGAACTAAAAGAATCCTTTGTATTTATAGAATGCTTTTTACAGAAATTGTGTAAAACCTTGTCTGATATATGTCCTAATCTAGAATGCCATAGAGTGAGTGTATCTTTATTTGGTGGAGTTGTGTGTGCAGTGTTTACGAAAGGGCAAAACTCATTATTTGGTGAACTTGTGTGTGCGATGTTTGAAGATGAAGCTGTGGTGATATCACCACCGTTCCTTTTCGTAGAATAGGTATTGAAGTTTTTAATTTGTTAGGTAGTAAGTGATAACTCTATTTTATATAGAGTTATTCATATGTTTAAACTTAGTAAATTGCTCTATTTCAAATAAGATAAGAAGTTTATATAGTATTTTGTGTGATATATGATAACTTGAGTGATTGACATGGTTATAGTTGTTAATAGGTCATTTTAGATATATTGTGGTATGTTTGATGTTTTTGTTCAGTGCAGTCTACAGATGCTCCTGCATCAATGCTACTGCATTGATCTTGCACTACATCTGCATTACTTGGAGAGAGCAGCTAGTCACTTGCACATCCACTTGCATTACTGACCTCATGTTTGGTCCCCTAAAGCAAGACCACTTTATATTTCGGCGCCTACCATTCCCACATAGCCTTGAGCATAGCTTTAAAGAGTCATCAACATAGGGACACATGTTCATATCTCATTGGACCTCCCTATACACTTGATCAAAGATCTCAACTTGGGAAACAACTTCTGAAAAGTAACTACAGCTCAATCTCTCAAGATTACTTCAACATGAAGGAAGGAAACACCTTTCTTGAAGACTATAAAAAGACCTCACATCTTCATTTGGAAATATATCACAATCCATAAGTTAGATTCAAATTTCAATATACATAGTTAGTTTCTATTTTGTAAGAGGGAAAGGAAGGAATTGACAAACCATCCTTACTTCGATTTCATAGTGTTTACATAGTGCTAAGGAGTAATGCTAGTGCATTGCTAGAAGACTTCATACAAAGAGCTTCAACTCGTGTAATTTCTCTCTTGTCATCTCTCTTTTGTGATTTCAATTATATAAACATGTTCTATTTAGTTTATATTTGCCTTGCAATGTCTATGTCGAGCTAAATCTCTCTTAGTTGGAATGTTCTAACCATTTAATGAGCTTTTAAGTAAGTATGATGCATATATGTAATGTGTGCACTTTAGTTCTTGCTTGATAATACTTTCAACACTTATTTTGAGATTGATCACTTAGAATAAGTAGATTTGTAAGAGCGGACATGACTTACAATTAAGAACTCAATAACTAATATGGGTGAGTGTTTTACATAAAGGAAACTTTGTGTGAAAACCATGCTAAGTCCTAGACATAGGATAGTATAGTCCATAGGGTGCTACTTGTGGGTACTTTAAAAGGCAAGAGTGAACTTATTTAGCATGCCTAGACATAGGAAGCTTGTAATGAAACTCTGAAGAAAGTGACTGAAAGACACATAGCTAATGCAACAACATTCAGTGCAACTACATCACATACTGCATCAAGCAGTTAAAAGGTAAATTACTTGGTGAAGACATTCCAACTAGCTTTTCTCATTTGCATTATAAACACTTGTACTTTGCTTTCTTATCTAACTTAGTTGTGATCACATCAACTCTACTATAAATTGTTATTTGGTTACTTTTGTACTATATAAATTTGTATTGAATTTAAAAGAGAGTTCATCAATCCCTGTGGGTTCGACCTGTTCTAAACACTGTATTACTTGTTAAGGACTCTGTATACTTGCACATGTTTTCCTCACACCAGTAACCAATAAATTTATAGATAAATGTGTAAAAGAAGAAAACAAGTGATCACTACGCCAGATTGGCTAAAAAAGAGCGCCACCATAAGCAGCGTTTTTTAATAAACGCCACCTATAGATGAAAAAGCATAGGGAATATTCAGCGTTTTTTGGAAAACGCTGCGTATTTGGATGACGAGAAAGGGTAATACTCAGCGTTTTTAAAGAAACGCTGAGTATATGGATGACGAGAAAGGGGAATATTCAGCGTTTTTAAAGAAACGCTGAGTATATGGATGACGAGAAAGGGGAATATTCAGCGTTTTTTGGAAAACGCTGCGTATTTGGATGACGAGAAAGGAAATATTCAGCGCTTGTTTAAAGCGCGCCGCGCATCTTGTTGCTCGTTCTCACATATAATCGCGTTTTTACACAAACGCTGAATATTCCCTTCTCGTCATCCATATACTCGGCGTTTCTTTAAAAAACGCTGAGTATTGCTTCAATAAAATTTTTTTGCCCGCTCGTTTTCTCTTTTCTCATTTCCATTCGCGCTTCTCTTCTCTCTCTCTCTCTCTCTCTGCGTCGTTCTCTTCTTCTCCACACCCAAAAACCCACAAACCTCTCTCACGGTTCTCTTCTCTCCCTCACTCTCATTAGCTCTTCCTCTCTCAACTTTCCCTCATTCTCGTTCTCCCTAGCACCACCCACAATCCCCCAAACCCACAATCCCCCAAACCCACAAACCCATAAACCCATAAACCCATAAACCCATAAACCCATAAACCTCATTCTCGTTTTTCTCTTCCTCTCTCAACTTTCCCTCATTCTCGTTTCTCTAGCACCCATAGTCCTCATTGCTTGTCCTCATCTTCTCTCAAAGGTTAGTTCTCTATTTTGTTTTTGTTTTTTGTTTTTAGGTTTTTTGTTAGGTTGGAGATGAATATGTAGTTTGATTGGAATATGTTGAATGTGTGAAAAAAAAATATTTGATAAGAGAGGAATATGTTGAATGTATTTGTATGTGTTTGATATGTGTAAAATTAGTTGAATGTGTTTGATAGGAGAGAAATTAGTTGATATGTGTTTGTTGCTTGGTTTTGTTGAGATTTTGATTCTCAAATGATAGAGTTTTTAAGCAAAGTGTGTGTCATCTATATTAGTAAAATCAAATATGCCTAAATCGAATATGCAAATTGTTTGTTAGGTTTTGGGAGTTTTTTTGTCTGAGCTTCGCGATCGTTGTTCACAAATCAGGTTGGATATTTGTCGTTGTTGCTTCCACTTGTTCGTAGTTTTTTTGTTCTTTTGTTTATTTTCTATGAAGAATTAATGACTATATAGAAGACATCAAAGTCTTTGATTTGTTTAGTTGAAACTAGCTAGCTAGTTAATTGAATGTCTTAGCTTCAATAAAATTGTAAATTCTCTTATCCGAATTTATTATAGATATTGGGACATTATGGATAGAAAGTGGATGTCCGCCAATCGTCCGCCCAAGGAATATAGAGATGGAGTGGATTATTTTGTGAATGTCTTTGTTCAACGTTTAGGAGATCTAGTAATATGATATGTCCCTGTTTACGTTGTTGCTATGTAAAATCGATTAATGCTGATGCGAGTTAGGGGGGACATTTAAAGGGTAATGGAATTGATCAAACTTACACTTGTTGGACAATGCATGGTGAGGAAAGAGTTGAATCTTTGAATATGGGTAATAGTATCGAGAGATGTGCACGGTTGACACCAAATACCTACGTTTGTTGGGGATGAATTTGAAGAGATGGCAAAGGCTTTTGAAGACGATCTTAATGACCATCCTCAAATGTTTGAGAAGTTGATAACGGATGCGAGACGCCGTTGTATGAGGTTGTAGATGAATTCACAAAATTATTGGTCGTGATAAAGTTGTATAACTTGAAAACTTGCCACGGATGGACGGATAAGAGCTTTCTTGAATTACTCACACTATTGAAAGAAATGTTGCCGAAGGATAATGTGCTCCCTTCTCGGACGTATGATGCAAAACAAATGTTAGGGTCCATTGGCTTGAACTATGAGAAGATACACGCTTGTCCCAATGATTGCATTCTATTTCGGAATGAACATGCATTTTTAAAGTCGTGTCCTAAATGTAATGCATCGCGGTATAAAAGAAAGATTCTCGCCTCCGAAAAGGTGTTGTGGTATTTTCCCATAATTCCTCGATTTAGGCGTATGTACCGTAGTTCAGAAGATGCAAAACACTTGACATGGCATGAGGATGAAAGGATTAAAGATGGCATGTTACGACACCCGGCAGATTCTCCGCAATGGAAAAAATTTGATATTGATTATCCTGATTTTGGGTTGGATCCAAGAAACCTACGACTTGCATTGTCTGCCGATGGTTTTAACCCGCACGGTATTCAGAGTAGCTCCCACAGTACATGGCCCGTGATATTAGCGATTTATAACTTACCTCCATGGCTTTGCATGAAACACAAATATATGATGTTGTCTTTGTTAATTTCTGGGCCCAAGCAACCGGGAAATGATATTGATGTATACTTGGCTCCTTTAATTGAAGACTTGAAGCTAATGTGGGAGAATGGAGTAGAGGTGTATGATGGGTTCAGGGAAGAAAGTTTCAACTTGAGGGCTATGATTTTTGGCACAATTAATGACTTTCCAGCATACGGCAATCTATCTGGGTACAGTACGAAAGGTCAGTGTGCATGCCCTATATGTGAAGATAACACCGATTGGATGTGGTTGGAACATGGTAGGAAGAATATCTACCCTGGTCATCGTAGATTTTTGCCATCTACTCATCAGTATCGACTGTTGAAAAAGGCATTCAATGGGAATACCGAAACCCGTAAAGCTCCCACGGCTTTGACGGGTGAACAACTGTTTGAAAAGGTGAAAGATTTGAACATTAAATTTGGGAAGCCATTTGCAGGAGAGGTCTGCCAATTGGAGAAAACAACACTCATTTGATTACTTTCCTTGGTAGTAAGGTAAAACAAATGATACCAATAACAATCACTACTTGGGTGAGCACAAAGAATCCCGTTTTGGAGAAACAAAAACATGAGTTGTGGGTAACAATACAGGTATATAATTTTAGATCTTTTTGGTAATCTTATTTAGTAATTTTGTAGTCCCATATATATATATATATAAATTTATTTATATGATTTTCATTTAATGTGCATAAGGAAATATTTTGATGTGGATGATTCTAAAAAATTTGGATAATGAAGGAAAGTGGAAAGTGTCATAAAAATTTGTAACGACATTAACAAAAATTGGCTTAAAGATGATAATGGAAACATCAATTGGAATCCTCCACCAATATATAGTGGGTTTATTTGAGGAGAGGAGGATTGGCGGACATTTGTTAGAGAGGCGATTGAAGATCCAAAATTCTTGGTTAGTGCTACTATCTATTAAGTTATAACATATTTTTATATTTGACAATTATCTATTATACATTAATGTATACTTATCTCTCTTAATAGAAAGCAAGTGAGGTGAATCGAAAGTGTGCTTCATTTGTGAGTATCCTTATAGAGGCGGTGCTACTCCATATCAACATATTGAAGAGAGATTGGTAAGGCACAATAAGCTTGATTTTTTTAGTTTCAATAAACTTTTTATAAATAGTTTCTTAATATTTGGTAAATTTAAATATAGTTGGTGGAGAGTGGGAAAGATCCTACTAAAGAAGGTGTTGAGCGACATGTTTTGTGGGTAGAGGCTCGACTAAACAAAGAAAAGGAGATTGTTGATCCTAAAACTAAGGAGGTGTCGGAAAGAATTGTAAGTATTTCCTAAATTCAAGCTCACCGATTTTAATTGTAACTTTTATGATTTTTATAATGTATTATACTTTTGTTTTGTGAATCGGGAAGCCATATCACGATCGGTGTCACAGGAGAGCTCACCGATTGCTCGAAAAAGAAATCCTTACACGTGCCTTAGGTAAAGAAGAATACTCTGGTCGCCTGAGGGTGTTGGATTTGGAGTAGCACCAACCGAGTACTTTGGACCAAAGCAGAAAGTCTATGATGAGAATCATGATCTGCCCACCACCGAGAAAGATGATGGCATTGTATGAAAGTTTGCAAGCTCAACTTAATGATATGCGATCACTTTATGGCCATGTTATGCCACCAAAGACCAACCCCTCACTACACATAGCGATTGTAGAGAGATATTTGCACCATGCCGTCAACTAAGGTATTAATTGTTTTTATTATTTTGTGGTTTATAATTGATTTATTGTACACATATATATATATATATATATATATATATATATATATATATATATATATATATATATATATATATATATATATATATATATATATATATATATAACATCAAATAATGTCTTTATTATTTTGTGGTTTATAATTGATTTAGGACAACAATGAGTGTGAGTGTGAATTGTATATCTCAAACCCACATGAAATGGTTGCAATTGGCTACACATGTAACTAATTGGGTCCTTGATGCACAATGTACCCCTACCTCCAAATCATGTTAGAGTCGAGAGTTGCGGTACCATTTAGGAGGATGCACCATTGCTGCTCCGATTGACAAGATTGATATCTTCGCGGTGTCACAAGCGATTGGTACCTTTGTGGCATGGCCATCCGCCCCTTGTCGTTGTAAGTGACAATATATTTGTAACTAACTAATTATAGTTTTTGTCATATAATTTGTGCTAACTAAGTAATTATTTTTGTTTAAACATAGATGCGCCAAAATGAAAAATCTAAGAAAGTGTCTACCAGCAAGAAAAGATCTCCTTTGAAAAGTCTTTGGCAAGGAAACATCTATTGGCAAGAAAGTGTCTCGATCCACCCTTCTACAAAAGTGTCTCAGTCCACCCCTTATGTAGAAGTTTCACACCGCCTCTCCTCCAAAAGTGGTGATCAGCCCCTCCTCTTCTCGCCAAGTGACTCATCCCACCCCTTCTCCAATTGTGTCTCACCCGCCTCTTCCTCTTCCATTGAAGCTTATATGAAGATTGGTGAGGCCGACGCAGCATTGAGAAATACATCATGAAAGACAAATTGCTTACCATAAATTTTGAGGAAGAAATTTTTGAGGTGACTTGCCTCATATAGTCGGACGTGAGGATATCCGTCTTTGTATGTGATGCGGATGAGGCAACCTGGTATGGCTATGAATATATATGTCAGTACTATGTAATTTATTATTTGACATTGTCGATTTAATTTTATTATATCGTTAATTTAATTTATATATATATATATATATATATATATATATATATATATATATATATATTTATATATCTAAATGTAGGTACTTGTACGAGGACATTATGGTCCTTCCAATGCAGACACATAGATATTTGTTCTTGTGTCAGGAAAGTACAACCTTTCATCAAGTGAATCCTACCGCGAAATTATCAATCACTTGTGGAACAAAACCAGTCATTGTTCTTGATTATGTCAATGACCGCTTCAAGGAAGCTCAAAATAGAAGTGATGATGATGTCTTACTTCTAGCACCGGTTAATCTAGGGTAAGAATTTTTACTCATTATTTCTTATATAACATGCATTTTTTTAATAGTCGTCAATTACTTATTCCTAAATTTTTTTTGTAGGAGACATTGGGTTTTGTATGCAATTAATCCTAGTAAAAACCGTGTATTACCTTGACTCACTTCAAAATCATTACAGAAACCACATGGAGTTTGTGGAGCTTTTTAACAGGTGTGTTTATTTTGTGTCATTCTGCATTTCTTACTTTTACTTATATATGTATATATTGTTATTAATATAGTTATATGACATTCTATTCAATGGTTTAAGGACATATTGGGGAGTGAATAAATTAACAGTCGGATGGTTACCAATAGTTGTAAGTTTCTAACTTATACATTACATTATTTTGTCAAAAACTATATTCAACTCAATCTAACAATTAACTAATCTAATTATGTTTTGTAGTGTCCTAAACAATTGAATAGCATTGATTGTGGGTATTACGTCATGCAATATATGAAGGATATAATTACCCGAAAGAAAACGACTATCCCCAAACAAGGTATCTACTTCTAATATATTTTTATATGATTTCGATTTAATAGTGGTTCTTTCCAATATTTAACCATTTCAATTCTAATTTTATTTATTTATATAATTTCAGTATTTTAGCGATTGTCAAAGCAACACATACTGCTGTTGAGCAGATTGTTTGAGATTAGGGAGAATGGTGCGATCATCTCTCCCGCTTTTTTAAAGTTTCATTTGGATACATATAAGTTAGCTTAGCTAGTTTTTGGTTCATAATATTGTAACTTGATAGCTTGTTTTGGATACATATGAATTAGATAATGAAACTTCTTAGCTATTTTGTTTTGGTTCCTCTTATGTAATTTGTGTTCCTCTTAGCAAATTGATTACATTATGTATTGGATTGGATTGGTACATGCAGGGTAATTTGTAAATATAAAAGGAAAACACACAAAGCAGAGAAAAAAAAAAAAAAAAATTTAGGCAATACTCACGCTTTTAATAAAAAGCTACTGGGTATTTAGTAACACAAATAGGCAATACTCAGCGCTTTTAATAAAGCTACTGGGTATTTAGTAACACAAATAGGCAATATTCAAGCCGCTTTTAATGAAGCGCTGCGTATAAGGGGTAATATTCAGCGCTTTTTAAAAGCGCTAAGTATCTGAGAGGACGCTTAGGATATATTCAACGCTTTTAAAAGCGCTAAGTATTTGGGAGGACGCTTTGGATATATTCAGCGCTTTTAAAAAGCGCTAAGTATTTGGGAGGGCGTGTTTTTGCAATGGGTGGCGTTTTTAGAAACGCTACCCATTGTTGGGAGTGATATAGCCGCCACCTTCAAAGAGCCGCCAAAAACGCTGCCCATTGTTGAAAAAAAACGCTGCCCATCTACTAGATCTGTTGTAGTGGATGTTAAAAATCTAAAATCCATTTTGTGGAGTCACACGTGGGAGTGTTCGTGTCTATGCTAGATGAATGACAAAATGCAATGAATCATATGATACTTAATTTGAAGTTGTCATTTTAATGTAATATATATACGTAATGTAGAAATAGAATTATAAACAGGATTGACTATTGAAATAATATGATATATGACTAAAAAAAGTAGTAGTACTTTGGTAACCGATTTTTATTACTAAATATTAATTAGGTCTTTGACTTATATAACTTAGTATCAATTTGGTCTCCACAAATACAATCCATTATTTAAAAAAAAAAATGAGTATAAATTTAGTCCCCAACATTTATGTGACGTGGCAGGATGACATTGATTTTCTTTTTTTGCGTTTAAATTTTGTCCTTGATATTTGCCATGTCAGACCCATCAATAGTGTTAACTAACCATGGTTGACAAAATGACTAAATTGACACTCGTTTGTAAATATTAGGGACTAACTTAAAACACCTTTCCTTGATGGTTGACAAAATGACTAAATTGACACTCTTTTGAGTAGTTTGATTTTTCTTGTAGCTAGAGGGTATCCATGGAGCTTAAAACACCTCTCCTTGATGTGTCTAATGATAAGGCAATGAGCACAAATAGGAGGAAGCAACACCTACTTCACACTGATTTTCTTCTTGCAACATGAGAGAGAAGACACGTTCCATGGAGGGAAGATTATCTTTTAAGAAAATAAATAAATATGTATATATTATATTATATTATAATAAAAATTAATCAATGTCTTTAGGTAAATTTAATTGTCTAGGAAAATGTTTGGGTAAACTTTTTTAAAAAAAACTGATGTGTTAGGAAAATTACCATTTTGGTCTTCTTCTCAAATTGTCATCGGTCCAAAATTTAGGGTAAAAATAAAAAATACACGTTAAAAAACAAAAATGTATCAGCTTTTGACACTACAACAGCCCTTTCTATCACTTCACTTCATCAACTCCCCTTATGAATTACGTACATATAAAGTACAAATATGGCAGCACATTTGGAGCAGTGAATGAAAATGCCACTGACCCTATAGCAGGGTCAACCCTGTGATTTTGTGTGTTTTGGGCGAATAAATAAAATTGTGCTCTTAGAACTATTTGAATATCATTTTCTTTGTATTTTTGTTAAATTTACCAATGATTTATTCGCAATCAAGGTTCTTTAAAAATTATTTTTGATACAAAGACTATTAATCAATCTATTTTGTGACATATCTAATAATATTCTATATGTCCAGAATCGTGACACAATGACCATCACTTGTGTGCACCCACACTCGGTACGGTTACAATAATGCATTCCATCACACTCAGAGCAACTATCACACTTATCTTTGCAACTTGAGGGTGGATGACATAAAAGCTCACGACACTTCTTTAAATCTTCCTCTTTTTTCTTCTTTTCTTCCTCTTTTTGCTTTTCTTCATCTTTTTTCTTTTCTTCAGCTGATTTCACCTTTTCTATACTCACAATGATGACATGGTGAAACTTTTTATTTAGTCGGTTGGCTAAGAAAATTGTATCCACATCGTCACCAATCACTGCTATACTATCCTTAGGATCCCCTTCCAATGACACTGAAGTCACACCTGTATGTTTTGGTCATCAGGAGTCGCCACAAATTCAGAAACACTATTACATCTATTCATATATTACTCATTCCCAAATATTCAAAGCGAAAAAAATGTCCAAGAAATGCGGTGGATTCACATATAAACAAATTTTAACAAACTCAAGTGAAATTTAACTTATTTTTTCCGAAAATGCCCCTATTTTATTTCAAAATGTAAGGATCATCACTATGATTTAAAGTAGTTAAGTAAGTGTAGTTTAATTTCTATAGAAAATTAAACAGACATAACTATTTTTCTTAACCAGTGCTAAAGTACTGTTTTCCTAATAATTTAGTCTTAATGGAGTGTTTAAGAAACTTAACTACATTCTTAAGAAAAAGTCTTCTCCCAAGGTGGAATTTCAATATTCCTCTTTTCTCACACACCATAGAAATAAAAGAATAAAAATTGATTTCCAATTTTAAGGATAGAATTAAAGCCGAATTTCTTTCTATGTCTCCAACTTATGTCAATAATTCGATGATTTCTAGTAGTATAACATACTTGGATCCGTGATTTATCTGTGATCAAATGTTGATCGTTAGATTAATTTGAGATTTAACCGTTAGATTAATCGAACGGTTGACATCTGACTCAAAAGAAGAGACTAGGACATATATGATCTCATTCTTAATTGGAAATTTCCTTTTTTCTTCTTATTTATTGAATGGTTATATTTTAATTTAATTAAGAATAAAAGTGAAGATAAGAAAAAAGGTTAGAGTTAATATTCTGTCCTTATTTATAGATAGATAGTTCATATAATAAAGCATAATGGGATTGGAAAATCATGTTTACCTTTCACTTCTGCAGCAGTTTTGAGTGCTTTGTTCCTGCATTTGTCTGAGTCCATTTGCAACTTTATAACTATTTTTTGCTGTATTTAACATTTTACATATATAGCCATGTTAAGAAATACAGATGAAAAGGAAAAACAAAAAGGAAATTAAATTAATTCAAAACAATGATCACACCTTCATGTTTGCTACTTTTTGCTACTGTGATTGGAAACAAACAAAGAGTTCCTTTTTGCTACCTATTTGTTACAATATATATACATACATTGATTGGTATGATCTACATTTTTGTAGTTGGAAATAAAAAACAAAAAATGTTATATAATGTTGCATATATAATTGAGGTTGTTGGATTACATCAAGTCAACTATTTCTATCCGTACGAGTATGTATATTCCAAATTCAACTTGTCTTTTAATTACTTGTTCGTGCATGCGACGATTCTAAGCTCTTATTATATTATATATATTGTAGTGTACCATTTAACTATTACTTGATACTGATCAAAAAAGAAAATTAACTATTACTTGATAGTTAATTAGTTAAAGATAATGGTTATAAAGTGATCACATTCAATGTAGTACTGTTGGCCAATTTACCTACACTACTAAAAAAATAGAAATTAGAGATGCCCAAAATCCCTCTCTAAACAGCCAAAATCCGTCACTAAATAGTTTAGAGAGGGAATTTGCGACGAGCTGTTATTTGTCACTAATTTTGGCGTCACTAAATTTTTTAGAAAGGGATCCTGATAATCCGTCTCACATTCAGGTAGATGGTGCAAATTCCATCATATCCTTCCAAGCATTTTCATTCATAGTCTTCATTTTCTTCATTGTCCTCTCCCATTCAGGGATAGTTACCACAGGACTTCTTTTACCATAAAGATGCTTCACACATAATCTATGTTCAACATTGGCCGATTGGCCAAGAATAGCATATAAATTTGTTAGCTAAATATAATATGTGATAACTGAAATAGGTAACTATTAGTTAAATTACCTTTTTGTTGATCTGAGATAAATGAATATTCTTTGTTTGGCAAATCATACAAATCATTTAGCAATAGGTCTAGAAACCACTGCCATGATTCCTTTGTCTCAGCCTCTACCACTGCATATGCTATGGACAACATCATATTATTCCCCCTTCAAGAAGCAAGCATCAAGTCCAATCAAAGGTCTGCATGCGCATGTGTATGCAAATGCAGCCGTACAACCTTCAAGGCATACATAGATCCTTTCAAAAACCCGACCCTTTGGACTTTCAGCATATCAGAGCAGCAGACCTCTCTCAGTACGGTGTGGTTCGGGGACGAACCAAGCGGAAGCTGGTGGGCATGTGACATCCGTGGCTGACGAGGGCGGGGAGTGATCGCTAGTGCCTAAAAAGGTGGCATGGCAAAGAGCGGCTCCTGGCAGCTTCAAAGCGAAGAGGCGCGTGAATGAACCGAATACGCACCGGAATGAGAGGGAGTCTGAGGCTGTGCAGGTATGAGACTGTACAGTTAAAGGAAGGCTTAAAAGAATTGATTTGGATTACCTATACCAACAAGGTGCATCTTCTTTTCGGGAGTCATCCCATAAGAACTCCATAGTTAAGCGTGCTTGGCTTGGAGTAGTAGTGGGATGAGTGACCTTCTGGGAAGTTTCTCGGAAAGCATGCAAGTGAGGATAAAGCATGTTGAAGAGACTCGTGTTGGTTCGTGGGGGCAGTCAACAGTTCTGGAAGCAGTCTGGGATGTTACATGTGACATCCATGGCTGACGAGGGCGAGGAGTGATCGCCGGTGCCTAAAAAGGTGACATGGTAAAGAGCAGCTCCTGGCAGCTTCAAAGCGAAGGGGCGCGTGAATGAACCGAATACGCACCGAAATGAGAGGGATCCTGAGGTTGTGCAGGTATGGGACTGTACAGTTGAAGGAAGGCTTAAAAGAATTGATTTGGACTACGTATACCAACAAGGTGCATCTTCTTTTCGGGAGTCCATCCCAAAAGAACTCCATAGTTAAGCGTGCTTGGCTTGGAGTAGTAGTGGGATGGGTGATGTGAGTGTTTTTGTTGTTGGGAAGATACTGCACCACTTTGACAAAGAAGAAGACGTTGATGAAGAACACACTTGAAGAAATTCAAAGCGTGTGTAATGTGTACACACTAACCTTTAGGTTTAAATCGCCCCCACCAACAAATGATTATTGGATGCAATAGGGATCAATAGCAATTTCCCTTCAGGATACTTTTAATACCTTGATGTAATTTGCACTATTACAACAAGCCTATCTTTTGATAATAGTTTACAAAATTATGTTTCTTATATCTCACTCATGCATTAGAGAAATACAAGATGATTTAGAGTAATGTAAATGAGAGAGATTTGGTTTATAATCAGAACCAAATTTGTGTATGTTTCTATCCTCTAAGTGTCCTTATTTATAGAGAATATCAACCACTTAGTGAAGAGAAGCAACCCTTCAAATGAATTTTGTCCATAAACGGTTATGTACCATTTACAACGAAATATATCACAATAGTTGCGTTGGTTCAGTTGGTAACTGCCGTTACTCTCTTTTGAGTGGTCGGGTGTTTGAAACACTTCATTTTTAGCCGTTATATTTAAATTAAATCCAGTAAAAACAAAAATTCTAGCGTATGAGGATTCGAACACAGGACCGAGCGCGAGCAACAACAAATTCCAACCATCTGACCAAATGCAATTTCATGATAATTGTGCATAATCATATGAATATATATTTTGGAAATATATCTCACAGGTGACCTTATGGAAAGTTTCCCGGAAAGCATGCAAGTGAGGACAAAACATGTTGAAAAGACTCGTGTTGGTTCTGGGGGCAGTCAACAGTTCTGGAAGCAGTCTGGGATGTTATACAGCACACTTGATAATTATTGTGCTATTAGGATTTGACCTCCTTAATTCCTCTGCATAGCTCCTTAGATGGTTGTATTGTTCACCTTGGATCATCTCTTTTGATCTTCTCTTAGCCCTATATGCTTGAGCATGAGACAATTTGACACCCCACCTTTGAACACTTTCTGCTGCCAGCCCCTTACCTCAGGAGTATGCCTTAGCATGGGAACAAATTTTTTGACAAGCCATTTATTAGTCTTTGCTTGTCTATTTTTTGGTGTCCTATGACATTTATGTTCATCATTGAAGTTGACAATTTGCCAAAAATTGTTACCACTCCTCTTACTAAACCTCAAATGGAATGGATATTCCTTAACACACTTAACAGCCATTCTTTTCGTATCATTTTGTTTAAGAAACACATTCTTCTTAAAAGTCATATCATACTCCTTAATAGCATCCTTAACCTGTTCCTTACTATTAAATTTCATCCCACCTTAAAACTTAATAGGTTTTCCTCCACTTCATTAGCAACATCTTCCTCACTATCCTGATAATATTTTGTTAGTGTGTATTTTTATGTATTTAGTTAGTGTGTATATATTTTGTTCTTTAAACTATGATCCCTTTTCCCCATTATCATTCTATATCCTGATAATATTAGTTTATAGTTTATGTTGTTTTCTTTAATTTGTATCTTATCACATTTTGCTTTCTATATTTATATTACGTCCTTCCCTATTTGCATTATTTTATTTTAAATATGTAATCAAGAGTTTCTAACTATTATTTGCACCATACCTTTTCATGTCTCTCACTCTATTTAGATTTTTGGTTTCACACAATTTTTCAAACCAACGAGTCCAACTCATCATCCTCACACATTTTACAAATTAATGAGTCCAACTCATTTTCACACAATCTTAACTCATTTTTAAAATCATGTTTCCAAGCAAACATTTCCAAACAATCAAACACTCAACTACAAATTGGTTATGCAATGGTCACTCCGAGTTTAACTCGTTTGAACATTGTGAATTCTTTTTATTTACAAACAAGTCATTAGTAGCGACTACTCTGAATTTATTTGTTTGGTCATTACTAACGCTCTCCAAATATTCAAAAATCATTCAAGTAATTACAAAAAACACCAACACACAAATATTTTCTACCCAAGAGCTACATAGCCTTTGATTCTCTCCCCATAAATACATAGGAGCAGATGGGGGCCCACATCTGTCAAGTGCAATAATAAAAAACTCTTTTTTAGGTTTTTTCTAAAATGTTTCTCTATTAGTTTTTCAATAAAAATACATAAACAATCAATTTTTTTATGGAGTCTTTTGCTATTCATTTTAGTATTAAAAAATGGAAATAAATATTTATAAAGTTAATTTTGTTTTGCACAACTAATCATAGGTAACCTTTTTCGAAAGGTTGTTGTGGGGTGTTTGTACCTTTCCCACGCATAATCGACTCCCGAACTCAAAATATGGTTTTCGAGACCAATTTCTTTTTAAATGGATTTTTCAATGTTTTTCCTAAGAATTAAACATTGATGGCGACTTCATTGAATTGCACGAGAGATCCTTCCGGATTTTTCAGGTGCAACAATGCATTACAGTACATTTCACTTCCATTTAAAATTGAAAGGTCGTAGTCGTAACAACTAAAGTATCTCTCCAATATTGCAAGCTAGTTGTAATCTAATCTAATATCTATATAATCAACTTATATGTTAATATCTATTTATATCTATATAACTAGTATTCCTACCCATGCCCTGCACAGGGAATAGTCTATACAATTTTTTTTTAAGAAAATAAATAAATATGTATATATTATATTATAATAAAAATTAATCAATGTCTTTAGGTAAATTTAATTGTCTAGGAAAATGTTTAGGTAAATTTAAAAAAAAACTTATGTGCTAGGAAAATTACCATTTTGGTCTTCTTCTCAAATTGTCATGGGTCCAAAATTCAGGATAAAAATATAAAACACACGTTAAAAAACAAAAAAGTGTCAATTTTGACACTACTACTACTACTGCTCTTTTTTATCACTTCATCAACTCTCCTTGTGAATTACGTACATATAAAGTATAAATATGGCAGCACATTCGAAGCAGTGAATGAAAAAGCCACTGACCCTAGCAGGGTCAACCCTGTGATTTTGTGTGCCTTGAGCAAATAAATAAAACTGTGCCCTTGTAATTATTTGAATATCATTTTTTGTTTGTATTTTTGTTAAAAATTACTAATGATTTATTCACAATCAAAGTTCTTTTAATTTTTTTTTGATACAAAACAAGGTGAGGCGTTAATATATTTTGTGACATAGTTAATAATATTCTATATGTCTGTACATTGTGACACAATGACCATCACACTGTGTGCACCCACACTCGGTACGGTTACAATAATGCATTCCATCACACTCAGAGCAACTATCACACTTATCTTTGCAACTTGAGGGTGGATGACATAAAAGCTCACGACACTTCTTTAAATCTTCTTCTTTTTTCTTCTTTTCTTCCTCTTTTTTCTTTTCTTCAGCTGATTTTACCTTTTCTATACTCACAATGATGACATGGTGAAACTTCTTCTTTAGTTTGTTAGCTAAGAAAATTGTGTCTAAGTCGTCGCCGGTCACTGCTATACTATCCTTAGGATCTCCTTCCAATGACACTGAAGTCACACCTGTGAAGTCACACCACAAATTAAGAAACACTACTACAAAAAATATCGAAGAAATGCGGTGAATTCACATATAAACAAATTTTAACTAACTCAACAAAAATATAACTTCTTTATTCCAAAAATATCCCTATTTTATTTCAAAATGTAAGGATCATCACTATGATTTAAAGTAGTTAAGTAAGTGTAGTTTACTTTTCATAGAAAACTAAACAGACATATATTTTTCTTAACCAGTACTAAAGTATTGTTTTCTAATAATTCATGTCTTAATTGAGTGTTTAAGAAACTTAACTACATTCTTAAGAAAAAGTCTTCTCCCATGGTGGAATTTCAATTCTCTTTTCTCACACACCATAGAAATAAAAGAATACAAATTGATTTCCAATTTTGAGGATAGAATTAAAGCCGAATTTCATTTTATGTCTCCAACTTATGTCAATAATTCGATTATTTCTAGTAGTATAAGTAAAATTTCGCATACCCAGCCCGTTCGTGATCACATGTTGATCGTTAGATTAATTTGAGATTTAACCGTTAAGATTAATCAAACGATTGACATGCATATGACTCGAAAGAAGACACTAGGACTTACATGATCACATTCTTAATTGGAAATTTCATTTTTTCTTCTTATTTATTGAATGGTTATATTTTAATTTAATTAAGAATAAAAGAGAAGATAAGAAAAAAAGTTAGATCTAGTTAATTCTGTGAACACAAATATGATGCTTACCTTTCACTTCTGCAGCAGTTTTGAGGGCTTTGTTTCTGCATTTGTCGCAGTCCATTTGCATTTTTATAACTATTTTTTGCTGTATTTAACATTTTACATAAAGCATGTTAAGAAATATATGACAAGGAAAAACAAAAAGGAAATTAAATTAATTCAAAACATGATCACACCTACCTTCATGTTTGCTTATAGCAATCCCCTTTGCTACCTATTTGTTACAATATATACAAACATTTATTGGTATGATCTACATTTTGGTAGTTGGAAATAAAAAACAATATAAAAAACGTTAAACTATATTGCATAATTGAGGTTGTTGGATTACATCAAGTCAACTATTTCTATGTATGTTAAATTGAGTAGGTTTGGGGAAGAGAGAGGTGGTTCACAATGGATGATGCCTTAAATATCAAGTTTTTCTTTATGAGAACTTTCTTCAAACAACACTATTTTTTCAAAAATCAGGCCGAAGAGATTGCTGAGATGAGTCGCGGGCTATGTCACTCTCTTTAAGATATTTCGTGGCATTGTTGAAAATTGTGCAACAGTCAACAGTCAACGCAATTAAAAAATATTTTTTTTCGAAAATAATTATACACCACAAAACCCAATGCCCGGCCGGCAATGACGGATCTAGCTTGAATGGTATGGGGGCAATTGTCCTCATTGACTAATTTGTTTTTACTTTTTTTTTCGTTCTAGGGGTCTTTGACCCCACTCCGGTGTCCAGGGGAAAGGGGCCCTGAATAATCCGGAGTTCGGCCGGGAGGTAAGTAAAGTCTGACTCCAATTTGTTCCATCTGGGGATCGAACTCGGGTACTAGCCGAATCCGCCCCTTTAGATGGAGTGCATTAACCACTTGCACCCAAGCTTGGAGTTAATTTGTTTTTACTTTAAACATGCATACCACTTATGTTTTTCCCATGAAAAAATTGATGTTGCCCCCATGTAAAGTTATGTGGTTCTATTTTGAATTGCAATTAGTGGTGGATTTATGAACTTATGTTTTAATTATTTTTTGAATGTTTTTACAAAATAATAAGATATGTAGGAGAGAATAATTGGTACTATTTTTTTTGTTTTATTCTTCTAATTTTATTGTTTCGATCTTCTAACACTAAATTAACACATGAAGAGCTTAAGTATTTTGTACTATTTAGGAGTAAAGCCCCAAAAAAAGTCTTTAACAAAAAAATAAAGACCTATTTGCTCTCTAAAAATGAAAAGTAGCAATTTGAGCATTAAAACAAATTAAATTCTAGTCTAACAAATCTCTAAAGGTAACTAAAATGTCCCAATAATTATTTTAAAATGGCTTAATTTACCCGATATTTAAGGATAAATTGATAGTTTTTATTATTTCTAAATTATGTAGGTCTATGTTTATTGTATCGGTTATTTTTTATCAAGATTGTATCAGTTTAAGTATCTAGTCTTTTTATTACTAGAATATTTATTTTGCAAAAATGTTTGTAATATTTTTCTATTTTTTATTATTCCTTGCCCCCATGGTCAAAAAATCATGGATCTGCCACTGATGCCCGGCCCGGCCCGGCCGGCGGTGGCACGCACAGTGGTCAGTTTGTGCGTGTTCTCTCCCATCCAAAAAAATGGCTATCTCTTGGAGCCCAACCCAATGGATGAGATTCCCACTTATAAACACTCTTATAGTAGCTTATCAAAAAAAACTCTCATAGTTTCTATTCTATCCAATGTGAGACTTTTTCAATTCACACAGATCATCAAAGTTCCAACAATGTATATTCCAAATTCAACTTGTCTTTTAATCACTTGTTCGTGCATGCAACGAATCCAAGCTCTTATTATATTATAGTGTCATTTTATTACAATGATGAATTCATTGTACCTTATATTTTTAGATTTATTAACCTTTTCTAGGAAATTTCTTCACTTTTTTAAAAGACAAAAAAAAAAAACGTAAAAATGGAGTATTTAGAGTACTAACAATCCTTTACAATCAATATCGAACCTACTCTAGGAGGTAGTAGTGCCGCTCCAAACAAATGGTAAATAATAACATCTCGAAGCCCATGGCTCCTAGACTCATGATAGACAATTCATCGGTCCGCACACCATTAGAGAAGAGGCTATATATGGCCCGAATTAGCCTTTGCCGGTAGCCACTTCCATTAACTCTACTGCAAAAAGCGTCTCATAAAGATCTAGAATTTTATAGGAGAAAAATCTTCCATTTCGAGTTTATTGTATATAACATAGAAGATCACACAAACAATAAGTAGACCCTTCCTATTCCTAGTTGGAAATTACCATCATAAAAGACTCATATTGAAGCATGTAGTTCAAGTGGGAGAATAAACTCTATCCCTAGTCACCTAAGCGCTAAGTACCACAATGAATAAAGGATTCACACATAAGAAAAAGATGACTCTAGGTACACCCATAGATGACACAAACGGTCTCTTCCGCCTCAAATATGACTCTTCCACCTTTACTTTTTTTTAGAAGGATGAATATCCCCCACTAGGCAATAAATGTGAGGATCTATTTGGCAAGATTAAAACCATGTTTTGCATTTTGCAGGGAATCAGCCTCTTCTGGTAGATCCAACTTCGTTTCTTTTGTTAGCTTACTTTACAGATTAAATTTTATGTCTAGTCTTTTGTGTTTGTTTTAACTAAGAAAGGTTTGCATTAGAAGATTTTATCGAGACTCTTACTTTTCTTTGTCAAAAAAAAATATATTTAACATGATTTTTTTTATTAAATGTGAAATTTATTTAATACTATAAAATTATAAACAATATATTAATATATGTGTATATATATATATATATATATATATATATATATAAATATATAAGATATTACTATTTTATTAGCTAATTAGTATGAATATTGAATCATGTACGTCCTAAATTAACATAATTTTCCAAAAAAACACTTGTTATAAATATGTTTAAAACTTTTAACTTTAGATCATTTTAATATAAAAATATTAATTTAATAAATATTTTTATTTATATGGTCTCACTAAAATGTTTGCTTTGGAGGTGTTGGATTGATCATGAACATATGACAAATGACTTAATCACCATACAACTTTTTGCCTGGTCTTTTCTTTGGTAAACAATAGAATAGATATAAATAAGATATTGACCTTGTAACCTCAACAGACACCGTTTGAATTTTATTAGAATGTAGTTTAACTCACTCTTACAAAATTGATTTGTAAGGTAAGAGACGTCTATCACTTATAAATTCTTTTGAGACCATATCTCTAGTTAATGTTGTACTTGAGTTTTTCCCAATAAATACCGTTAGTGACAATTGTAAATGGAATGACATTTTCTCCATTTCTCAACTGAAATGGAGAGTTCCATTAATATATAGTTTTTGATGTATAAATACACACATTTCTTTTATTCTATATTTGGATGGAGCATTTTTAGGAAGTAATGTAATTTTTGAGGGGAATTCAAATTTTTTAGTTCAATTACATTATTTGCTAAAAATACTCTATCCTAACATACACTTAAGAAATAGGGAGAATCTTAAATTTTGTAAATGATCATTTTTTTTTGACAACTTGTAAATGATCGTTAGTACCACTTTAATTTATGATAATCTCCTTCTTCCCAAAAAATAATAGTGGCTTTGTCTTAAAATCAACTGATTAATTAGATTTTAATAAAAAAAATTGCATAGTTGGATTAATGCCATTTAGTCAAAAGAAATTAGATTAATGCCATAAATAAGCCGCCAAAAACGAAAATTAATCACCATTATAACAAAACAAATACAAGAGATAAAGACTCATAAAAAAATACAATAGATAAAGACCATAACGTTTTTTATCACCAAAAAAAAAGACCATAACGTCTTTGTACCAAAAAAATATTTAAAAAAATCCATAACGTCTTCCTCATCACAAGGACTCACCATTTTCTTCTTTCAAGGCCATCTAGGACTATTTGTTATTTGTATTCTTTTTTGGACAATAGGATAAGTATTTGTATTTTCTTCATCGTCCGTACATTAAATCATTAATATACATTTTCTTATTATTTATTATTTATTTGCTTGCTAAATGGAAGTGGAGATGCCTAGTGGATATTAATACTAATTTGCGACCTATTCTTACACATTGATAGGTTGACTAGAGTTTGGGGGAAATCAGATTCAATTTGGTGGAGGGATATAATCTCATTGCGTGATGACTTAAAATTGTTAGTTGTTTTTGTTGGGTTGGCCAGGTTTTGTGGTATCGGATGTATTTTTTATTCGGTCCATACTTCTTCCAATTTTGGATGTATTTTTTATTCGGTCCATACTTCTTCCAATTTTGGAGCTACTCAGACATCCTCTAAAGGGGTGAAAAGATCAAGATACCCTTAATGAATCTTGGAATTTCTATTTTTTTTTAAAATTTAGTAGGGTTCGGCGCACGCTTGGCCGAACCGGTTCGAATCTAGCTGCGCCGAATGTGTTAAATTTTACCCAAACACCCCCCAATTAGGTTTTTAACAGGTTCGACCAAGCGTGAGCCGATCTAATTCGAACATGTGAAGGTCGAACCTCACTGTTCTTGGTTTTTTTTTAATTTGCGTTTAACGAAACTATTTCAAACGATAAATTAGCAATTTGGCAATGATAACTTACTAACTTTTAACGAATGTAACGATAAATTGAATACTTAATTATCGACTACTAATAAGTATAACAAAAACTAAACATATATAGATAAGTGCAACAAGTCATACAACCGAAAAAGTCTAAAAAAACAATCCGTGCAAAATAAAAACTAAACAAAATAAAATAATAAATGATAGGTGTTAGCCTGTATTTTCAACAGGCTAAATAAATGCAGTCAATAAGGTTGACTTAGGTGCTTTAAAGAGAAGATTGGTGACCTTCGACGCTCAAAGATGGTTTTCGACCATCACAAGGACTTGGCGAAGAGCGAAGACATGAAGGCTACGATTCGACAAAGAACTAAAAGTTAGAAGTGATTTCGCGCAAGGGAGACACCATCGAATTGTGTTTTGAAGATGCAGTCGAAGGGCGTGATTTTCACGTTGTCGAAGCACTAGGCAGTTTATTTGATCAGTTATTGTTTTTAAATTCAAATTGTTCAGTTATTTTGTTTCCCTCTCTGTATATATACTAGTTTTCCATATGGAAAAGGGGTCACAATCCCAACATACAATTTTTTACGCTCAAACTTCCAACGCTAGAGAAAACTGAGCACAAGAAGCGAATGTATGGATCTGTGCACCAACTCTTTACATTTCTTTGCAATTTAAGTTTCTTTCTTTGAATTTTCAATTGCTTTTTCTTTTATTTCCTCTTTACGAATTTCTTGGCGTTCAAGGCAATTCTTTGTTTCTTTTGTTTCCTTTTGTTTGGTTACGCGAAGAACACCATTTTCTTACTACGAATCATACAAGAACTTAAGCACAATATGTCCTGAGATTCACTGGTTGATCTCGCAAGTAATAAACTCAGACCAGCGGTTGTTTACCAAATTTCACCGTAAACAATAGGGCAAGTGCGAACCGTTAGCCATACTGAAAAGAAAAAATCGAATCGTTAAAAATCAGTTAAACTTAAACTATTCAACATCCAACAACAATCAAGGAGGTTCGACCCTGTCAAGTGCAAACCGGTTTGGTGCACGCATAGCTGAACCACCCATAAACAATGATTAATAGTTAAAAAATGCTTTAAATTCAGGGGTATTTTGGGAATAAATGGTGGTGTGAGATGTCTAGTGAGGAGAGGGAGGGGGGGTTGGAAGAAGTATGAGCCTTTTATTCTTGATTGCTTGTATTTGGTTGGGGCTTAGCGCAATTATAAATGAAACCAAATTTAGTTGTGCAAAAAAAATGACAGAGGACACTAAGGACATGACTAGAGAGACCTACTGAACATTGAAACCAAAAGCAAGGAGAACTTCCCTAAGAAAGGTCCAACTAACCCGGTCATTGGCTTTGTTCATATCTAATTTGATGGCAAACCCCTGATTAGCAACAAGGTTCCTCTTCTTCAAGAAATGGAAAGTTTCTTAGGCAACAACCAAATTGTCTTAAATGAGCGCACTTGGTTAGATCACCTTAGGGAGTATACAACAACTATTGGGATTGATAAACTTGCTTATTTCTCTAAAGCCCTCACTGATCTGTGGTCAATTTAGAAAGCCCGCAACTACAAGGTCTTTGAAGAAAAGAATCCTAAGCCTAAAGAAATTATGTTCTCAAATGCTAGTTACACTAAGTTCATGGTTTCTAAACCCCTTTCTATCCCCTAGCTCTATCATGATCCCCCCATTTGGTGGTGCATTTGGTACGTAGATGGCTACCACCTTGTGGTAATGTATTGAAATTCAACTCTGATGTTCAGTTTGAAGTGAACACGGGTTGTGGTAGTAGTGGAATTGTGTAGAGACACTAAATGTGTTCTTGTTTTGGGGTGTACCTCAAAGTTGTTCGTGAAGTTTTCCCTTGTTGCGGAAGCTCTGGCTTTACAGAAAGCTATGATTTTAGTGGTGAGCTTTTAGATTCCCTCCATCTTGCTTGACACCGATTGCTTGGCGTTGGTTAAAATGTGTAGAGGAAACTTGATTGGAAGAGAAATTGATCACATTGTTAAGGACATTTAGAGTTTCAAGGATAATTGTACCTCAATTATTGACTTTCCTTTGGACGAATCGTGGTGTAAATGGGGTTGTCGATTTGGTGACTAAGCTTGAATCTCTTGACGCTCTTCCTCGCAGATGGGTACTATCGCCTTCCCCCATCGCTCCTAAAGCTTCTCAATGCATAAAAGAACCATTAATTTGCAGTTATGTTTGCTTTAGAGGTGTTGGATTGATCATGGACATAAGACAAATGACTTTTTTTTACTAAGGACAAATGACTTAGTCACCGGACAACTTTTTTCCTTGTCTTTTCTTTTGGTAAGCAATAGAATAGACAATATAAATAAGATATTGACCTTATAACCTCAACCGACAGAGTTTGAATTTAACTCACTCCTATAAAACTGACTTGTAATGTAAGGATCTTTCCCACATATAAATTCTTTTGAGACCATATCTTTAGTCAATGTAGGATTTGGGTTTTTCCCAATACACTCCCTTACACCTAACACTATTGGGCTTGGTGGGTGACCCAAAGATCTATGATAGACTTTGATATCATCTTATAATGTGGTTTAGACCTAACTCAATCATACAAAACCGGATTGTAAGTTGATGCATGTCTTCCATTTATAAACTCTTTCGAGGCATCGTATCTCTAGTCCATATGGGAATCGAGTTTTCTCAATAAATCCCATTAGACACAATTGTAAAATGGATTGACATGCATTCTCTCCATTTCTCATATGAATTGGAGAATTCCATTAATATATAGTTTTTTGTATATAAATACACACATTTCTTTTACCCTATGTTTGGTTAGAGCATTTTTAATATATTTTTCAGGGAATTCAAAAATTTTAGTTCAGTTACATTACCTTCTAAAAATGTTCCATCCAAACATACATTTAAGAAATGGGTAGAATCTTAAATTTTGTAAATGATCGCTAGTGCCACTTTAATTTATTATAATCTCCTTCTTCCCAAAAAAATAATAGTAGTTTTGTCTTAAAATCAACTGATTAATTAATTAGATTTCAATAAAAAACTGAATAGTTGGATTAATGCAATTTAGTCAAAAAAATTAGATTAATGCCATAAATAAGCCGCCAAAAACGATAATTAATCACACCATTATAACAAAACAAATACAAGAGATAAAGACTAATCAAAAATAATACAAGAGATAAAGACCATAACGTTTTTTATCACCAAAAAAAAGACCATAACGTCTTTGTACCAAAAAAATATATATAAAAAAAAAAAATCCATAATGTCTTCCTCATGACAAGGAATCACCATTTTCTTCTTTCTAGCCATCTAGGACTATTTGTTATTTGCATTCTTTTTTGGACAATAGGACTAGTATTTGTATTCTCTTCATCGTCCGTACATTAAATCATTAATATATATATATATATATATATATATATATATATATATATATATATATATATATATATATATATATATATATATACACTCCATAGTCCATATACAGTCTATTTAAACCAATACGTATTTGACATCTCTATTAATGATTGATTGGGACGAAAAATGACATAAGAACACTTTCTTTGTCACGTTTCGAGACCAAAATAAAATTAGTTTACAAAGAAATTTCTCATGGGATGGTCATGATCAGAGGCGGTACTTAATGGAGGCGGGGGAGCCACGGTATCCCCTAAAATTCTGTCTTTTTTTTAAAGCTCTTCCAAAACGACGTCGTTTTGGGGTTAAAGTTCAATTTTTTTAAAAAAAAACCGACAAATACGCTTGACTTCAATTCAGTTACAACAGTTTAGTGTGTAGAGCCACGTTTCAATTCCTCTTTTCACCTTCCGAGTTCCGACCTTCGCGCGCTCTGCTCTGCTTCATCACTCACCTAACACCGTTCACCTTCACGACGAGACGACACCGCACGACGACGAGACGACACCGCACGACGACGACGCACGCAACGCAAACCACGACTCTTCGTTCTTAATCTCTCTCTGTAACTCGGTTCTTGAGTTAACGGTAAAGTTCCTCTTCCTCCTCCGTTCTTGTGCTCAGCTCACTCACTGCTCTGCTTCATCACTCACCTAACACCGTTCACCTTCACGCAGCAGCAAAGAAGACTCCTCATTCGATCACCACCGCCACGAGTCGGCGGCGGCGGCGAGCGAGACGACGAGACGACACCGCACGACGACGACGCACGCAACGCAAATGGTGAGTTAACTCTGTGATTTGTGTTATTCTGTGATTGAATTTGTGATTGTAACTCTGTGATTGAATTTGTGATTATGTGGTTCATTGTTTGCTTTATTGTGCTTCACTATTCTCAATCTCTTTTGTAACTCGCTAGTGCTTCATTGAAATGGTAGAAAAAAACCTAATATTATGTGATTATTTGATTATAAGCGACATATGCATTATTTAGGAGTGATACAATGGTGAAGCATAAGACAATTGATGCATTTTTCAAGAGGAAAGCTTCCAACAATGATGAAAAGCTGTACCTTCAACGCGTCGACACTTGAAAAGAATCCTCCTGATGATCAAACAATTCAACTAGATGAATATGAGCAACCTTTAAAGATTCAAAAAGTTACTATTGGTGAATTTGATGTTAGTCATTTAGAACGTGACCCCGGAAAGCGTCCCCAAATTTGGGAATATCCAGTGAATCAAAGAGATGAAGTTCGAAGAGCTTATCTCAATTGGGGTCCTTATCAAAGTCAAATTGAAAATTATCCCCTCAATGAAGAAAAGCATCCAAGGCGATTTCAAGCATCTTGGTTCAAAATTTTCCCTTCATGGATAGAGTACTTACCGACTAATGATGCCGCTTATTGTTTGCTTTGTTACTTGTTCAGTAAAAAGCCAAGTGGGCATTTTGGAGCTGATGTCTTTACTAGAAAAGGATTCAAACCATGGAGAAAGGTCAATGCTGGTAAAAAATGTGCTTTGTTTAATCATATTGGAGAGAGTCCTTGTTCATTTCACAATAATGCATTCAAAGCTTCTCAAGACTTGCTCAAACCATCTATGCACATACGAAATGTCATTGATGTGTAGAATTCCGATCAAATTAAAAAAAATAGGCTTCGTCTCAGGAGCTCTATTGATTGATTCGTTGGCTCACATCTCAAGCTTGTGCTTTAAGAGCACATGACGAATCTGAGGATCAAAAAATAGAGGTAAATTTCTTTCATTGATCAAACTCTTAGCATCCTACAATGATGAACTTGCAACATGATGAGTGCTAGAGAATGCTCCATACAATTCAAAGTATACTTCTCATCTAATTCAAAAGGAAATCCGCATATCATTTCTAGTAAAATGAGAAGCTATATCCGAGAAGAGATTGGGGATTCTAAATTTTGCATAATTGTTGATGAATCACATGATGAATCTCTAAGGAGCAAATGGCTATTATTTTGAGGTTTGTTGATAAAAATGGTTGTATACAAGAACGGTTTTTGATCTTGTGCATGTTAAGGACACTAAGGCTATCACACTTAAAAAAGCGGTTTCAGGACGTTCTTTCTCGGTATGGTCCGATGTTTTAAACATCCGTGGGCAAGGGTATGATGGTGCTAGTAATATGAGAGAGAGTGGAATGGATTGCAAGCATTATTTCTCAAAGATTGTCCTTATGCTTATTACATACATTGCTTTGCACATAGATTACAACTTGCTTTGGTTCACGCTTCTAGAGAAGTTTTCTTTATTCATGATTTATTTAAAGACTTGACTTTTGTTGTCAATGTTGTATGTTCCTCTCCTAAGCGTCATGATGAGTGCAAGTCGCCAAATTAGAGGAGATATCACTTTTACTAGAGATTGGTGAACTTGATAGTGGTAAAGGACAAAATCGGTGGGCACTTTGAAGCGAAAGTGGAGACACTCGTTGGAGCTCACATTTTTGTTCTATTTGTAGTATGATAAATATGTATGATGCAACTTGTGTGGTTCTTCAAGATTTAAGCAAAAGCTGGATCAAAGTTATGTTCAAAAAAGGGGATGCTAATGGTGCTTACAAGATTATGAAGTCATTTGAGTTCATATTGATTTTGCACATGATGAAAGAGACTATGGGAATTACAGATTGTCTTTGTCAAGCTTTACAACAGAAATCCCAAGATATACTGAATGTCATACATTTAGTCGCCACTACAAAAACATTAATTCAGAAATTGAGAGATGATGGATGGGATCGGTTATTGAAAAATGTGACATTATTTTGTAAAAAACATATTATGAATCCTCCGATTGTAATGCTGTTTATATAGAGCGTGATGGGCGTGCTCGTCATCAGAAGGACCACATCACAGTGGGTCAACATTTTAGAGTGAATCTCTTTTTTGTTACAATTGATCAACAATTGCAGGAATTGAATCACAGGTTGAATGTGCAAACAATGGAGCTTTTAAGTCTAAGCAATAGTTTGGTTCCTAAAGATATTTACAAAGCATTTGATATGGAAGATATATGTGCTCTGGTGGACAAATTCTATCCGGTGGATTTTAGTGAGCAAGACAAAACAAAGTTGATATATCACAATCAGTTATCTCTCCTTGTGATACTGATTGTGATATGGTTTCCCGAATCACAAAAATTATTAGACATTATAAGACATTATAACTATCATTAAAATTACAAAACAATTTTAATTTTATATCATACTTACAATTCTTTGAGCCACCTCTTTCGTTTTCAGATCATCAATCACACCATCTTTGTTTACTCGGCCTTCTAGCCAACATGCCTGTCAATGTATTCTTGCATTGTCTTAAGTAATCTTTTGTTTTATAGACTCCCAAACAACCAAACGACAATGACTGCGGGTATATGTAATGAAATTTATGAATGACATCATCACTCACAACCAATTGAAAATCCAAATCCATGTATGTAATTTGATAATTTGTTATTTGACAAGTAATTCAATATCTAATTGATATTGATGTAATTCTAAGTTTTTTTTCCAGTATTTTCCTAAATATGTGTGTGGAGCTCAATTTTCTGATGAACAACTTATTGAGCTCAAAGGAGAGTGGTGTCGTCATAGTGGGCAAGTCCAAATTAATCTGTTGGGAGAGTATATATACCCATGGGCCAGCCCGTTAATCCGTTGTTCATAGTGGGTTGGGCTAGACTTTAATTTAACGGCTCGGTCAGACGCAACCCAAAAATGGCGTAGCTCGCAAGTCGCAATGGGCAAGTCCAAATTAGTTGGGTTGGCTCCAATTTACACCTCTAAGGGACAGTAATATATAAACTTTCACTCTATGGGTCCGTTTGATTTGCAACAGGGACGATCTTAAGCTGGACTGGATCGACAGACAGAATCGACAAGCTTTTGTTTCGATACATTGTTTGGTGAACCATGGACAGCACAAACAAAAAAATGTAAATTTTACTACAATTCTATTTCTAATGTTTATAGTGATTTTATATAACATATATTACAATAGAATTAAAAAATAATAACGAAAAACGTCTGAAGTAGAATATGGAAGAGAGAGATAGAAGGAGAGAGAAAGAGAGAGATGAGGGAGAGATGTCATGAGATGATACAAGAAGGATGAGAGGTAGAGAGGGTGAGAGAAAGAGAGACGGAGGAGATAGGTCATGAGATGAGGAAATATTAGAGAGGTAGAGAAAATGATAGAGAATAATGGGATAGGGAAGAGAGAGAGAAGAATGAGATAGGAGAGAGAGGGGGGAGAATAGAGGAGAGAAAAAAATTATTGAACGAAATAAAAATAATATTTTGGTATTTTTTTGAGTGATCAGAAAAGTTTATCTTGTGGGATAGAAAGTTGTCACCAGTGGTTTTGTGAGTCATGACAGAATGCAGGTATTTGTCCATCCCTTACCCTCATTTTTGTCAAAGATCAGAAATGATTTTCAGATCAAACAGTCTGAAAAAAGTTGTTTGCTCACCCAATCCCTTACTCCTTATCGAATCAAACGCACCCTATAGATATGTTAATATTGCCTCATCAAATTCCTTGCAACTAGTATTTTGATTAACCGTGAAGGTCCTTTAGGCTTCCTCTTTGTTGGGAATAGTATTCCATTTCCATTCCATATACTATTAATCTTGCGCTTACCCATAAGATAAATTAAATAGAGGAGGCTTCTCAATTCCAAAACAAATTTAAGGAGCATATGCAATTATGCATGTATATGTTGGATGATTGGGCATACTCATGTCTATATATATTCATGCATGTCACTCTCATCATTAGTCACTTTCATTCAAGTTAATAAACGTTGTGGAGACCTTTCAATTACAAATGGGAGAGAAAAGGATAATGCATTATCGTAGCACTCAAAAGATTTTACTTGTAGGAGAGGGAGATTTCTCCTTCTCACTCTGCTTAGCTAAAGCATTTGGCACTGCTGTCAACATGGTTGCCACCTCTTTAGATTCTAGAGGTATCTCAATTCTCCACACACTATATATGATCTTTGCAACTTGTTATCTTCATTTCTTTGAACATTTAATTTATATCACTAACTTCAATTTATTCTGTTATTTGATGAATTGAATGTACAAATTTTCAAGTGTCACTAGCTCAAAAGTACTCACATGCGTTAAGTAACGTGGCTGAACTTAAGGTTCTTGGATGTACCATTTTGGATGAAGTGGATGTTCATACAATGAATGATGACCCTCGTCTCAAGTACAAAAAATTTGATCGAATAATATTTAATTTTCCTCAAGTACCTTTAAATTTACTATGGTCATGTAATTTTGTTTTTGTAGTTCTTTTTGACAGGCAAATTCCATTACATGTTATTTTAGTGTTTTTATCCTGTTGATCCATGTTATAATATCTTGAGATCTTATGAAAAAATTGCAACATATTTGGCATATGACTAAACTAAGGTTAGCCTTACATTAACCAAATCATTTATTTGTTTTAAAATATTTTTTTGACACACTAAAATGTTTGAAGTCATGCATTTTTATGTACTAAATAAATAATAATTCATAAAATTACATATGGTAATCTGTGTGCTTAGTTTTGGTTTAAGAGGCCTCCTACAATGTAGAAGGGAATTATTTATTACTCTACTTGTTCGATAATAACTGTCATGCATATCAAGTACTAATACTATGTGTAAATGAAAGAAAGAGAAGAACAATATTACAAAAGTAACTTTATTGATAATTGGTATCCCGCCCATATAATACAAGGTTGAAAATCTACTTTATTAGCGGGAGATTACGTGATGAAGATGATATTTCCATGCAAATTGGCGGAAACCTGTACAGATGTGAAGGAAATTGTGAGGAAAACCAAAAAATCAAGGCCAAAATGTGTTCTTTTCACAAATCACGTACAACGTTTTTTGGATTGTAAAGAATCACAAAAGCATCACGTGACCCCCTATATACATGAAGTAGTGACTCACACAACTAGGCCCACATGTAGTGACAAACAAACATTTACCACCTCATCATCTCTCTCACTCTCCTCCCTCTCTTGCCTTCCTCTCTCTTTTTCTCTCACATTCTTCTCTCCCATGGCCGCCCTCACTTCTTCTCTCATGTCTGAGTGATTCTCCCTAATTTTTCGAATATCAACTCCATTTCTTCATCTCTTCATCCTCCTCTATCTTTCTATCTTAATATTTTGCAGAAAGGAACGGTCTTGATAAGTGACCATAGCCTAAGCCCCGTTTTTCGACCAACTCCGGGCACCCCCTCCCAACCAAGATCATCTTTTTGTTTGTCTAAACATTCTCTACAAGAAAGTCTTGTCTTTTTTCCAAAACAAAGTAGATCGGAAAAACTTTACATCCACCACTTCTTCCACGTTTCCGATCATCATAGACCTCCAACTAGAAAACTAACGTGATATTTGAAATCCTCTCATTGTCCGCATTAAAACCCATAAAAAAATTCAAGATCTACCAACTTCACCCGACGACCACTGCACCGGAAACCATCTCCGCCACGTCGGGAACTAAAATCGCTGTCAGCCCCTCCTCTTCCTTTGTGACTGTTATAGGTATTTTTACAATATTAGTTTGAGATGATTTGTTTTCTGATTTTGGCTTGTTCAGAGAATTGGTTTCTCCCCTCAAAGGAAGTATTTCCATGTGTATTCCACCGATCTGCAGAGAGAAATGGCGAACACCGATTTACAATGCGTGTAATCCACCCGCCAACTTTCCACAGGTTTCGTCGTCGGTTGCTTGATCAAAATTGTAGATTGGAGAAGAAGAGTAAAAAAGAAATTCGAACATGTTTGTGAATGCAAGAAAATAACTCACTTTCTGGGTTGTTTTGTGTTTACCCTTATGCATAAAACCTCTTCTTCTGCAAATAATTTGTTTCTCTCTCTCATTCATTCACTCCTATTTTTTTGAATTGATAAAAAGTGAAACTTTATGATAAATTACTTTCTTGGGTCTGATGATTCACTTTACCTTTTTTCTTTGTTGTTTTGTGTTTTTGTTTTTATTTTTCTCATGTTTGTGAATGCAGGAAAATATACCCATTGAAGAGGTTTTTGAGAATCTGAGATGTAGCAAAGAAGGGCTTACCATCCAAGTTGTTGAAGAAAGACTGGTTATTTTTGGTCACAACAAGCTTGAGGAGAAAAATGTACTCTTTTTTCAAGTGTCGCTCTCTCTCTCTCTCATTCATTCACTCTCAATTTTTTGAAATGATAATAAGTGAAACTTTATGATAAATTACTTTGTGGGTTTTGTTTAGGAGAGCAAAATTTTGAAGTTTTTAGGATTTATGTGGAATCCATTTATTAGATTTATGTGGCTAGAGAGAACGAGTTTAGACCCTCCATCCCTCCCCTCCCCTTTAAAATTTTGAAACAAAGTTTATAAGAATGCCTACCACCACCCCCTCTGTTTTCCCTCAACCAAATACTATCTAAGAACAACCGTTTTGCGAATATGAATTTTTACTCTGCCTATTTGTATGTGCAGGAACTGATTTCCAAAACCAAAGCTCAAAACTTCAGGACAGTTCATCGGGTTTTCTTAAGCCTGATACCAAAAAGCAGACTGATGTTGTTCATTGGCACAACAAGTATTAGCTCAAATTCATAACTTTCATGTCACTTCAAGAATCTGAAATAAAGTTGTTTCATGATGAAATTATAAATTCTAATAGTTCATCAGTCAATTTGAATATCTGATCAGTCAAGATTTTTTTCCGACATGTGTTGGATGGGTTTGTTGTCCACTAATGCTAAAATCTGTATAATACTAAAACATTATTATCTACATTGCATCTAATATATTCACTAATAAGATTAAAATGTCCTATATCATTTTTTTTATTTTTTTTACTAATCACTCCGGTTTATCGGGGTAGCAGATGAGTGAAGAATAGAGAAAGAGGGGGAGCGTATGAGAGAGAGCATTAGGAAGAAGGTGTAGAGTGTGTCAGATTGTGAGCCACATACCCTAGATTAGTCCTACTGCATAACCTCATTATTACTAACCCACGTGTTATGTGTACGCTCATTTTTATCAACATTACCAAATACATGTGACCACTTATGTTATATGTATTAGTTTTTTTTAAGTACACCCATTTTTCAAGCGACGAACATTGTATTAAATTCTTTTGCACCTTTATCTTAATATGTATGAAGTTGCTTTAGCGACCACTAAAAAGAAATACATGGACTAACTAACTCATTTGCAGTAATACTTGTGGAAATTACGTAGTAAACGGAAGAAGTAAAATGTGTGATGTATCTGAAGTTTCAAAGAAAATGAACTCAAACTATTAGTATTAGCCTTGACACATTATCCTATGTTGTAGCTATAATGGGTCTACAAAAGATGTAGGCATCATTAACCTATTGGTACTACGTCATAAGGTGTTGTCTTACCAAACAAGATTTATTGTGTTGGAAAACGGGGCCTACTTTGTAGGGGGAGAAAAAGTAAACACCTATGTGAAGCCTATGGTAATAGAGTAAGCTGAGTAAGCTGCATCATTTAGATATCTTTAATACATACTTCCTCCGTCCCATTTTGTTTGTTGTTTTAGTAAAAACAATTTTGTCTCAAATTGATTGTTGTTTTAGAATTTCAATGTAACTTTTAATATTCTTTTCCATTTATGCCTTTATTAATGATGACAACTTTTTACATTTAATAAATGATTCACATTTTTCTATGTAGAGAGATAAAGGGTTAATTGGTAAATTAGACAACATTTTTTAAAAAATCTAGACTCCTAATCATTTTTCTTAAAGGGTGTGCCAAAACCTTAAACTGCAAACAATTTGGGACACAGTGAGTACATAGTTGTTCTTGAAGGTTTGTACAGATTTAATGTTCAGGAACTAAGCACAAGAGGAATATACCATACTGCAAGGATATCTTCCCTTGAGATGACTAAGACCGACAAGTCATTAACCTTTCTTTAGCATTAGCTTTTGTATAGGAAGCATATTTTCTTATACCCTTTCAATTTCCTTTGTAACGAATTAAAACAACAGAAGTTGGATAATACCATTATATGTCTGACATCTATGCGTCTTAAGTAATGTCGGTCTGTGTGGCTACTGGAAAAGTTAGAAGTAAGGATTTTATGCTCCCCAATACTTTTCATAGAGGGTGTACTTTCATAATATAAGAAGTAAATTTAGAAGTAAGGATTTCACGCTTCCCAATATAAGAGTAAGTCATCTTTATGGGTCCATGTGCCGCAAGTTGATTTTTTGAAAAGCTATAATGATGATGTTTCTATGAGGTTTTAATAGCTGGCAGTCTACAAAAGTTTGTGCCTGTTATTCGATTTTTAATGAGGGTAATATCGTAAAAGTTATGTTAACCATGTAAAATTAATTATGTGAAATCCATAGTAATTAACGTGTCTCCGTCCGTAGGGCGGAAACTTGACTAGTATTCATTACAAATATATTTAAAATCGAATTGGTGAGACCACCCAATTATGATTCAACAACTATAAATTGCTTGAACTCGAATCGTTGAAATAACTGAATAGTAAACATTTTTAATTCACGATTTAAGTTTAATTAACTGATTAAAACTTTCATTTGGTTTGGTTTTTTAAAACACGGTTCATTACTATTAAACATGTATTTTATATCATCAATGGTTGTAATAAACATGTATGGGTATGTTAACATAAGTATGTGTCTGATATGAGTTAAGGTTGGTTGATGTGAATGGATGAGAATGGTATTTCATGTGTGACATGTATGTGTGATAAGTATGAGTGGTTTTAGTGAGTGACTCCACTGTTTGGGGGAAAAAAAAATTTCCACACCATTTACCAATATACACTTCATTTTGTACCCCACTGTTTACCAATATACCCTCACTCTATATTTTTGGACCGACATACCCCCACTCTATATTTTGTGCCCCACCAATTACCAATATACCCCTCATTTTGTACCCCACTGTTTACCAATATACCCCCACTATATATTTTTGAACAGACATACCCCTGACAATTTTTTTTTCTCCAACACTTTTTTTTTTTTTATTATCAAAATGTACCCCTCATTTTGTACCCCACTGTTTACCAAATACCCCCAGTCTATATTTTTGGACCCACTGTTTATCAATATACACCCACTCTATATTTTTGGACCGACATACCCCCACTCTATATTTTGTGCCCCACCATTTACCAATATACCCCTCATTTTGTACCCCACTGTTTACCAATATACCCCCACTATATATTTTTGGACCGACATACCCCTGACAATTTTTTTTCTCCAACACTCTTCTTTTTAATTATTATCAAACCCCTCATTTTGTACCCCACTGTTTACCAATATACCCCCACTCTATATTTTTGGACCAGCATACCCCTGACAAATTTTTTTTTTGTCCAATTTTTTTTTTTTTATTATTATCAAAATGTACCCCTCATTTTGTACCCCACTGTTTACCAATATACCCCCACTATATATTTTTGGATCGACATACCCCTGACAAATTTATTTTTTGTCCAACACTTTTTTTTATTATTATCAAAATGGACCCCTCATTTTGTACCCCACTGTTTACCAATATACCCCCACTCTATATTTTTGGACCGACACACCCCTGACAAAAATTGAACCAATCTGATTTATCTCTATATCTCTCTTAATTAATACACAATCGTTGACTTCCCCACTTTCGGTGGGAAAATTTTATTCCCACCATTTACCAATATACCCCTCATTTTGTACTCCACTATTTACCAATATACCCCCACTCTATATTTTTGGACCGACATACCCCCGCTCTATATTTTGTACCCCAGCATTTACCAATATACCCCTCATTTTGTACCTCTTTGTTTACCAATATACCCCACTCTATATTTTTGGACCGACATACTTTTTTATATTTTTTTTTTTCCAACACTTTTTTATTATCAAAATGTACCCCTCATTTTGTACCCCACTGTTTACCAATATACCCCCACTCTATATTTTTGGACCGACATACCCCTGACAAATTTGTTTTTTGTCCAACACTCTTTTTTTTAACTGTTTACCAATATACCCCCACTCTATATTTTTGGACGGACATACCCTTGACAAAAATTGAACCAATCTGATTTATGTTTGTAATAGGTAAATACAATTTATATTTTTTAAGGTCGTATTTACCTATATACGATTTCACTGACGAAAACCAAATAAATTTTAAAAAAAAATAATCTTATTTATCTCAGAATATGGTAAATACGATGCGATTTTTTATGGTTTTTTTTTGTCCAACACTCTTTTTTTAACTGTTTACCAATATACCCCGACTCTATATTTTTGGACGGACATACCCTTGACAAAAATTGAACCAATCTGATTTATGTTTGTAATAGGTAAATACAATTTATATTTTTTCAGATCGTATTTACCTATATACGTTTTCACTAACGAAAACCAAATAAATTAAAAAAAAAAAGAATCCTATTTATCTCAGAATATGGTAATTACGATGCGATTTTTTATGGAAAATTGATTTTATGTTTTATGAAGATAAATACGACTTACTATTTTTTGAAGTTTATGGGAGGAAATCGTATCTAGATAAATACGATGCGAAATGTGCTGAAAATCGTATCTATCTCCTGGAAGGTAAATACGATGAGCTTTAAAATATTTCTGGTCAAATCATATGTAAGTGAGAAATGGTCAATATTTTGTAAAAGGTTTAGGGTTTAGGATCAATGACTAAATTAAAACACTTTTGAAAAAGTCAATGACTAAATTGATATATTGTAAACGCTTTTAACACCAATAATATACAGTTATTTTTTAGTGAATTATCTTTATCATATTATTTTTAGGTCATAGCTTGTATATATCAAATAACATGTAGGCCTACACATTTTGGAAAACTTAGATAAGAGGGCAAAATATACTACGTAGATCAGAGTAATAAATTACTAATCTGTATGGCTAACAAATTATTTCTTGCGCCCCATGTATCTTGGGAGAAAATAATTGTTTGATTTCAGTGTGCTCATGCAGAAAGCAGCACGGTTTGTGTCCTAGTTAGAGATATAAAGTAGATAATTAATGGCATGTGATGTACAGAGTGGAGAATAAAATTGGTATAAAAAATAAACTAAAATAGAATATGACTATTATTTTGAGACAAACACTTTTGGCAAGTGTGACAATTATTTTGAGAGGGAGGGACTAACATGTACACCATTGGTTTTTTTTTTTGTATTTTTTTTATACATTCTCAACAATCTTTTAGAAATATATTTACTATAGGGATCTCATGTTTATCTTTGTCCCTAGCTGCATTAATATCTACAAAGTGCTTTTTATCTTTTGAACTGATCTGGCCTCTGCAATCTCAATCTCCTCCTCTACGTGCATGCGTGTCAAAGGGGTTATTTTAGGAGTTGGCTCTTTGAAACCTTCTTTGCTACACATTTACTCTGAGGCACTGTCGATGGTGGCTTGACTATTCTATTAATAGCTTGTACTCTTTGTCGTTCATGACTATGATATAAATGGTGCATCCAAGAACCCACCCTAAGTTCAGTCACGTTACTTAACGCACGTGAGTACTTCTGCGCTAGTGACACTTGAAAATTTGTATTCAAATTAATAAAAGATAAATAAATTACTTAAATTATAACAAGTTGAAACGATAATGTAATGTGTTTAAGATATATAATAAGTACCTGAACTATCCAAAGTTGTAGCAATCATATTAATACCTGTGCCAAATGCCTTTGCTAAGCATATAGTGAGAAGGAGAAATCTCCTTCACCAACTAGCAAAATCTTATGAGTGCTATGGTAATGCATTATACTTTTTTCTTCCATTTGTGATTAACAAGTGACATGAATATATAGACACATTTTGGCAATTAACATTACTCTAAGTATGCCCAATCGTCCAACATACATATGCATGCTCCTTAATTAAATTTGTTTTGGAACTAAGAAGTTTCCCCTATTTAATTTATCTTAATGGGAGAGCGTAAGATTAATATGGAATGCTATTCCCAACAAAGAGGAAGCCTGAAGGACCTTCACGGTGAATCTGTTGAATTTCACTAACCATATGATTTCCTTGCAGGGATTGTTGTAATCAATTCTAGAGGTGCCAAAATCAATTTTCAAGCCCACTATGTGATTGGCCCAGTCCAACACACTGCCTGATTGGTTGTTTAAAACAAAATACCCACTTGAAAGCATCACCGGTAGAGCTGGCAAAATGGGCTACCCGGCCCACATCAGGTCAGCCCGCGTCTGGCCCGGGCTTTTATGAGCTGGGCTAAAAAGCCTAGGTTGAAATTCGGGCTTTTACGGGAACGCACCTTAAATGCCATATTTTTTTCTCTATTTCATTAATTTGGCAGATATGCTATAGGGAAAAATGAACAAAAGTCACTAATTAACCAAGTTTTTTAAACTATTAGTCAATTGATCAATTAACCAAGTTTTTTAACAACGCCTCGAAAACTGTGAAAAAGCAGGTTGGCTAATAGTCTAAAAAACTTGGTTAATTAGTGTTGTAAGTTGGTTTATGTCGATGTTGTCTAAAAACCTATGTCCAAATAACATTTTTGATGTTTTATTCAGTAAAAAAAAAGTGTGTTTTGTTTGGAATTTGCTAAGTTACTAATTTCAGTTTCAGATTTTTGGCAGTAACATACTAAAAATAAAATCCTATTCTTTTTTACTTTGCGGGCTTGCGAGCTACCCATGGCCCGGCCCGACTCGGGCTGGGCTTAAAAGCCCGGGTATAAAATGGGCTCAATTTTATAGGCCCAAGCCCTGCGTTTTATCGGGCTAGCCCGAACCGGCCATTTTGCCAGCTCTAAGCACCGGGTTAAAACGGCAACCGAACCCGATTAATTTGGATATCTCGTGGATCCATCTTGTCCCGAAATTATATGATCTTTCTTTACCTAAACCGGTCAATTATTGTTCATTTACACTCTTCACTCTCTCTCTTCTTCTTCGTTATCTCTTCTTCTTCTTCTTCTTCTTCTTCAGTTTTCTCTCTCTATGCTTGAACTTAGGGTTTGAAGCTCTCACTGATTTTCCAGTGATTGAAGCTTCAAACTTCTTCGTTCTTACACCGATGATGATTGTTGATGATGATGCAAAACCCCTAAGGTTATTGCACTGAATCAGCTCGATCTGAGGTTTGACGCCTTCGAACCCTTCGTTCACAACGTTCACTTCAAACGATGCCAGAGTCTTGCAATCAAGCCTCAAACACAAAGATATAAAACGCAAGATATACTCTCTAATATCACTTTTCTTGTTTCTTTACAGTTTTGGTTATATTCACAAACCCTAATTGGTTGATTTGGTCTTCAAACGAGGGTTCCACAAGTATCAAAGAGGTAAAAACACTCACTCTCAGTGTGTGTGTGTGTGTGTGTGTGTGTGTGTATATATATTCATTCACTCTATACTTGATTTCACTCTATACTCTCACTCTATAGACATGTTAATTTGTTGCCTTACCAAATTCGTTTCATCCCATTCATAAACTTTCACCCTACTTTGATTCTGTTCAGGTTTAATTTCAAAAACCAATCATCATCCTAGGTTTTGAGTAATAATTTTATCAAACCGCAACCTAAAACCGTTACTCCCCAAGAGTCTTTTAAACTATGGTCCCTTGTTTTCCCAAAATCCAAAATTTTGGGGGACTAAAAGTGCAAATAATTCATTATTTTGAAGATAAAAATTGAGTAATTATGAAAATTAGGAACAAAAATGTTAAATAGAAGGTCCAAAATCATCAAATTAACAAAAGTCACCATATTTGTATGGGATTATAATAGACTTAAACTAAAAGATTGTTATTCTTTATTTCTTTCTTTAGACAAATAAATTTAGTCGGAGTAGCTAAGTAATAAACTTGTTGGGGGGGGGGGGGGGAATGTCACGCGTCAACTAATTTAACCCACACGTCTAAGGATTTTTGATGGAATATGAATTAACACACAACAAAGAATAAAGGAGAGCCGGTCACAAAGATTTACGTAGTTCAAAACCTCTTGCTTACGTCTACGAGAGGACCTCAACATAATTCATTCATCTTCTCAAAACATGATTACAACATTAGTAACCAAATTCAATGTGTGTACCACCCTACAATACTCTCTCACTCTAAGAGTTACACACATATCTTACACTACAAATGGTCACCAACGCTCTCCTCGCACTAGGACATGATTGGAGATTCTTAAACTCTCTACATAATCACCCAAGTGGGGATGCCTCACCTCTTCAAATAGAAATGTCTTCACATATCTCTCTATTTATAGGAGAGAGCATAGCTTCCATTCATGTATTTAGCATAGTGAGTGCTAATAATTATCCCACACTTACAAGAAACTTTCCTCCAAGAATTATTCAATATTTTAGATACACTTTCTTCATCTCTTCAAAGGTATCTCTTGAATTTTGTCAACTACTAATATTAATTATAGAAAATTGTAATTAACTTTCTCAACAATATTATTGAGGTAACTAAAAATATATGAAATATACCTATTTATTCAAATAAATATATTACTTTTAGGGTAGCCAAGACTGCCCCATTAATTTACCACCCTTTGCCCCTGACTGCATTAGGACCCCTTTTAGAAGCTAAATTTAGACACAGCTCTAGTGGCCAGTTTTAAAGACAAAATTGGTTACCGAATTTTGCAGCCAATTTTTGATTCATTTAAGACTTAAATATGTTTTTCCCCTACAAATATAGTTGTTTTTGAAATAAGTCCTTGCAAATTTGTTTTTTAAATAACTCCCTACAAAATAATTTTTTAAAAAAATACCCTTTTATTAGTGATCCGTTAAAAAAACCGATGTGTCAAACAGAATACTAACGTGTCAAATTTCAATCCATTTGTCTTTGACACATCATTATTTTTTATTTTCATTTAATCTTAAAATTGCTGAATCATCTTCCTCAACATCTCCAAATAGGTCCTCCGAGTTTGTTTATAGATTTCAAATTAGATCCTCTATTTTTAGTCGTTTCATTTTGGATGTAAAGCTAATTATGTAATCTCTTTTACGTAATTCAAATCATGTTTTATTGATTTTGAAATTTTTGAATGCTTTCACCTACCACCACCGCGGCAACCTCAACCACGGACGACCAATCCCAACCCGGATCACCGTCGACCTAACCAAGCCACCATATTCAACTACTCCGGAGTGGATCTTGAAGCCGACCCAAATACAAACAAGTTCAAATCGATCTTGTCTAAAATGTACTAACACTAACCAATAAAAAATATTGACACCTAATATTTGCCCGTAATATAATGTAAGAGTCACAACTTCACCAAGTAGTGCAATTTTGTTTTCAAATTTTTGACAACCCTAATCTCAAAATATTACATTATATAATGTAAAATTAATATCAAACTTGAGAAACAAAACTACAGCACAATTGGAAACTTAAAAATACTATTCCTTCAAATAGGGAAACTGACGTCCCAATTCCTTAAAAAAGAGAAAAGAAAGATGAAACAAAATAATGAAAAACACGAACCAAAACCCATACAGAAAAACATAAAACAAAAAACAAAAACACAAAAAACGCCAGATCTCCGATACCAAACGATTCTTCATTTTCTAATACGGTGAGATGAATTTGACCACCAACATTAAGCAACTCTCTAGCATTTTTCAGAAATAACTCCAGCCGAATCCTACAAATTGATTACAAATTATAATACTGAATTAATATATATATATATATATATATATATATATATATATATATATATATATATATATATATATATATATATATATATATATATATATATATTCTGTATCGTTCCAATTTTATCAGATGTCCACGAAGGGATATATATACTTACCTATTCTGAACGGGGTTGTTGGTATCCCAGATGAAACCAGCTTGAGGAAACCTAAAAACGATTCGATCAAATTTCATTTTATTGAGAAGCGGGTGTCGATCTATGGTCCTAGCATCCACTCCATGAATGATGTTGCAGCCAAGTCCCTCAAGTTCACTCAAATTGCTTAATGCACCAGCATAATTCAACTCTAGGGACTCTACAAAAATAGTTTGTGTATATATATTCAGTATCAGAAGAACAAAATAAGTTTACTTGGTGATATAAAAGGTTTTTTTATATCCAAAATATATTCAAAAAAAAATATACCTCTAGTATCCAAATCAGAGGTAGCAACGATGTTGACAGCAGTGCGAAGAGACTTTGCCAAGCGGAGGGAGTAAGAGAAATCTCTCTCTCCAACAAGCAAAATCTTATGAGAGCCACGGTATGATAAATCACAAGTTTTCACATCCATTTGCATTTTAAATTTGAAAGGATGTAGCAACTAAAGTTAACTTTAAACCTAGCTAGGAGTATTATTTATAGACACATTTTGATTTTGGTGTCGGAAGGAATTCCCCTAAAATGTTTTGTTCACACTTTTCTAGCTAATTCCCGTAATTTTAATTTATTTATCTTATGGGAAAGTGCAAGATTGATATGGAGTGGAAATGGAATGCTGTTCCCAACAAAAAGAAGCCCTAGCAAGGGAAGGGAACTTCACGCCTTACGGTGAATTAAAATAGTGCCAATCAATTTTGGCCCATACTTCAGTGGATAACCTCGACCTCAAATGTTTCAAAAATATATTCACGTGAAACGCGCTTTCAAATCTCCCAGGCTGCATTTTGGCTTGGCACAAAATTATACTTCTGAACCGGTTCGGAATTATAGTTTCGTGTCTGTTAAAAAACTTTTGCAAATAGGAGTGTCTGCTTGCTACGGTACTATATATAATTCTAAACCGGTTCCGAAGTATAGATCCAAACCTTTGTAATCCCAGAAAAAAAAATGTGCACGTTTCATTAATGACATTTTGATCTTTTCACAAATGTGTGCAGTGAGTAGCTTGGGAGTTATATGAAGTATGTGCCGCAATGTTTTTCAATTTGGTCAGGCAATAAATTAACGCATCTTTAAACCAACCATCGAACATACATGCGGAAAGGGAGGGAGATCACTATTTACATTGCATTTTTTCTAACAAGCATCTGCAAAATCTATTCCATATCGCCCTTGTCAATATGTTTATTGAGTAATGATATTTGGTACGAGACGAACAATACGAAGTTGTTCTAGATTCTTTATACAACAGAGAAGTAACCGCGACATAATAAAACCAAAATTGTAAGGCTTACACATCATTCGTAGTTAAATAATTGGTACCAAGAAGTATTATCTATGTTTATTATCACATGGAACTTAGTTTGGAAGCGTCTTTCAAGATCGAACTTAGTTTGGAAATTTATTTATGGAGACTCTTTAAGTATGGGTTGTCACTCGAACTTGAAATTTATTTGGTGTCAAGTGTCTTTGCTGGTATTCACTCTTCTACATCGACCGAGTCTCAACCCTCGAAGATCACCTAGTCTAGTGAAAGAAGGTTGGTTTAAGTGACCGACCGATTCATTGCATCAATCAGGTTACCCAACTTGACTCGTGTGCACGTAGATTGCATTGTATTGTATATATTGTCACTTTTTCTTTTATGCAAGAGACATAAATAAATAGACTATAAGAAGCTAATAATAAGTCAGTGAGGTTAAATTCTATTTTATATGACATTCATTTAAATTATATTTTATAATAATTTAGAATATACCAAAAATTCATGTATGTCAATATATTTAAATTAACAAAAAATATTAACAAATTTATGATTTAATGGTGTACAAATTTAATATAATAGTCATAGTAGTGATAAAAATATTATTTAAATATACTTAATTAAATAGGCAAACTTGGTAGGCTTAAAAGACATTTTTGATGACCCATAGCCTGACCATTTTAGTTAGACTCGCCTGTAGGCTCTGTTAGCTTGATCGACTATATTCTCACCCCTATCATGCATATGGGCCAGGTCATGAATAAATCCAAACTAAGAATGGAGTATTTTCTTTATGTACTACTTTTAAGGCATACTAAATATATGATTTCAAACATTGAAATAATAAATATGTTGAACTCGAGTTGAATATAATTCGACTTATTTTGTTCATGAATCATCTTGAAATAGATTTATACATTCTGTGCTAAATGTATATAGTTTGATATGTGTTAATAAAATGGGTTCATGCCTAATCTAATGGTAAGTGTCAATTTTTGAGATTCGTGATTTCGACATCTAGATGGTACATGCATGCATTTTTTATCTTATATTTTTGCCAATTTGAATGGCCAATTTCATTGCTTAGAAGTCCCACATTGGTAACAGCTTAAAAGGTTACAAGAAAGATGTAATGGAATTTTTTTGTGACAAACATGTCATGGAATTTGGCTATTAAAAAGAACTACAAAAACAAAATTACATCACCATAGTAAATTTGAATGTACTACTCTCTTCAATAGGAAAACTCCGGTTACATTTAGCGCCAGATCCTCTTTTGTTAAGATAACCTAGATAAAACCGTTTACGAAATATCGTCTCTCCAACAAATTTCAAATCCTCTTGACTTGCCAACTCCTTGATATTCCACTCAGTAAATGGATGTGTTGTCTTGTGGGTTATATGAATTTCCCCATTTATATATATTTAGCACTTCCTAAAAATCCACTCACTAATTCCTTGTTAAGCCTGCAATTTGTAAATAATATGTTATTGTTGAATACATGTAAGCTTATACTCCTCTAAAATGTGTTTAATAACATGGTTTATTATTATATGTATGTTTAAACCGTAGGCGCTTAAAGAGCCTTAAAGTTTTCACCAACCCGAGTAAATCCTCGGAAGCATATAAAACTTACTGAATCTGGATGGGGTGACATATTCTGAACGATCAAAACCAACGTGAGGAAAATTAAAGATTATTCGATCAAATTTGTTGTGTTTGAGATGACGGTGTCGAGCCATTCACTACAAAAAAAAAACGTCATTAGCGAGGGAATATTCCGTCGCTAAAATGACCAATTCCCTCGCTAATGGCCATTAGCGAGGGAATTAGCGAGGGACCAGTTCGGTCGCTAATTCCCTCCTCGCTAATGCAATTAGCGAGAGAAATACGATTTCGTCGCTAATTACCCACGCCACGCCCTCGCTAATTCCCTCGCTAATTAGCGAGGACACATCAATTCCCTCGCTAACTGACACGCCTGAACACCCAACTGGTGACTGCCACGTGTATACATTCCCTCGCTAATTCCCTCGCTAATTAGCGAGGGACACATCAATTCCCTCGCTAACTGACACACCTGAACATCCTACTGGTGACTGCCACGTGTCTGAATTCCCTCGCTAATTCACTCGCTAAAGTCCAAAATTAATTTTTTTTTAAAACCTGCTTATTTAACTAATTAAACATAAAATACCTAAATCAATATATAAATACAAAATTTCTAAAATGTTTCATTCAAAATCCAAAGTCAATACAACACAAAATACTCAAATGTAAAAAAATAATACAAAGAGTACTAAAAGACCCAGTCATCGGACTCCTCGGATGGCTCAAAACTCGAAACTCGGACTCATCGAGACTCCCCAAGTTTTACTGCTTGGTCGAGACGCACTCTCTTGAGACCGATAAAGCTCCATCATCCTCCTCATGTCATTCTCCATCTTTTGCTCCCCACTCTCGCTTTTGCATCTCCATCATTTGCCGCCACTCCGCTTTTGCCTCTCACTCTCTTCCACACATTTGCGTAGCATGCGCCTCCTCCTCCATCTTCCTAAATCGCTCTCTCGAATCGATTGAGTAGAAAATGGTGGTCGTCTTCTAGAAGCTCTAGTGGGGTCAACACAGACGGGCTCATTAATGGAGCCAGGGCCCTGCACCATACTGAGCGACCCTTGTTCCAACCCGCTACTTTCTCCCAATGTGCATTCGAGAGAGCTATCAAATCGGGAGTAAGTTGACTGTGTGTTTGAGGTTCCAGTTCCTCGAGTGTTGAACCCATCTCTTGAGAATGGGCCTCTGTTTTTGTATAACCACAAAACATAGCATAATTAGTGCTCCATTCATTTTAACAAAGCAACATATATGTATATATAATACAATTCAAGATGTGTATTTACTCGAGTAACCCTCGCGCGCCTCAACAAAGTGATCTTGAGTACCCTTTCCTTACATGGGTAAACTCGTGAAGCTCAAAGAAGCGGTGGGAGGCGCCCCAACTTCTTAGCACTGTAAAATGAAAAACATTTTCAACATTTGCTAACTAATTAAGTAATGTAAAAAAACACACAGATATTTAAAATAATTTACCAATCGAATAGCATGTTGAGCACGGCTTATGGACCCAACACGCTTAAGCGAGCCGCCTCTTTCTCGAGTTTCTATTCGCTTCGCTTTTCGTAATTATGTTTGAACTTCTCTGTTTCCCAATGTTCCTTGAAGGCATTCCAAACATTTTCACCCATGTAAGGAGGCCTCACATTTCCACGCCTCAACTTGTACAACAAATCCGACAATTGTTGACCAAACCTCGTGGAGAAAACACCTCGGACCTCTTCATCATCTTTGTTGGTGCCATGTCACTCTATTCGTATTAAGCATAATGAAAGTATGTATTAGTAATAATATTAAACATTACCAAACATTAAATTAAAACTAACAATATATATATAGGTACATAATGACATAATTAATAGACACTTACTCTAAAAAAGCCAACAACTCATCCTTCACTTTGTCATCAACTTTACTCCACTTTTTATGGTAAGTTTGAAAATATTTCTTTCGGATGACATATGTGATCTTTGGATGAAGTCGCCTTGACGGAACAAGTCTACATATATACGATAAAAATATATCAAACAATCAAAATATATATATATATATATATATATATATATATATATATATATATATATATATAAGTTGTTGCATAATTAACTTAAATTAAAAAAATCCAACAAATATAATACTTACGTGTTACCATATGGATAAATGATGTAGAGCTTTTGTTGTTGATATAAACCACCTCCACTCTCTCGTCATCAACCACCTCCACTCCGGCTACCATTAGCACCATCACCACCAACATGATCATCCTCCGATGTACTCACATGCTCGGTCGATGTACTCATATGCTCGATCGATGTGCCTATATGCTCGGTGGCGTATGCCGGTGTATACCCTGGAAGTGGGGAAGAGTCCATCTGTATACTGAGTTGTATACCCAGTGGCATATACTGAGTCAGATACCGAGAAGGTGGCATATGCCCACTTTGTATACCCCAGGAGGTGGCATATGCCCACCAGATACCCAAGAGGTGGCATATGTCCATGTGAGGAATATGAAACCAATTGGGGCCCGATGGAGAATGGGCTGGTGGGACATCCGAGGTGGTAGTCATGGGCGGACCAACCAATGTACTCGACCTCATATTTCCAAGATTAATTACCACCTCATTATTAGCACTACGATTACGCCTCCTCTTGGGCTCCCCTCTTGCTATTCCCTTCCCTTTATCTTGTCTCGGTGGGTCAGAACCTCCTCCTGAATCCATTTCTATGAAAAAAAGGGAACACACAACAATATATAATGATACAAATGTGATACTAACGACATTAATGATATATTCATTAACAAGTTTCATCCAAAAGACAAAGGTAATACACAAGAACAATAATGATAATAACAACATAAGACTAATCTAATTATTCATCTTCTTCATCTTGATTCTCTTCTTCATCTTGCTCATCTAATTCATTTTCTTCTATCACTTCTAATACTGCTTCAACTTCTTCAACATCGATGTGATCATCACGTAAGGGGTGAACCTGTTCAACTTCAATTACCTCATTTACTCAGGACATTTCATCCACACGATAAGGAACATCATCCTCCACATCATCGCTTCAATGCGACCCGTGGTTTTGTCTTAATTGCAACACACCATCCTTTACGAGTTGATGGATATGGAACATAGTACACTTGTCTCACATTTTCTCGCCATAATAAATGGATCATAGAGTTGATACCTTCTATTCATTTGAATGTCCACCGTATTACATTTTGGATTCAACTTTGTTCCTCTAACCGATGGATCAAACCATACACAATAAAACATGACTATTTTCTTTTCATAGTCCAAGAATGGGTATTCAAGTTGATATATGTGTTGGATCACACCGTAGTAGTCATTTTCACCTCCTCATGTTTCCCCTTTAACATATACCCCACTATTAATTGTTCTTTTCCTCACTCACCCGTGATTGAGTGTCAAATTTGTAAATCGTTAACTAGGTACGTGTGCCACTCGGTGACCTCAAGAAAAGGACCATCGCCTAAGTTCCTCAAGTGTTGGATTAGGGAGTTGGTTGTGCTTCAAAACCTAAGTAACCATATATGGGAAAAATAAGTCATGTCTCATATCTACTTTAAACATTTGACATTAACACATTATTTGATTTACTTACTCTAGCCTTAAACCAGATTGGAAAACTTTCATGTATACGAACGAGAAGATTCTTCGCGGTATACCCTCAATTCATAAGAATGCTTTGAAATGGTGTAATTGAAAGTTGATCAAACCATGATTTAACTTTATACTTTAAACGTCTATAATATAAAGACTAAATTGGAGCATACTTACTCGACATATGGTTTAACTTGGTGCAATTGATCAAGACATGAACATGTGCTGATAGATGTTCTTTGTCTGATAAGTATTTGGTTGACTTCTTTCCCGAGGGGCGACCAGGTTTGCTAAAGACAGATAAAGTGAGCGCATGTCTTTCCTCTTCAACCTCCCTTTCATTTCTATTATTTCTTGACAACATAAAATTGTTGAAATAATGTGAACAGAAATAGATGGTTTCACGGTGTAAGTAAGCTGCGCAAATCGATCCTTCAACTCTAGCTTTATTCTTCACTGATAGTTTATAATCACCCATTAATCTACATATGAACAATTAGTCATACTAATTAATTAAAATAGTCGTACTAATAATTTTTTAATTCAAATGTTGAAATAGATAATTACCTCTCAAATGGATACATCCACCTATAATGAACTAGTCCGCCAAGTCTTGCTTCATATGCTAGGTGAACCGGTAGATGCTCCATAGAATCAAAGAAACCGGGAGGAAATATTCTCTCCAACTTACAGATGATGAAAGGAATATTCTCGCTCCATCTTAATGAGATCATCCATTCTCAATGTTGAAGAGCACATATTCTTAAAAATTGACTCACTTCAATAAGTGGTTCCAAAACACACTTTGGTAGTGAACTAAAAGCAATTGGAAGCAAACACTCCATGAATACATGGCAATCATGACTTTTCATCGCATACATCTTCCCGGTGTTCACATCGGTACATCTTGCAAGGTTAGAAGAATAACCATCCGGCATCCTCAATCCTTTCAACCATCGACAAACATCTTTCACTTCATCGGTGTTAGACAAGATTTGGCTTTTGGTTTTAACATCTTCCCATTAGCCATTTCCACCAAATTCAAATCGGATCGATATTTGCTACAAGAAAAGCGAGTAATCCAATCTAGCCTTATTATTGTCTTTAGTTTTATCTTTCACATTCATCACGATCATAAATATGTTATCAAAGAAATTCTTCTCAATGTGCATAACATCGAGATTGTGCCTCAACAGATTGTCTTTCCAATATGGGAGATTCCAAAATATGCTTCTTTTGTCCGATTATGCACTTGTCCATAACCATGCGATCTCTCAAGTTCGCCTACCTCGGTGACTTGTGGCAAGTCCATAACTCGCTCCATATTTCACTGGTGTCACCAAAGGCGGTGGTCCATCTTCTTCAACTACCTTGTTCTTGAAGCCCTTCTTGTTCTTTCTAAATTTATGATCTGGCGGTAAGAATCTACGATGCGAGTCAAACCAAGAAGTCTTGCCCCGTATTTTAATAAAAACCTTTGTGTGTTCCATGCAATGGGGACATGCCAATTTACCGTGAGTCCCCAACCGCACAACATACCATAAGCGGGAAAGTCGTTAATTGTCCACATCAACGCCACTCTCATCTTAAAATTCTCTTTCAGGCCGCATCATATGTCAAAACACCCCCACAATCTCTTGAGATCATCAATTAGAGGTTCCAAAAAGATATCAATGTTAGCTTTTGGATTATTTGGACCTGTATCGACAAGTCAAAAACATAAACGGTTTAGTCATGCACATCTCGGGAGGAAGATTGTAAGGGGTAACAATGATCGCCAACAAGAGTAGGAGAAGATGATGCTTGGATATATGGAGTAAATCCATCGAGCACAATCCAATTCGAACATTTCGTGGGTCCGAGGCAAAATCAATGCACTAAATCAAAGTGTTTCCATGCTTCACCGTCAGATGGGTGGCGCAAAATGTCTGAGGTACCCCTATTATCATAATGCCAAGTCATTTTCTGCGCAACTTCAGTCGATGCAAACATTCTTTGCAACCTTGGAATTATAGGCAAATAGAACATCGACTTCACAGGAATGGGTTTATAATTACGTTTTGCCCCTTTACAAACATGATATATACCTCGGGCGTCCACAGAATTTGCATTCAAGTAGCTCACCGTCATTTTTACCAAACTCGTTGTTGTAATACAACATGTGTCCTTTCTCACAACAATCAATCTTCTTAAAATCCAATCCCAACTTCGAAACTAACATCTTTGCTTCATAATAATTGTTTGGCAAATTATCCTTATAAGGTGTTGCATCCATCATCATTTTAGTCACATAGTCTAAACCCACGTGGAAATACTACTCATGGACTTGAGAGCTAAAAGCTTAACACACATAGATAATTTTGAATCTGGCGAGCCTTCGAACAACGGTTTGTTTGAATCTGATAACAAATTATAAAATCTCTGTGCTTCTTCATTTGGAAGTTCTTCATGATTGTCATCATCGAGGCTCATCAAATGGCACATTCACCCCAAGACCATCACAAATCATGTTATTCATCCACTCAATATTTTCATTACGTGAAACACCAACACTAATTGCTTGAAGCTCCAACTTCAAAATTTGGAAGTCGTTCTCCATGGTCACCCAAATCCTATAATTAGGCCTAAACCCCATTGATACAAGTGGCATCCGATTTCCTCATCCCTAATAGGTACACCGTCGCATTTTAAACATGGACATCTAACCCCATTTTCCTCTCTAGCCAAATCATGTTGCCACGCTACCACAAGAAATTGTTCAACCCCAACAACAAAAGATTCTTTCAAACCCGCTCTTCTCGAATATAACCGATCATACACCCAATCACGATTAAATTGATACGAATTCATCTACACACATTTTAAAAACGTGTTACATTCCCATAACATTGACAATAACATATATCAAGTTAGTGGCATCGATATCATCGCAGTGGAGATGATTTCGAGCCGAATATGGGGTCAAGGACAAAGACAAAACCCTTTTCCATCCAAGTAGTGAAGGAAGTTATTTGAACTCCCAACCTTACTACAGTTGTTAGTATTGTCTCGCAATTATCTCAATGGAGATGATTTCGAGCAAAATATGGGGGTGAGTGAAACAAAGACCTCACCCTTTTCCATCAAAGAACACACACGGTCCAACTAACCTAGTGGTTCATCCAAAAACACTTGAACACTTTTCATACAATTCAACTAACATTTCACACGGAATTCTACAACCTTTAATACAACAAGTAAATTTTAACTCACTTTTCACACTCAATTCAACTAACATTTCACAATAACAATTAATCCTAATATTCAATTATAACTTACAATTCACACTCAATCCTACAACCTTTAAAACAAGTTTATTTTAACAATAACAACAAATTTTAACTCACATTTCACACTCAATTCAACTCACATTTCACAACAATAATTAAGACTAATACTTAATTATAACTCACAACAATACTCAATTCTAATACATAACAACAAATTTAATTTAAAAACTAACCGCTATTAGATTTACGTCCAGTGCGGTGGTTGGTGACAGTGCATGCACTCCGGTGTGTGGTGAAACTTCAAACACCAAAATCCAATCCTAACCAATTTCAATTTCAAGGAAAAAATAAATTAAAACAAATTCAATAAAAATTAAAATTAAAACAATATCATAAAAATTGAAAATCAAAACTTACAATAAGAGGTGGTTGTGGTGGTGGTGGTGGTTGTGTGGTGGTGTGGTGGAAGAAGATGGAGAGAGTAAAAGGGAAATGAGAAATAGTAAGAGAGAGAGCTAGAGAGGAGATAAATAGGAGGAGCTTTGGTGGTGGTGGTGGTGGTGGTGGTGGTGGGTGGTTTTCGGCCGTGGTGGTTTCGTGGGTGGTGGTGGTGGTGGTGGTTTCGTGGGTGGTGGTGGTTTTTGGGTGGTGGTGGAAATGAGGTGAAGAGAAGAAGAGTGAGAAAGAGAGAGAGAGAGAGCATGCATGAGAGGAGAAGAATTGGGGGGCGTGGGTGGTGGTGGTTGTATGGTGGTGGTGGTTGTATGGTGGTGGAGAGGGTTTTGGTTTGAGAAGAATTGAGAGAGAAGAGTGAAAGAGAAACAGTGAGAGTGAGAGGAGAGTGAGAGACTGAACGTCACTCGGTTGTGGTCAAAAATGTGCCACGTAGCGACGGATTTAGCGACGGAAAATCGGTCGCTAATCCGCGCGTAAACCGAGACACTGCAACGGTCAGAAATTTAGCGAGGGACCCATTAAATCCGTCGCTAACTATCTTGAAGTGCGTGCAAGCGCAATTTGAAATTGGCGCGTGCATTTAGCGACGGCCACACCGTCGCCATCGCCTTATTTCGCCGCTAATTACCTCAATTTGCGAGGACCATTTCCTCGCTATGTCCGTCGCTAATTTCTGAGTTTGCGAGAGACCTAATATTCCCTTGCAACGTCCCTCGCTAAATGACGTTTTTTTTATAGTGATTGCATGAACATCCACTCCATGCACAATGGTACATCCAAGACCCTTAAGTTCAGCCACATTACTTAACGCATTTGAGTAGTTGTACTTTAACGACATGACACTTCAAATTTTGAATATTCAATTCAAAAATAGATAGTCGATTGATTAAGAAATGATTATAATTATCATCGTAGTGACATGAATATATATATATATATATATATATATATATATATATATATATATATATATATATATATATATATATATATATATATATATATATATATACTCCTCCTGACTCAAATATAAAGAATAAACATCTTTTTAAGTTTATTGAAAAAGTAATGTATCTGGGGTAGCATAATTTACATTTAATTGTTTTTTAATTCAGTGTTCTGCTTAAGTAAGGTGCATTGGTCTTTGGTGCATGAACACTAAATTAAAAAACATCAATAAAATAATGATTGTGCGCCTGATTTTGCCACCTGCTCCTCTATATTTTTGCACAAAAATCAAATTAAAAAACGTCAACAAAAAAACATAAAGTCAAAATAATAATAATAAGAAAAAAACTTAATTACAGTTTTAATCCCCTTATTTTCACCAACTCACGATTTTAGTCCCTCAAGAATTTTTTCACAAATTTAGTCCCCCTATTTTCTAATATTTTTTTAAAGAAAACATTCTAGAAATATCTTTTATAATATTTCTTGAATATATTTTTTTAAATTATTCCAAAAATATTTTAAAAAAAATAATTCAGAAATATTTAATATTCCAAAAACATATTTTTTATATTTTCGGAATAGTTTTATAACAAATATTCTTAGAAATGTTAAAAAAAATATTTTCGTAGTGTAAAATAATTTCGGAAGTATCTTCCAAAGATAAATATGGAATGTTAAAACTTCTGGGCAAATATTTCAGATTTGAAGAAAGAAGCTTTGCTTTCTCTCTAGCTAGGGTCGTGCTTACTGCTTGGTGATTTTGGAAGTTAGGTTTTCAGTTTCACATTCCTAATCCCCATTTTTTGAATCCCTCCCTTTTATAGAGAGTTTGATGTGTGTATTGTGTTGAATACAGGCTAGCGGGGTTGAGGCGTGGAGCGTTGGTCGGTTGAGTGTAGAGTGTCTCTATCCTGTTGGCTGTACAGTATGTACTAACTGTTACAAAGTTTGTTAAAGTAGAGAGAGGAACGGGCAAGTGGTCAAAAGGGGTAGTTAAAAGATGCTCTCCATTTTATTCTATTTTGCATTTATTGTTGTTATTCTGATTTTTACTTTATTTTGTAGTTGTGATTTGTAATTTGATGAAAGGATAATAAGTTTCATGCCCTCTATTTATTTAATATTTTGTCATTTTTGGCTCGTACAACTGTATCCTTGATCACTAAGGAGACATGAACCTGAGTCTGGTTGATGAATCGTGGTTGTGTGATCAGTGCGTGGTTGATGGTCTGTTGATCCTCACTTGTGGGGCTTCATCTTGGGTTTCTGAGGATCATTCTCAGCTAGCACCGCTGGCTGGGGTTGACCTGACAGACTTCAATATTTTGTCTTTTAAATAAATAATAAAGAAAATCAAGAAAAATAAAGGTTGAATGCCAAAAGCGAAAAACTTGATATTGTTGAATTTATTGAGAAGTTTAAATTAGCATGGTAAAATAGTATAACAATTTATAGTACAAAAAACATGACTTTAGTCACGGTCTATTGTTGAATGCAGAGTACGATGGGTCCATTGTTGACTGATATGCAAAGAGGTGTTGACGGGGGTGACCAAAAAGGGTGCAAGTAGAAACAAAAATTGACTTATTTGGTAAAAAGACGGAAAATAGAATGAAAGAGGTAGAAACTGATAACTCAAGTTAGAAGATGCCCCTCTCTTTCTATGTCCTTTATTATTGACCGAATATTTTAAGTCTTTTATTTTTCAAATTTTATCTCCTTTATTTATCTAAAGTTGAAGTATAAAATTTGCGAATTCTCGCTATAAAAATTCGACAAACTTTTAGTTCCCACATTTTCCTCTATCAATGTTGTCCTCTTCGACCACACTACTTTCACTTGACCACCTCCCTCCTTCCGAGCAACATTGCTATGTCTACTGCACTAATTGTGACACGTTCCTCACTGTGAGTGTTCCCAGCAGCAGCACAAGCGTGTTCAAGACTGTAACCGTCTGCTGCGGCCATTGCACTAACCTGATCCTGCTCTTCCCATCATCATCATCATCATCATCTCTCATTCAATTTCATTTGGGACATAACCTTCTTCTGGAGGAGGAGGAGATACCAAACCCAACTCCAGATGACTTCTCCATGCTTGCTAGGATTTTAGCTGATGATGATGAGCTTCCAAGGCCACCACCGGCCATCATCATTAATCAACCTCCTAAGAAGAGACAAAAAGTTCCCTCAGCATACAACCGCTTCGTTAAGGACGAGGTTCGACGTATTAAGTCTGTCAATCCTGATATAACCCACAGGGAAGCCTTCAGTGCAGCTGCCAAGAATTGGGCCTACTTTCGACATGCCTGACCTGATCAAACTATATATGAAGAAGACAATTGTGTGCCAGCACGAAGGAGATGATCAGCTAGGTTCTCATGGATGAATTTCTCTTCTGCTAATGTTGATGTTTCTCCCTACTATGTCTGTCTTCCCTAGCTATAGTAATGGAAGAAGAAAAGTTGTCCATGTTAATTTATCAACCTTTCAAGTTCAGGAAACTCTGATTCATTAAATATATATATATATATATATATATATATATATATATATATATATATATATATATATGCATCTCTTTATGGCCAAAGAATGCTTTATATGTTTTATATCTCCTTTCTAGCCATAGATATATAGGACTAGTATTTGTTGATGATTCTTACATTTTAGTCATTAACTAACTTGCAGTAAAGAAAAATTAAACCATGTGTTGGACAACTTTTCCCTAACCAGGACAAGAAAAGCTTAAGAGCTTATAATTTTTGGTCATGAATAAAGCGTTGGAAGAAAAAAAACGGGTTTTGTTTAGGCAACTGGAAAATGCTTCAGCACAAGAGTAGTAGTAACGTGAGTTATTTAAGTTTGCTTTTAATTCTAACCATCTATTTAAATCTAATGGTTCATAATAGATCCTCTCACCCACATAAAAATGTCATTCTCACTGGATATGCCCACCTAAAAATCTAAAGGTTCATAATATATATGTAGACACACACACACCACTCCCTAAGTCCATATGGAGTCTTTTTAAACCAATAAGTAGTTGAGATCTCTATTAATGATTGGGACAACAATGACATAAGAACACTTTCTTTGTCACTTTCTTTAAGGAGAAGCTCTAAGGATACTTAGAGCATCCACAATGGTGTTTCTTATAGTGTTTTTTCTTTATTAAGGATCATCCTTAAAAAAGAATATCATTGTGGGCAGAAAAAGTTGTATTCCTTATAGAGAGGAGTTCTTGTACAAGGACTTTCTCTCTCTTAGCTTAAGCGGGTCCCGTTTAAAAGTTTGTTAGTTATTTATTGATAAAGTGATGATGTGTAGTTATTTGTGGGACCCGTTTAAGAATTTTTTTGAAGGTATTGCATTAGGGGGATTGGGTGCTTAATTATTAGGTACTAGTATTAAAAATGTATAAAAGAGTGATGTGTATAAGTGGGATCCATTTAAGGACTCAAATGGGGAGCCCTCCATGTGGATGCTCTTAGATAACTAGTTAATATATGAATCCTATTTTATGATCAACATGGCTTCTATCTTTTAAGGAAAGAAATTAATCTCCCTCATAAATGAGTTGAAGTTACTTTGCATCTAAACGGAAGATTAGCTGAGTTAACTTGGTGATATTGAGAACTGGTAAGGAGTGGTTGCGGTGAAAATATGTAATGTTAGGGATATTGAGAACTGTAACTGGTAGGGGGTGGTGGCGGTGGTGGATTCAACTTAAATTCCATTTCTTTTTATTGATGAAAGAGAAACAATTGTTTTTTATTGTTAGTTCATGGTTAGTTTGCGTATGCTATTTCGTTGCCAGTGTTTAAAATTTTAGTTGACCAAACGCCATGTAGATCATCTATATCGCAAATTTAGAAGAAGTTGTGTCAACTAACTATAATACACACACCGCGATAAAAACCGATTTTGTAGGATTGAGTTAGGTCTAAACCACATTCTAAGAGATAGTTCACTGTATTCACATGTTATGACCGTCCATCCACCAAAAAATTAACCTTTCGATGTTGGTGTGTACTGCAAAATTTCTATCACAAATTGTATGACTCATCCTTAATAGAATTTTCTACTACAACGATGACTAGCCACAAAGACTTCTACCTAATAGAAGTCCCTCAACCATTTAGGCCTAACCCTATTTCGCTTAGCCCAAATCTTTGGCCCTTTCTTCAAATACTCATCTTCATACTCCTTCTGCTCATAATTGTCCTGGGCCTCTTCAGGAGCCATAAATATAAAGGTACTACTCTCTCGAATAGGAAAAGTCTGGTTGCATTTAGAGCCAGATCCTCTTTTGTTACTATAACCGGGGTAAAGTGATTTTAAAAAGATAACCTCTTCAACAAAGTCCAAATCCTCTTGACTTGCCAGCTCTTCAATATCCCATTTAGTAAAAGGATGAACTGTCTTGTGAGTTATATGAATTTCCCCATTTATACTAAGCATATATTTAGCATTTCTTAAAAATCCACTCACTAGTTTCTTGTTAAGCCTGCATTTAGGGAGAAAAAAAAGGTATTAGTGAGTGGAAAAATCAAAGTATTACATATGTATTTTTCTTGAATATACTAATTAACTTACTGAATCTGGTATTCGGTATGTTCTGCAGAAATGAAACCAACGTGAGGAAAATTATATATTATTCGATCAAATTTCTTGTACTCGAGACGTAGGTCATCATTCATAGTATGAACATCCACTTCATGCAAAATGGTACATCCAAGAAACTGATCAAGTTCATTCACGTTACTTCATGAAGTGTATGCCCAATCATGGAACATATATATGCATGCTCCTAAATTTATTTGGCAACTGAAAAGGTAATTCCCCTATTTAATCTATCTTTATGGAAAAGCGCAAGATTTTGATATGGAGTGTAAATGAAATGCTATTCCCAACAAAAAGAATCCCAAAGGAAGGAAACTTTATGGTGAATCATAAGTAGTTGCAAGGAATTCGGTAAGGCAAACACATTATTATGATTAATATAAAATATAAATATAAATATTTCTATCATTATTACGATTATTACTGTTTGGAGGATAATAACAACAATAACTTATATATAATATTGTTATTACCAAAAAAAACATATATAATATTGTGATGACTTGGATATATTGAAATGGTATATTTATTGTAGCTTTAAATAATGATTTGGATATATTGTTGCGTTGTTGAACTTAAGTCAAGCCTAACTTAATTATTGTGGTGTGAAATTATGAAAATTATATATTTTTTATTTATTATATATTGTAAAGAAATTAATCTCCCTAATAAATGAGTTGAAGTTACTTTGCATCTGAACGGAAGATTAGCTGAGTTAACTTGGTGATATTGAGAACCGGTAAGGAGTGGTTGTGGTGAAAATATGTAATGTTAGCGATATTGAGAACTGTCACTAGTAGGGGGTGGTGGCAGTGGTGGAAATACAATAGGTGGAGGATGTTGAGAACCGTCACCGGTATGAGATTGCAAATAATTACAATAAGATTGATAGTGGTTCCATTGATTAGGATCCATTTGATAGAAGAATAAAGATTGTAAGTAAAATAAAATTTGGAGAACAATATTAATAAACGTAGCAAAATTCAACTATCAGACATCAGTCAAAAATTTATTGCTGTTGCACATCAATCTAAAATTTTATATCCATTGCACATCAATCTAGACCCTTATTTCATTTTATTGTTGTTGCACATCAACTTAAATTCAACTTTTCATTCAACTTTCCACACGGCTCTGAAGTTGGATTCAACTTAAATTCCATTTCTTTTTATTGATGAAAGAGAAACAATTGTTTTTTATTGTTAGTTCATCGTTAGTTTGCGTATGCTATTTCGTTGCCAGTGTTTAAAATTTTAGTTGACCAAACGCCACGTAGATCATCTATATCGCAAATTTAGAAGAAGTTGTGTCAACTAACTATAATACACACAGATAGTTCACCATGATAAAAGTTTCGGTTTGTGGAGTTGAGTTAGGTGAAACCACATTTCTAAGAGATAGTTCACTATATTCACATGTTATGACCGTCCATCCACCAAAACATTAACCTTTCGATGTTGGTGTGTACTGCAAAATTTCTATCACAAATTGTATGACTCATCCTTAATAGAATTTTCTAGTACAACGATGACTAGCCACAAAGACTTCTACCTAATAGAAGTCCCTCAGCCATTTAGGCCTAACCCTATTTCGCTTAGCCCGAATCTTTGGCCCTTTCTTCAAATACTCATCTTCATACTCCTTCTGCTCATAATTGTCTTGGGCCTCTTCAGGAGCCATAAATATAAAGGTACTACTCTCTCGAATAGGAAAAGTCTGGTTGCATTTAGAGCCAGATCCTCTTTTGTTACTATAACCGGGGTAAAGTGATTTTAAAAAGATAACCTCTTCAACAAAGTCCAAATCCTCTTGACTTGCCAGCTCTTCAATATCCCATTTAGTAAAAGGATGAACAGTCTTGTGGGTTATATGAATTTCCCCATTTATACTAAGCATATATTTAGCATTTCTTAAAAATCCACTCACTAGTTTCTTGTTAAGCCTGCATTTAGGGAGAAAAAAAAAGGTATTAGTGAGTGGAAAAATCAAAGTATTACATACGTATTTTTCTTGAATATACTAATTAACTTACTGAATCTGGTATTCGGTATGTTCTGCAGAAATGAAACCAACGTGTGGAAAATTATATATTATTCGATCAAATTTCTTGTACTCGAGACGTAGGTCATCATCATTCATAGTATGAACATCCACTTCATGCAAAATGGTACATCCAAGAAACTCAAGTTCATTCACGTTACTTATTGCTCGTGAGTACTTCTTCTCTAGAGACACTTGAAAATTTGTATATATATATATATATATTCAATTCCATACAAAACAAAATAAACTCAGTTAGTAATATAGTATTATATTGTTCTTTTATATCCAGAAATATTGTAAGTTGAGTAGTACAGTAGTTGAAAAGATATATACCTCTATCATCTAAGGAGGTAGCAACCATGTTGATAGCAGTGCCAAATGCCTTAGCTAAGCAGAGTGAGAAGGAGAAATCTCCCTCTCCAACAAGCAAAATCTTATGAGTTCTACGGTAATGCATTATAGTACTTTTTTCTTTTATTGTAATTGAAAGGTCTCCACAATGGTTATTTACTCGAATGAAAAAATGAGAATGAAGTGAAAATATATAGACACATTAAATATATATATGCATGCTCCTAAATTTATTTGGCAACTGAAAAGGTAATTCCCCTATTTAATCTATCTTTATGGAAAAGCGCAAGATTTTGATATGGAGTGTAAATGAAATGCTATTCCCAACAAAAAGAATCCCAAAGGAAGGAAACTTTATGGTGAATCATAAGTAGTTGCAAGGAATTCGGTAAGGCAAACACATTATTATGATTAATATAAAATATAAATATAAATATTTCTATCATTATTACGATTATTACTGTTTGGAGGATAATAACAACAATAACTTATATATAATATTGTTATTACCAAAAAAAACATATATAATATTGTGATGACTTGGATATATTGAAATGGTATATTTATTGTAGCTTTAAATAATGATTTGGATATATTGTTGCGTTGTTGAACTTAAGTCAAGCCTAACTTAATTATTGTGGTGTGAAATTATGAAAATTATATATTTTTTATTTATTATCTATTATATATTGTAATACAAATATTAAATAATTTATTTAATTAAATTCGGTTCGACCCCCGATTCAATCGGTCCAACCCAAAGAACCTTGAACCGCTGCCTCTGTCGGTTCAATGTCCAGTCCGGTTTTAATTACCTTGCATTAACACGTCCATGGAGGATTTGGATTTAATGCACTTGGAGATGTATGCACTTATGCCATCGGTAAGTTTGGAGTCGTCGGATTAAGATATGATGATCCATGCTTTAAGAGATGTTTTTGATTTTTTTGCTTTTAATATGGAAGCGATTTTTGATTTTTGTTTAATAAAAAATTTTAACTTTGAAATTTGGACTGTTTGATCAAAATTAGAAAGTTTCATCTGTTATGTTTGTCTGACTGCATAGTACAGTTTAGACTGTACACAAACTAGATCTATTTATAGAGTGAAAGTTTATATTCCTCCCCCTTAAAGCTGTCAATTGGGGCCGCCAAATTACCAAAACTTTCCAAATATACAATTTGTATTTATTGAGTCTTTTAGAGTCCTAAAATGTGGGTTAATTGTCTCAAAACTCTTTTGTTTTGATTTCAGTATGTAACTCGTGCGATGCGCGGGGCAAATATGCGCTTTTTGTATTATAAAAAATTGATACATGTAATTGTTCGTACTGGGCCGGCTTGAAGATTGGGCCAGGTCCAGCTCCGCCCAGTCCGAAATAGTGGCCCTTCAAGTCGAGATCGGCCTCGGCTTGCTTGAGATGTCAGGTGTCGAGCAAAGAATGATCGGATCCATGTCATGACACGTGTCAATGGTGAAGTGACTGACGTGACGTTTGAGTGGATCGAGGCGACACATGGGGAACCAAGTGGCGCGCCTGTCATAATGGCATCACAGTCTCCAATGTCAGTGCATTGATGAGATGTGTCGGTTCGCCTCCCAACCCTTGGAGGCCTATATATAAGCAAGGGCGAAGGATTCATTTTCTCCCTTCGCAAATTTGAGCCAATCAATCTCCTATGTGATTCCGATGATCCGAGATAGTTAATCTTCTCTGGACCACCATGCCAAACCCAATCTTCATTGTCGTGATTTCCTAGGTTTCTTTGCCGTCTGAGCTTAGTGTTCTTCGCCCGACGCCAATCATCAAAGGTGGGTATAGGAGAGTATCCGCCAGTTAGGTCCCAAGTTCAAACCCGAAGGTCAGCCTGGCTTCTTTCAAGAAATACATTGTCGCGCCTGCTGATCAGAGATGGAAGCTATACATCTTATTCTCATTGAGAATACTATTTTTATAATTTACGTATATCTATTTGTAATTGAGTCCTAATGAAACAGATAATGAATGACTTAGAGCATGTTTGAAATCCTTTTTTAAAAACAATTTTAATATTCTACGTACAAATTTTGATGAATAAATTTGTTCTTTGTTAAATTGTAAAAACTAGAAACAATTTTTAAAATTCAATTCAACAGCCTACTTTTGTTTTTGACACAATCAACAACCTATTTTTATGCATTCAAATTCTTCATAATTAAATATCCAATTATAATATAAAATGTACTTAATAAAACGTACAATGACTCTCACCATTAAAATAAAATTTCACAACCATTCGTAACTAACAAGACGGCGTGACTCGTGCGTATGCGCAGGTATACAACTTGTAGCAAATTTAAAGGTACAACTCTCGCCAATGGGGAAACTCTTGTCACATCTCTTTCCATCTCCTTTCTTGTTATTATACCCTGGGTAACAAAATTGATAAAACCCAACCTCTCCAACAAAGGACAATTCCTGGTGACTTCCCAGCTCCTTGATATCCCACTTATTAAAAGGATATGCTGTCTTGAGAGTTATATGAATTTCCCCATTCATATTAAGCATATGTTTAGCATTTCCTAAAAATCCACTCACCAAATTCTTGTGAAGCCTGCATTTAGTGAGGGAAAAAAATGTATGTTAACATTGAATATAATTAAAATAAAATGTCCCTCCTCTAGTATTACATTACATAGTATTTTTTTTGCACATACTACTCCGTTACAAAATATAAACAAAAATTGGACAACAGAAGTTGATGTATCTAGTTCAAATTTTGAACCAAATACGTCAAATTCTGTTGACCAATTTTTACTTATATGTTGTAACAGAGGGAGTATAACTTACTGAATCTGGTAATCGTCATGTTCTCGGAAAATATTGAAACCAGCATGAGGAAAATTAAAGATAATTCGATCAAATTTGTTGTCCTTGAGACTAGGGTTTTGAGTCATGGTATGAACATCCACTTCATGCACAATGTTACATCCAAGACCTTCAAGTTCAGTCAAGTTACTTAAAGCACATGAGTACTTCTGCTCTAGAGAAACTTGAAAATTTGTATATTCAATTCAAAAAACAAAAATAAATTCAGTTAGTGATAAATAATAAATTAATGATTACAAGTTGCAATGATAATCATGTAGATCAGTGGTAAAAATATACCTCTAGAATCTAAAGAGGTGGCAACCATGTTGATAGCAGTGCCAAATGCCTTAGCTAAACAAAGTGAGAAGGAGAAATCTCCCTCTCCTACAAGTAAAATCTTTTGAGTGCTACGATAATGCATTATACTTTTCACTTCCATTTTCTGAAAGTGATTAACAAGTAACTATGAGTAATATTTTGATGAAGTGAATATATATAGACATTATATTCTGGTGGAGGGTGTGTACTGTGGTATGCCCAATCATGGAATATACATATGCATGCGTTGTAAATTTGTTTGGGAAGTGATCAGAAGCTAATTACTCTATTTAATTTTATCTTTTGGGAAAGTGGAAGATTAATAGAGTATAGAGTGGAAATGGAATGTTATTCCCAATAAAAAGAAACCCAAGGGAAGGAAACTTTACTACGGTTAATTAATATGGTTGCAAGGAAGTTGGTAAGGCAGCAAATTATAACTTCTTTTTTGACAAAAGCAAATTATAACTTTTTTTTTTGTCAAGAAATTATAACATATATATAGAGTGAATGTTTATACTAGTCCTTTTTTTTTTAGACAAAGTTTATACTAGTCCTTAGAGGTGTAAATTGGAGCCAACCCGGCTAATTTGGCCTTGGCCATTGCGAGATACAACATTTTTGTGTTGAGTCGGACCAAGGTGTTAAATTACTAGTCTAGCCCAATTCGCTATGGACTACGGATTAAACGGGTTGGCCCATAATTTATATATTTTTTTAAAAAGACTTTTGACATAATAAATAAGCCGTTTGCTTTTCCCACACCCCCTCCTACTCTTTCACACCCCTTAACTCCAAATATTCCAAAAATACCCTTAAGTAGAGTGCGTGTTTTTACCGATTTGGGGATGGGCAACCGAATATATTCGGTTGAGGTCAATCGAACAGGTAAAAAAGGTGAATGTGGTGTGAGAGTCCATTTTTTTGTAATAAAATAGGGTGTTCGAAACACCTCATGCGAACTGTTCGCATGACCTCGCTCAACAGTGAAATTACGCACAAGAGGTGTGAAGTCAAGATTTAACACACACAAACAATGTCATTCGAACTTGTTCAAGGCCCGTGTTCGAACAGTGAAATTTCGTGAAAAAAAGAGGTTTTGGCTGGCCTTTTGGTCTTTTCACACCCTTATGGGGTGTGTTTTGACACTACAAGAAACACGGGGATTAGCGAGTGAAATATCCGTCGCTAACAGGCCCATTTCGGTCGCTAATGTCCATTAGCGAGGGAATTAGCGAGGACCGATTCGGTCGCTAATTCCTCCTCGCTAGTGGCATTTAGCGAGGAATATGTGTCGATCGCTAATTAGCGAGGACCAGTCCTCGCTAATTCCTCGCTAATCTTGACAAAGACGCACTTGATCGACCGATTGGCACGCTTATCAATTTGAATTTATTATTATTATTATTATTATTAGTAGTAGTAGTAGTATTAGTATTATTATTATTATTATTATTATTATTATTATTATTATTATTATTACTACTGTTATTATTATTATTATTATTATTATTATTATTATTATTATTATTGTTGTTGTTGTTGTTGTTGTTGTTTGGATGTGGTGGTGGTGGTGGTGGTGGTGGTGGTGGTGGTGGTGTGGTGGTGGTGGTGGTGGTGTAAAGAGAGAAGAAGAAGGAGAAGAGTAAGGGAGAAAAGAGGGTGGTGGTGGTGGTGGTGGTGGTGGTGGAAGAAAGACAAAGTGAGAGAAAGAGGTATGTGGTTGTGGTGGTGGTGGTGGTGGTGGTGTGGTGGTGTGTGTGGAAGAGAGAGAGAGAGAGAGAGAGGTTGTTGTTGTGTGGTTGAGAGAGAGAGAGAGAGAGAGAGTGGTTGTGGTGTGGTGGGGCGTGGTGGTGGTGGTGGTGGTGGTGGTGGTGGTGGTGGTTTTGTGAAGAAAGAGAGAGAGAGTAGAGGAAGAGGAAGAGGAAGAGGAAGAGGAAGAGGAGTGGGTATTGTGAAAGAATGGGTATTGTGAGTGAGTGGTGGTGGTGGGTGGTGGTGGTGGTGGGTTAGTTTGTAGGTGAGAGAGAGAGAGGAGAGAAGAGGAAGAGGAAGAGGAAGAGGAGAGGAGTGGGTATTGTGAAGAATGAGAGAAGAGTGAGAGAAGAGTGAGATAATGGGGTATTCGGTCAAAAAGACGTGCCAATTAGCGAGGGACGTGCCAATTCCGTCGCTAAGCGTCGATCTGCATAGTCGAGAGCATCGCACTGCGGTATCCAAATCACCCAGGCGTGCCAATTCCGTCGCTAATTCCCTCGCTAATGTGACCATTAGCGAGGGACCTACAATTCCGTCGCTAATGTCAGTTTTTTGCGAGGGACAAAAATTCCCTCGCTAATTCCGTCGCTAATTCGCGTTTTTTTTGTAGTGTGAGTAGGAGGGGGTGTGGGAAAAGCAAACGCCATAAATAATAGTTCTCTAGGGTTTATTCCCTTATCGTGCTTTAATTCTATTGCGGTTTTTTGGTTTGTAGCCAATGTTTTTTGATTTGTACTGTTGGGCCGGGTGGGGCTTGATCTTGGATCCAGATTGTGGACCCATTATCCAACCTATGTAGTTGTATGGAATGGGTCTTGTACCATTTAACATAAATCATAGTACCAACTTTGACAAGAGGAGTTGTCAATTATTGTTCATTCTCCATATCCTGTGCTAGCTCCCGTCTGCTCTCCTCGCCTCCTCTCCTACCTTCCCTCCCCTCTTTCTCCACTTCTCCTCTCCCTCTAGATCTATGAGACGTGCTTTCTTCTTCTGGTGTTGATCTAAAGGTTGGAGTTTTGGGTCGATCTGGTCGTTGGGTAGTTCCACTACAAAAAAACAAGGAATTAACGAGGGACTTTGCGAGGGAAAATTAAGTCCCTCGCAAAAGCAAATATTAGCGAGGGACTTTGCCAGGGAAAAAGAGTCCCTAGCAAAGTGGCAATTAGCGACGGACATGTGGCAATTAGCGATAGAATATCAGTCGCTAAATGCAAGGCGCCAATTTCAAACTGAGTTGCACGTTTTTCAAGGCACTTAGCGACGGAAATAGCAGGTCCCTCGCTAATTGACTGACATTGACAGTACACTTTGAAGGATTCTGACCGTTGTCAGGCGGGCTTGGGAAACGCGAGGATTAGCGAGGGACAGTCCCTCGCTAAATCCGTCGCAAACTGTCATATTTTTTTATAATAATCCGAACCAAACACTCTCTCATTTACTCTCTTCTTCTCTCTTCTTCTCTTCCACTCTCTTCTTCTCTTCCACCACCACCACTCTCCTATTCTCTTTTCACTCCACTCTCTCTCCTACGAGCTTCACCCTCTTTTTCTTTCACACCACCAACACATAGCTCTCTCTTTCTTCCACACCACCACCACACTACCACCACCACCACATAGATCTCACTCTCTTTCTCCCTTATTCTTCTCTTTCTCCTTCTCTCTCTACGACACCACCACCACCACCACATAGATCTCACTCTCTTTCTCCCTTACTCTTTTCCTTCTCCTTCTCTCTCTACGACACCACCACCACCACCACACCACCACCACTCTCATTCCTCCCTCTCTCTCTCTTTGGAGTGTTTGGTTATAATAATAATAATAAGAATAACAACAACAATAATAATAATAATAATACTAATAATAATAATAATAATAATAAACTCAGATTGAGAAGCGTGTCAGTCAGATTTGGGAAGCGTGTTGTCAGATTTAGCGAGGGAATTAGCCACGGAATAGTCCCCAGCTAATTAGCGACTGACACAATTTCCCTCGCTAAAGGGAATTAGCGAGGAGGATATTAGCGATCGATATGTCCCTCGCAAATGGACCTTAGCGACCGAATTGGGCCTATTAGCGACGGATATGTCCCTAGCTAATCCCCAAGTTTTTTGTAGTGTTCGTTTTGAACTCATTGGTTTTCAAGAAGTTTTTGAATCTCCAAAGGCTCCTATCCATTTTCGTTGTCGTCGGATCACCTTTCCCCATCAACTTAGAGTGTGCTTATTCTAATAAAGGTGTGGGTCTTCTGGCTTCAAGGTGTGGTGTTTGCTGATCGCGAGTCTGGGATCACCCTTCCCCATCAACTTTGGGTGTGCTTAAATGATTTTTTCGTTAATCATCGTTTAGATATCATATATAGTTCTTGAAGAACATATGATCATAAAATATGATTTTCTTTGATAATCCTTTATAAAAGTTTTGTCGTGAGTTCTTGAAGAAATAGATATTTAGATTGTGAATGCAATTCATTAGATCTATTCTATCTTAGTATATTTTTTTGAAGGAAATTAAGAAAAAGACATTTATGGTAAAGTGAACTTCATTCCTTGAAGTGAATGATTTATATTAAAATTTGGGTACAACAAAAGTCATGGTTATGATTATTTAATTAAAGGTTATTAGTATAATTTGTGGTGATGACCTTTGGCATTCCTAATAATGGTTTAATATTTTGGCACTATGGAAATATGTAACTTATTTTCTTTCTCATGTTTGGAATTCCATATAAACATATAGGAAAAAGAAACACGTGTCCTTAATTATTTGTTTGTAAACAGTAATTTTTGTTATATGCATTAGTCATTATTTTTACATTTTGTTATTTGAATAATAAAAGTTTAATACATTATTTTATTCATTGTCAATTCAAATATATATGAGAGCAATTAAAATTATTCTAAAGTAAACTAGAAGTTTGCTATATGCACTTATAAAAATTATATTTTAAACCTGAACTTTAATATTCTACATACTTTTAGCATTTACAAGTCATATGGTAGTATGTGTACTTATTTCTGACTTGCAACTAAAAGTTTACAAATATAATAGAGAACTCTAGATGAGCTATTGTATTGTTACTTATGTAAACTATAGAAGCTAATACTATTTTTTTGAGAAAATGTTTTAGACTACATTTTTGCCCCCACTAATAAAAAATTTTGGATTCGTCATTGAGCTGGGGTAGTCTTATTCTCAGCCCAATCTCATGCCCTATTTTACATTTCAAAATGTATTTTTGCTACTATTATGAATGAAATGAAGTAGATTCCGTTTGTCAAAAAAAAGCGTTGAGGTACACAGCAGCACTATCGAGACTGAAAGGAGTATAAATTTTTTTGGTTTGTTCCATTGAGGACAAATATGCAATATTATAAAAATAATAAGGGTAAAAAAGACTAAAATGATGAGACGCCATATGCTATATATAGGCTCAAACACTAGTTGATCAGTAGCGTTTCAAAAATCACTATAAGCTACCCCAGAAACTATCTGCTATTGCTTACCAAACATGTTCATTTTTTTATCCGCTATCTTCTAGTCAAATCTGCTATAAGCAAGCGAATCAGACTTGCCAAACAGAGCCTTAAAGTTTTTGATAAAATTAGCGGTTGAACTAGCTTATATAAAAAATGACATAATAAAATTAGTAATTAATGTTCAAGTATGAGAGAAAATGGTTATTTAATGGGGGGAGGGGCTAAATGAAGAATTTAACTAAAGAAATAGTTATAAAAATGAGAGAGAAAAAAATGAAACGCTTATACGCTTATAGTTTCTCAAACGCTATTTCAAGTAAGCGTTAAAAAATGTTATAAGTTGCCATTGTCAAACATTGTGGCTCTGTTTTGGCAAAAATAGCGGATAATTTAGAGGATTGACTTTAAAGTGTTTGGTAAAATTAGCGGTTGAAGTAGTTTATAAAAATAAAATTACATAAACAGACATTTGTAATTATTGCTTAAAATTGACAGAGAAGTTCATTTAATGGAGAATAAATAAGGAATTTAATTAAAGTAACGAGGGTAAAATTGAGTAAAAATGAAATATTTATAAGCTCAAACGCTACTTCAGTAACATTTCAAAAACGATATAAACTAATGAAAAAATGCTAAAAGCTAGTTGTGTCAAACACTTACAACTAACAAATCCGCTATAAGCTAGTGGATTAGCATTACCAAACAGTCTTACAAAAGGTTCGTCTACGGTAAGCTAACGGATTGACATTTTCAAACATAGCCTTAGTTGACACACCTCTTGGGAGAGTATAGACTTTTTCACTCTATAGACATGTTAATTTGTAGCCTTACCGAATTCTTTGCATGTAAAGTTCCCTTCCCTTGCTTGGGCTTCTTTATGTTGGGAATAACACTCTCCCTCTTTCCAATAAGATTAAATAGAGGAATTAGCTTCTCACTTTCCCAAACAAATTTAAGAAGCATGCCATATATAAGTTCCATGATTGGTCATACAGTACACCTTCCTTTTATCCCCCCCCCCAACACCAAAATGTGTATATATTTTCATGTAACTATACAATGATCATTATATCATTTCTTAATCAATCGACAAATTAGAAACCCTTTCAATTACAAAATGAAAGAGAAACGTATAATGGATTATAGTAGCACTCATAAGATTTTGCTTGTTGGTGAAGGAGATTTCTCCTTCTCACTCTGCTTGGCTAAGGCATTTGGCACAGCTGTTAACATGGTTGCTACTTCTTTAGATTCTAGAGGTATCATATCTAACTTTTACTCAACTTTGTTCAATTAACACATAGTAATTGACTTTTGGTTATACTAGTATATCACTAACTTAATTTATTTTGATTTTTTGAAGTGTCGTTACACTTCAAGTACTCAAATGCTTTAAGCAACTTGACTGAACTTGAGGGTCTTGGATGTAGCATTGTGAACGAAGTAGATGTTCATACCATGACTCAACACCCATCTCTCAAAGACAATAGTTTTGATCGAATAATCTATAATTTTCCTCATGTTGGTTTTGATCGTCCAGAATCTAACCACATCCAGATTCAGTAAGTTTTACAGTATATGCCAAAAATTAATGTACTATAATTTTTCAGCTTTTGATATCGTCTCTTTTAATGATAGCTATGAAATATTAACCGTTAGAATTCTATTCTATTATTTAAACAGACATATAATTTTTATTTGTTACAAAATTTATTGTTGCAGGCTTAACAAGGAATTAGTGAGTGGATTTTTAGGAAATGCTAAACATATGCTTAATATAAGTGGGGAAATTCATGTAACCCATAAGACAGCATATCCTTTTACTAAGTGGGATATTAAGGAGTTGGCAAGTCAAGAGGATTTGAATTTTGTTGGAGAATCGATATTTTGTAAATGGTTTTACCCAGGTTATCTTAACAAAAGAGGATCTGGCTTGAAATGTAATCGAAGTTTTCCTATTGGAAAGAGTAGTACCTTTAAATTTACTATTGTCAATGATCCTAAAGAGGCCCAAGCCAATTATGAGCAACAGTACTTGAGTAAAGAGCCAAAGATTCGGGCTATTGTCATGGATCCTGAAGAGGCCCAAGCCAACTATGAGCAAGAGGAGTACGAAGAGGAGTACTTGAGTAAAGATCCAAAGATTCAAACTATAGTCATGGATCCTAAAGAGGCCCAAGCCAATTATGCGCATGAGGAGTATGAAGAGGAGTACTCGATTAAAGGGCCAAAGATTCGAACTATTGTCATGGATCCTAGAGAAGCTCAAGCCAATTATGAGCAGGAGGAGTATGAAGAGGAGTACTTGATTAAAAGACCAAAGATTCGAACTATTGTCATGGATCCTGAAAAGGCCCAAGCCAATTATGAGCAGGAGGAGTATGAAGAGGAGTACTCGAGTAAAGGGCCAAAGATTTGGGCCAAGCAAAATAGGGTTTGGCCTAAATGGCTTAGGGACTTCTTTAGGTGCCTTTGTGGCTAATGATCATAGTTCTAGAACTTTCTATTAGGGATGAGTCATACATTTTGTAATAGAAATTAAGAATCTTTTGCCACACCCACCAGCATCAAAAGGATAAAGTTTGGGTGGATAGACGATCATAACATATGAATGTAATGAACTATCAACTTTAAATTCTAACATGTTTCTCATGATTGTTTTAATTTATCTAAGTGTCTTAAATATTAATTGGTTTATATTCATATTTAGGTCCTCGACTTTGCCAACTATTAGGAACCCAAATTGATACTAAGTTGTTAATAAAGCTAGGTACTTAACTGATATTTAGTTGGATGTACTAATTAGTGCACTAGGAGTTTTGATACTAAGTTGTATGAATGTGATTTAAATAGTGTCTCTCATTGAAACGAGTTCGAAAAGTTCAATGGAGAGAATCCCCTCCCAGTTTTCACCATAAGCATAAAATCTAAAAGAAAAAATAAAATAAAAAAAGCAATAATATTTACTTAACAATTTACATAAGTACTTGCTCTCTTTTTTGTATAAGATCAGTTAAGTTAACAAAAGGTTAACTTTCATGAAGCTTTCAAATACAGAACATCATGATCATGATCATCATCACCATCATGGAATTTGTTTAAAAAACAAATTTCACCATTGTTGAAGTGCACAACATGCACAGCAAAACTAAGCATACCATGTACATAAGCATCTCTTAACCTTTTCCATAGATTACTGGATAACCTGTTGATCTTTGGTACCACTTCAACTCTTTTCACATTCTCATTGCAATCACTGATGTGATCTTTGTCCCTCTTGAGCTTATGATATCTTCTTCTTTTTCTATACTCCATGCTTCCACACACGGGAATGAAATCAACTATCTCCATCTTGTATCATATGGAGAGAGAGAGAGAGAAAGAGAGAGAGAGAGAGAGATTAAGGTGATTGATGCCACTGCAGTATGCTATATAGCTGGATGATCAGAGGCAAATTATGGTAGTGGGAACCTACTCTTTCAAATTAATAAAGAAGTTTGCAAATTAGGTTATAGCTTGTCACATGTGGTTGATAAATACATGTATAACTATTTCTGTTATAATTAATTCTATCGAAATTTTGATTTGAACTTTTCAATACTTATATACAAAATAGGACATTATATTCAAATTTCATGACAAGACAACTAAAATCTCGCAGACAAATGCACACACACACCTGGACGACAAAACCGAATACACGAATCTGGCGTGGTCGATCATTCTCAAGTGTAGATTAATAACCTGCAAAGTTGACGGAGCCATGTGACAAAGACAGAGACAGATGAGAAATTCAATTGGAACATTATATTTGGAAGTAGTATGGGTAAGGAATGGACATGTGTAAGTAAGAAGTTAAAGGAAGTTCTGTAAAAGGAAAAAAAAAAAAAGATGATTCACTTTAATTATCATGCAGACATTGTTAAATCAAAATTTAAAGGCCAACTAACATTCAGAGGTGGTAGTTGGATTGCTTTAAGAAAAATTACTACTATTACCTACCTAGTATAATTATTCTTAATTACTATTAGGATCATCATGTTATATTGTCTACATCACAACTCTTAAGGAGTTCATCGTTTCTTTTTGCCAAATTCATAAGATGTGTTCTTGTAACCATTCAGAAAACATAATTAATAATCTCATAAGGCAATTTTCGACACGTTAGCTTCTTTTTTTTTAAAAAAAAAAGGAGTTTAAGTGGGTTTCGGGGCTCACCAGACTCAAACAGACCTCAAAACTCTTTGAAATTTATAACAAAAGTATGGCTTAAATACGTTTTTCGCAAATGAATAGGGGTGTTTTGGTTTCTACCCCAAATTTTTTTGTAAAAAGCATGTTGAACTGAACTCGCGTAGTTCATGGAGAATAAGTCAACTCTTTACCAACAAACTCAACATTCATTTGCTTCAACACGTTAGCTTTTATTTTTGATAACTTTCGACACGTTAGCTTAAAGATTTATTTTGTTTTTTAAGTGGTTGTGTAGTAATAAATGATGCTATTAAAGTTTGCTTTCATTAAAAAACGTTAGATGGAAGATGTCAACTTATATTGTCAAACATTTGTTTTAGTTGAGGATCGGCTAACACTTTGAACTTTTGATTCTTTTCTTCAAACAATTATATTGTGCAAAAGAATTTTGTTCCTTAGTAATAGAATTCTTAACAACTTCATAGAGTGTTGGAATAGGTGTGAGAGACCTATAAGAATTATCTAAGGGCTAAGAGCATTTGTTAAGAAATTAATAAAAGCATTGGTATGATTATGATATACAATTTTTTTTAATAAAGCATTAAAAAAGGATTATAAAAACAATAGTAATCGAGAAGTAGCGTACTAATTATATTCAAAACAAAAAAAAATGCTCAGGAAATGTATTGGAATCTATTTTTTGTAATTATAATACTCCTAAAAATTTAGTTTTTCTTCCAAAACTACCCATGGTATGATTATGATATACAATTTTTTAAAATTGTAGTATATGGTAAATATCTAAGAAGTTAGACTTAGTGAAACATGATTTGTTTCCGGAAGGTCTCGAATTCAAATTGTATACCGTAAATACCTTGTTGAAGAAAGTTGTGAAATTTTTACATACCATGGCGTCCCATAATTTATTTTTTATGATATAATGGATAAGTTTAAATAAGGAAAAAAAGCTTCAGAATTATCTTTGTCTTTCACTAAATGGGGGCGCCCCTCAATGATGAGGGGTATCTTTAGTAACGGCAGAATAGAGTTCTTATAAGTTCCAATTGAGTTGCCATATTGTTATTTTAAAAGGGCTTCTGCTATTCCAAACCCCTTCTACTCACCACACACTCCAAGAAAGTAATAGAATACTTTTAATGAAAAGAAAAGTTCCAAATGTGTCCGTATTATTTTTTTCTTGTTTTTCACGGGTTCGACACCTGGTAACCGAACCAGTCTGGTGGTTCCCTATCGGGGCTAATGTCTTGTGACACATCGCATGATTTGAAGTTTGCAGTAGCTGTTTACGTTGGTTTGGTGGGCAACAGTCGTACGGTTTGGCCCTCAGTTGTCGAACCTTGGTTTTTAAGTTTTCCAAACACAACGGTACGATAGGCCATTACTGGATCAGTTCGGCAGCCATGCATCGTACCTTTTAAATGTTCATCGTTTTCAAAATGGTTCCATAGTTGTGCATCGAACCAAACGAGTTTTCATAAAATAAAAAAAAAAAAAACGAAGGACCATAAACGCAGTTCAGTGACCAGAAACGAAATGAGTAAGAGATGGTGAGAGAGAGTGTTTGGTTCGGTGGTGGAGAAATGTGAGAGTTAGGGTTTAGTGGTGAGTGAGTGAGTGAGTGTGAGAGTGAGGGGGTTAAGGGGTTAGGGAGGGAGAGTGGGAGATGAAGTGTTTTGAAGGTAGGGATAGTTTTGGAATTTAGGAGGTTATGGGGTGTGTGGTGAGTACGAGGGGATTGGCAAAAGCACGAGCCTTTGAAAAGCAAGCCGATCAGATTCAATTGGGTCGGTTAGTAAAATTACGCAGGTCTGTAGTTGTTTTTGGACCTTTACTCAATCTATCCGGGTGATCGAAGGCGTATCGGTTTTGAATCCGGAGAAAATTCAACACGTACATGAAGTGGATTGAGAGATGAGTCTAAGGTTCAAAGAAAGGCTTTAGCGCCTGAGATAAAATCATAATGTTATTTTCTAAACCTATTTATGGCAAGAACAATCATAACATAGAAATATATGTGACTTAAGAATGCCCAAGAAAACTTAGATGACATGGTTGGGGTCTCTTCCAGCTTAACCAAGGTTCTGGGTTCGAATCTAGTCTTGGGCATTGTAATACCCCAATTTTGTCCGCCCTTTTTAACTTAAGCCAATTTCAATTATCCAGCTCAACTAAATCGAAATACCGTTGTTTAAATTAGACGGGCATGCGAATGATCGATCTTTTCGTGCGTTCTTCAATTTAATCTTCGTATTTGGGTTAGTCGTACATAAGTAGTCATTTTTTCTCGAAATTGGGCTTGTCTTTTCAATTCAGGCTTAAGAATGCAATTCTGAGTTAATTTTAGTGTTTTTAGTTAACGCGCCCATTTCTTCTATTTTGGTCTAGTTTTAACGTAGTTGTCAAGTCCGGCCCGTTCTCGTCTTTGTATTTGGCCTGACTCCTGTTTCTTATTATTATTTTTATTATTATTTAATTTATTTAAGCATAATAAGTCCAAAAATGTCAAAAAAAAATCTATTTAATTTTATTTACAGTTTAGGAGTGTCCAAGAGTCCGATATGTCCAAAAAATAATAACACAAAATATACAAAAATAAATAAATCCGAAAATACAAAAAAATATAATAAAAAGCGCAAAGAAGAAGAAATCGGGGTTCTAATATTTGCTCTCCAAGCAAGCTGGGCACAGGTTGATCCGCTCCAAAACCTGAAAATAATTCAAGGCCCAGTCAAAGAGCAATTAATGCAAAAAACCTAGAATATTAGTATAAATAAGCGATCAAACACGATCTAAAAGGGGGCAAATTTTGAGACAATCATTCAAAAATTAGGGTTTCACTACTTTGAAACCCCTAATGATCAAACAGAGACAGATCTGAAACAAAAAATATAGAGAGTAGAAAATTAAAAAAATGGAGAAATAAGCTTCTTCTCCTCCCATCACCGTGGCCACCACTCACCATCCAAACAACCACCCCAACAACCACCACACCTCCCAAATTGAGCCTCACAGTCACGAGATCAACTCCCCACCGACCACCATCACAAACCGAAGCCTTACAGACCTTCCAAACCGAACCACTATTTGCGACCAACTCTCGTAAGCGAACCACGCCCACCACCCTCACTTCCCCAAATCGAAACCACCATCGTGAAATCCCATCTCCCCACCTTCGATCTCTTTCTCAGAATAAACCAGCCACAAATCCACAAGGTAAAACATAACAAACCCAGGAAAACAGAGAAGGAAAGAAAAAATCAAAAGAAAAGGAAAGGAAATCGAACCTGGGAGAGGCTCATGGGAGATGGCTTCCACCGGTGCGGTGGTGGCGCTGTGTTTCCTTCCTCGTGATCGGACCTCCTCCCAACTCCTTCGCTCTCTCTCACCAAAACCAACCCATACCCATCACGAATCCCACCACCGCAACTCCTCCATCGCGGCCTGCTAGCTGAACCAACTGCGTCGTTTCTCGATCCATGACTTCTCCTCGTCGCCTCTGTTTCTCTTCCTCTCTGGCTATGGTGGCTGGCGGTGCTCATTGAGGAAGAAGGAGATATGGGTTTCGTAACCCAGCTGGTGACATCTCCTTTTTCTTTATTTATTTTATTTATATTTTATTTGTATTTTGTTTTATTTAATTTTTAGTTTTCTGATCTAACTACTTACACCCCCTCCTTTAATTTGCGCACCTCCAACAAGCCCATCTTCGCATTGGGTTAAAAGCGCGACTGGGCCTTAGTTTCTGCACCCCTTGTTTGTTAATACAACTTTCAGCAACTAATAACACCCCCTTTTGCAATTTTCACCACTTTCGTTTTTTTTTTAATTCTTTTTAACTCAGATACTTTTCATTAAATCAAAACTTTGTTAATGGTCTTGCGAAGCCTTTGCTTGCATGAATCATTAACAACGAGGAACTAGTGGTGATCACTTGGAGCCTTTGCTCAATTGATCATCATGAATACCTAATTTTCCTAAAAACTTCCAATAAATCCAAAAACTTTGTTAGTGGTCCTGCGAAGCCTTTGCTTGCAAGATTATTAACAATGAGGAACTAGTGGTGATCACTTGGAGCCTTTGCTCAATTGATCATCATGAATACCTAGTTTTTCTAAAAAGACTTTCTATAAATCAAAAACTCTGTTAGTGGTCTCGCGAAGCCTTTGCTTGCATGATCATTAACAATGAGGACCTAGTGATGATCACTTGGAGCCTTTGCTCAATTGATCATCACAAACGTCTAATTTTCCTAAAGACTTTCAATAAATCAAAAAAAACTTTGTTAATGGTTTTGCGAAGCCTCTCCGCTTGCATAATCATTAACAATGAGTAATTCAGTGGCGATCACTTGGAGCCTTTGCTCAACTGATCATTATGAATGCCTAATTTTTCTAAAAACTTTCAACAAATCAAAAAACTTTGTTAATGGTTTTGCGAAGCCTCTGCTTGCATAATCATTAACAATGAGGAACTGGTGGTGATTACTTGGAACCTTTGCTCAATTGATCATCATGAACGCCTAATTTTTCTAAAGACTTTAAATAAATCAAAAAACTTTGTTAGCGGTCTTGTGAAGCCTTTGCTTGCATGATCATTAACAATGGAGTACTAGTGGTGATCACTTGGAGTCTTCGCTCAATTGATCATCATGAAAGCTCAATTTCACAATTAAACAAGATATAAAAATAACCAAAACTAGAACTACGTAGCTTTGAATTCTCCATCGCACCTGGAGATACGTAGGAGCGGATCCCCTCCGTCAAACACAATAAACTAAAAACATTTTCCCTTCAAAAAACCAAAGCGGCTAACTCTCGTCAAGCGCCGCAAATAAAACTTTCATTAAACCGAGAGGCAAAAATTAAGCATTTTTCAAATCAACACTTAAAATCACACGATTAATTAAAGGTTCCCTTTCTGTAGAAAGGAGGTGTGGGGTGCTAATACCTTCCCCATGCCTAACCGACCCCCAAACCCAAATCTTCCGGTTTCCCAAAAGACCATCTGCCCTCCAAAAAGGTTTTTCTTCAATATTTTCCTTATAAAAAATATTGGTGGCGACTTCATCGTTTTAAAAAGTTGTAAACGAAGAAAAACCCCTCGGGGACTTTTTCAGGCGCAACAGGCATGCAGCACTGTTACTGTTAAATCTCTTGAGGGAGAGCTTTGCCGCCCATTGTGGTCCTACTCGGCTTGAGGGATTAGTCTTTGCAGTTGTGCGCAGAGGACACTCGGTTTATACCCAAAAAAATATCTGACTTAAGAACACGATGACAATTTTCTAAATAATTGCAGCGAGGAAATAAGATTTCAAATTAGTTGTATGGTCTTTTCATGAGTTTTGATCTAATTCCCCCATGATCCTTGTTTATTTTCCCTCTTTAATAAAGTTTTGGTGTGGTTTGGTAACTTTGGTTGATTGGTAAGATCTAGAGGGTCATCCAAGTTTCGTTGTCTTTCCCTGCGATGTTACATTTGCATGCCAACCCTGTGTTCCATGAGAGAACCAAGCATCTAGAAATTGATTGTCACTTTGCGAAAGAGAAGCTCCAAAGTGGAATGATACTGCCAGTCCCTTCCGAAGCTCAGCTTCCTGACTTCTTTACAAAGGCTTTGACTCCCACGCTATTTTTATCTTTCATTTCCAAGCTTGGAATGATAAATATTTATCATGGCCCAACTTGGAGGGGATCTTAAAATTGGAAGAAAATGTCAAGGAAAGCAAGACATGTTCACTTATGAAGTGATGAGGGAATTCAACAAAGAATTGTAGCTAAGGAAGTACTAGGAGCCCAAGTACTAACTGATTAGGCAACACTAGCTGGTGTAGGCGCATTGCACATGGGAGTGAGAGAATGTGCCTTGGATACTCACACATGAGAGAGGAGTATGTGCTACCTTTTAAGTACAACTTTGATCTAATCATATTGGTAATTATGTATTAACATTGTATATGATTTGTAAGTGATCACTTATCTCTAGGATTCTAGTTCATATAAATTTTGAACAACACTGGAACAAGACAAGCTTGTGCTAGTTGTTTTTCATAATTCAAGAGAAATTTTCATATTGAGAACCAGTCAACATTAAAGATGCAATATGAATAGAAAGCAAGCTTGTGCTAGTTGTTTTTATCAAGAAATTTAACTTAAACTTTCATTTTGTTTTGTAACTAATTTACAAAGTCCAAAACATGGGACTTATCAAAATATCATATTAGTCACAAAGGTTGGGGGAATGACATCAAAAATCTTAAACTATCCATTAAACTTCTCTCTCCAAATATATAAATTGATGAACCAATAAGCCTAATTCAAGTGAAGAGGAACTTAATTCTCTTTAAGGAAAATCTTGAATTCGAGCTTTGTGAATTGTTCGACTAAGATTATTTGAGATACAATATCGTTGATCCGGGGCATAAGCTACTCGAGAAGCGAAATTTGCTTCTAACTACGAAATTCTAGTTCAGATAATTGTTGGGCTGGCTACAAAGTGTCCCAACACTCAACGAAAGACTAATCTCTACTCGTACTTAAGATCAAATTTTGTACTGGTCAACACCGAGTTTGTCTACTGCGACAATCGAACTCAGGAGCACCGGACCAACTCCCTGTATCCCAGGATAGATTAAGCCATTATACCAATGACGTTGGTTTGATAAAACTAATCTTATACAAATTTTAGTATTGTTCGAAGACACGAGGTGGTACAAAGATCGAGAATCTGAGGTAGGTGTTTGTAGAGTAAATGCGGGATCACGATGATCCAAGCTTGTAATGATTCCTCCGAGGTTAGGATCGTCGGGGGTGTGTACCTGCAAGCACTTTGATGCATAAATCAGCAAACAGAAATGGAGGAGTGATACAAATGAATGAAGCGCACCTAATTTGTTGGGTGATGCTTTATTTATTGACACAGGTCTAAGCGAGCCGTTGGATATGAGGCGTCAATCTCGACCATTGATCTCGGAGTCGCCCTTGACGCTTGTGTTTGGGCCAGATCCTGCATTGGATTGGGTCTCTCTTTGACCCAGAATGGGCTTTGCCCGATCCGGAAGAAGTACTATTTTTTTAGGAAATGAAAATTTTAGATATAGCTTTGAACATTCAAAGAAATTTGTAAATCAAAGTCTTCAACCGAGATGAATGTGAGAACCAATAATTGAATGTGAGTTTTTTATTATAAAATAAGAGGTCTCTCTAACTATGTAACACAAATTGAATAAATATAAAAATGAGGCACTAAAGGGTAGTACCAAGTAGCCATATTTTCATGTTGACCATGTTACTCTCTCCTATTGTTGCTCTCTTGGGTAGTGTTATTCTCAAGCATACCCTTCTCAAAAGGACAAAAACCTCAATTGAATTTATAGCCAACCAATTCAAGCTGTAAATTTGCACAAGTACCATGTGCATGTGCATGTGCATGTGCTACTTCATTCAATTTCCTTACACTAAGGGAATATCCAGATATGCAATTTTAAAAGGTATAAGCAGACAAAATCTTCTTGCATTCATGTGAGTCAAAGGTAATTGCTGTTAAAACTTTACTATATATAATTTTGATTTTGATTATGAGAGACTATTTAGTTCCATTTACACAAATTTAATCTCACTTCCACTTAGCTGCACACACACACACATATATATATATATATATATATATATATATATATATATATATATATATATATATATGATTATTGCAAGAAATAATAAACAAGTTAGTATATTAATTTGAAACTCAGTATCAGAGTTGACTTCATGTTTAACTCCAAATTTAGGTGTCAGTGGTTAATACATTTCATCTAAAGAGAACGAATCGGCTAGACTTATGTTCTTTGGCGGATCTTTATAGAGCGCTGGGAGTACAGTGCTCTCCAGGCTCCATTAAGTTAATATATACATAGATATATTTTATCTCAAAGTTAGAATATATAGAACCAAATGAACACTCAAGCAACAAAGGTATCGATAGAAAAAGCAGTTAAGAGCATTATTTGTGTATTTAGGGTCCCAGAGTTCAATTCTTGTGATCGTCGAACCTCTTTTTGTAGTTATTTGTATATTTTTCTCAAAAATTAATATAAAAAGCTGCACTAAGAATATTTGAACTTAGGACATTAAAATTGACATAGATAATTTTGACCACTAAACCAAACAAACTATTATAAATACACCATTAATTTTATTTTATATATTGTTACTTATTTTGAAACTTCCTCCAATTTTTTTAGTGAGATCATGACTAACATGTTCGATTCGTAAAAATGGAACTTAGAACAAAGTTTTACTTACCTTCTAACCGAACCAAACTCTGAATTGATTAATACTCATTTCCTTCATACACGGGAGCACGTGAAAGACTTCTCAACGAGGAAGGTTTAAAGGTACTAACCTGGGAAGGCTACTACATGAAACAATTAGTGAAAAACATTACATTTAAAACTCACATGTGTACTTTTCATAAAATCCTACCTATTGTACCAATTAATTACTCTTGGAAAAAAATAAAGAAATTAAAACAAATATAGAAGAGGCCAAATCATAATTTTAGCATTGAAAATGGAAATGAAGCAACCCATCATCCCTTAATACAAACTAAAAGTTAAATTCAAGTCATCTTAAGACACTTCTTTACTTCTATGAATCTCAAGCTGATTTATTTTTTATTTATTAATTTTTTTTTCAGCTTTTTTGATCCTTGAAGCTTCTAATGTAAAAGTATTTAGGCAAAAGCTGGATGGTACTAAATACAGCTCTAAACAAGTTGTAACAGACTGGTAATCTTTATTTGCCAATTATGAGGTATCTCATTTTTATTGCTTTTCATATATGTAAAGTTACATAAAAAGAAAAAGAAATAAAGAAGGAATAATATCCCCACTTGTATCTCAATTCTCAACTCAATCTATAAGAATATCAACTTCCACTAACTCTGTTTCTTCTCTGTTATCACTCTGCATCAAACTTAGCATCTACTCCTAGTAGCTCTGTTTCTCCCCTGTTATCACTCTGCACCGAAAATAAGCAGAGTGATACAACACTTCATTCCGCTCCGCTCCATTGAACAACATTTCTAATGGATCCTCCACCCTTTTCTGTCATCTCAATTTCTCCTAACACGATCCAACAAACATCCCCGGACTCGGTCGAGTCCCAATCATCAACACAATCACAGCCACAGCCACAGCCCACAGACACAGACACAGACACAACCACCATTGCCACGATCTCGCATAGGCGAACCAATGAACGATGAACCCCTCCAGGCGGTACCCGGAGCCAAGCTCCGGCTCATGTGTAGCTACGGTGGCCATATAATGCCACGTCCCCACGACAAATCCCTCTCTTACATAGGCGGCGACACTCGAATTGTGGTGGTAGACCGCCATTCTTCCCTGAAAGAACTCTGTTCGCGCCTTTCGCGGACAATCCTCAATGGAAGACCCTTCACTCTCAAATACCAGCTACCTAATGAAGACCTTGACAACCTCATCACAGTTACAACAGATGAAGATCTTGACAACATGGTTGAAGAATATGATCGTTTAGCTATGAAGCCTTCATCTTCAAGACTCAGAGTATTTCTGTTCTTCACAAAACCAGAGTCAACTCTTTCAATGGGATCTCTCCTTGATGATGCAAAATCAGAAACATGGTTTGTTGATGCACTTAACAATTCAGGAATTCTCTCAAGAGGTGTTTCAGATTCTGCTGCAGGGGATTGTTTTGTGAATCTTGATGGTGTTCCTGCTAGTGGTTCAAGTAATAACTTAGAAGCTCAGGGGACAGTAACAGAGTCTTTAACTCTGCATGACGACAACAACAACAACAATAACAATGACAACAACAATAAGTTTAAGAATGTTTCTGATGGTAATGTGAATTCAACACCTGGTTCACCTATGCTAGAGAATAATTCTTCTTCTCCTTCTATGGCGAATTTGCCTCCGATTCGGGTTCGAGTTCAACAAGAGAAGAAAGTTGGGTTGGTGGAAGAACAATTAGCTCAGATGACATTTTCTTCTGCTATGGTTATGCCTGCAATTCCTTCAGCAGTTACTATGGCTTCAGCTGGAGTTGTTTCTGAGGATGAGAGATCAGATCATGGTGCAATTGTTGGTTCAAGAAAACCACCTTTACCATTGCAGCTTATGCAACCAAGAACTAATGCTGGTTTGAGTTTGCCTTCACCAGATTCAGTTACAAGGTATTATGAATTTATGATTTGTTTCTTTTTAGTTTATTTAATTCAATTTTTTCAGCTCATAATGGTTTTGATCTAGTCAATGATAGTGTTGTTTTTGTTAAGATTCTCATATCGGATGATATGGTTTCAAAAAGAGTTTATAAATGGGAGACATCCTTCACACACAAGCCAGTTTTGTAGAGTTGAGTTAGGCAACCCCAAATTCTAAGATAGTATCACTGTCAGTCCAAGATTTATTGGACCACCCGCTGTCGAGCCACTCGGATCACACTGCAGTTGTCCAGTTCTAGGCGGGCGTGTGTTAAGAATCACACTAGCCGGCTTTGTAAGGTTGAGTTAGGCTCAACCCAAATTCTAAGATGGTACTAGTGTCAGTCCAAGATTCGTTGGGCCACCTTCTATCGGGCAACTCGAGTCACGCTCTAGTTGTCTAGTCCTAGACGTGAGGGGTGTGTGTTGAGTGCAATTGGAATTAGTGTGCAGTTGGTCAGTCTGGAGCCGTCTGATTATTATCAGATAATCCATAATTTAAGAACAATTTTGAATTTTTGTTTGATATAAAATCCCGAATTTGAAATCTAGATGCTCCGATTAACATCAGATGGTTCAGAGCTTGTAGACTGCATGACTGCATGTAGTCCCGACTGCACACAAACCAGATCCCAAATTCTAATAGTTCTAAAGAAAAGCGAAGTTCTTACAATTTCTAATACACTTGATGGATACTAATGTGTGCTTTTTTGGTTAATCTACTAAATGATATAGTCTTCTTTTAAAACAAAAATCAAGTTCTTACAATGTTTAATTCATAAAATGGATACTAATGTATGTTTTTGGTTAATACTTTTCAGTGATAATAGTAGCATTGCATCAACAAATTCATTCTCCAAGATTGTCTACCATCAAGAACAACAAGTCCAACCAACACATATAGACAACAAGTCCAAGATAGTTTCTGATAATGTTCCAACAATACAACAAATTCAAGAATCAAGTTACATATTACCTCAACAAATAGATCAAAATCAACAACTCCAACAACCTCAACAACAATTTGTTCATTCCAATACTCATTACATTCACCACCCAACAACCTCAAATCAAGTTCCAGTTTCATCTTACTACCAAGTTTATGCCCCACAATCACAACAACAATATCCAGTTTATGTTATGCCTATTGGTCAAACACAACAATATAACATGACAACATTACAACATAATTTATCAGATCCTAATGTTATAGCTTCAGCTGCTACACCACCTATTTATCCTACTAAGTCAGTTACACCTAACAATGTAGCATCAAATTCTACTACATTTGTTCAAATTCCTTCTAATCAATATCAACAACAATATGTTGGTTTGCAACAATTTCATCATCAACCTCCACAAGCTATTAATGTAGCTCCTTCTGGTGCTGCTGCTACTAATTATGGTTATGAATATGGTGGTCCTGTTCAAGAACAAGGATATTATACACAAACACAACAACAGCAACAAAGTAATGTTCCTTTGATTACTCAGTATCAATCCATGACACCAGCAGCTGCGGCGGCGGCATTATCAGATGCTTCTAAACAGTTTCCAGCAGATAATATTCAGCAGCAAAATAGAACTTCACAGCCGGTATAAACCTCTGAAGCACCGACACTTCACGATGAACACGTATCCGAACACCGACATCGACACTGACACTTTAATTACTTCTAACTTTCAAATTAAAACTGGTGTCTACGTGTATGTGTCTGAGTCAATGTTACGTCTGGTGTCCATGTCTATGTCGGTGCTTCATAGGTATAAGCCAATCAATCAGGTGAAAAATGAATGGTTTGAAGGAGGCAAATCGAGGTGAGTGTGGGGGATTAGTTGGATGGATTTCAGTTCTCTAAGGTTTCATGCATGCATTTGATGCAGTTATGCGATCTGGACTGTCTGATCAAGAATGAATGACACACATTTCGACTTTGGTAAATCGAGTTGAATAAACAAAGTCGGAATGTGAGTCATTTGATCGTGATCAATGGTTCAAATCGGCGTCTGTGTGATTATACGAATGCAAGGAATATAAATCCTTGATATGGAGCCTACTTTTCAACAGAAAAAAATAAGTACCTAATCATGGTTTATTTCTTTTTTGTCTATATGAAGATTAATTACATGTAAGATTATATTTTAAATACCTAGCTTTTCTGGTTGCTCAGTTGAATAAGGCAAGTAGTTGCCATTAGTTTTATGGAGGGAACTTTTTTCATTTATTTCTTTACACTTTATTACATTGTTGCCATAGAGATAGACGTATTGAAGTATTATATTTTTATGTTGAGAGAGACCAAAAAATAGAGAGAAAAAAAAGGACATGTGAAAGGAATTAGGATCCTCTGCACCAAGTTATGGTGTAGCAAGTTGCACAGCCGTTAGATCTAGAGATTAACGACTATAACTTTCTGCATTATATGCTTAGTGCAGAGTATCCATACTCGAAAGTAGTTTAAGCTCCATTTTGATTATCAATTCACTATGTTCTGACATCTAAAATATAAACAATACATGCATGGATGCAGTGTGTGCAAGATCTAGCTGTAAATTAAGATCTACAGACTATATAACAAGCAGTTTTGACTGACATTTTTGGCACCTGAATTAAGACACGACTTTTTGTCTTTTATTACTTTATTTTATTGAAAGCAAAGTCTTAAAGGGAGATATATGATATATAACTTTGTGGTAGCATCTTCACATATTTGTTGTGATTGGATTCTAAGAAAAGAGGAGAGGATGGATAGTGGAGGGAGAATTAATTCTCTTGTGTTAAAATTATAATACTTCATGATATGGATGGATTTTTTAGAAAGGAGTGGAGGCAGAGGCACCTTAGGTTTTTTTCTAGGGAACGAAAATTCTTCATTAACTCGTGGAATAGTTACCACTAAGCGTTGATAGAAATTGAAAACAGAATTACAAGGATAATCAGTCCAAGACCTGGCTCCGCAGCGCCTAGCAAGGCTAGCTAAATCATGAGCAGGGGCAAATCTTCTTTAGGGCTCGGGAGGGCCACGACCCCAATGTTTCGGTCAAGATCTGCCACTGATCATGAGCAATTGTGTTGCAAGACCTGTTGATAAGAAAGACCTTGAGGCTCATACCCCTACTAATGGCTACCTTACAGCCAAGGATAATAATAGGTTCCAAATCCGCAATCACTAGGGACTGGTTGAGAGATCAAGTTCCACAGCCAGATCAAGTGCCCATATGATCACCAACGCCGCCTTAGCTTTTTTTTTTTTGACCAAAAAAATTTAAAAATAATAATAGTTGGGGGCGTTGGGGATTAGATGGGGAGCTAAAATCTATCTTAAGGATGAGGTGGATCATATGGGGAGTGAATTCCCTCATGTTGGAAAAAAAACATGAGGGAGTCATGTTTATAATCTCCATCATTAGATTATCTTGTTTCCATTTTTTTAATATTTTATACACTTACTTTCTTTTTCTTGTACATACTGAATAAGTGGTTGAGATTCAACATGATAAAAAATAGCCAAAATTACACCAGAGGACCTTTAAGTTATTTATTTGTAACAAGTTGACCCTTTAAGTTTTTTTTTGGTAACAAATAGGCCCTGTAAGTTACCTAACATTGACACCGTTGACCCTTTTAGTAAAATTCCATATCGTTGATTACATCAAAATACACCAAAATATGTTTGGTTGCATCAAAATACATAAGCTAGAGTAATCACAATATATAAAGTAGCGCTACATCAAAGTATATAAGCTAGAGTGATCTTTAAAAGGACCTATTTGTTACCAAAAAAAAATTAAAGGGCCAACTTGTTACAAATAAACAACTTAAAGGTTCTCTGATGTAATTTTGCCTAAAAAATAATATGAGAGAATCTTTTCCTGATCATATGCTCGATGCCATGAATAGTTTCTCTAGTTTGGAATAGGTGAAATGATGGGAGAGAGAGAGACTAAAAGTAAAGGAGACCCACAAAAACTATTTGGCTTTTGATCTTGGTACCCCCCTCCTTAAATCCTATACCCCCCTTTTGTACAAAACTTCCAAATTTGCCCTTACTAAAAAACAAAAACTGTTTGAATCATCTCATAATTCATAATTATGTAGTTAAAGAGTAAGATTCTCTCTTAAATTTTACGGAAACATCACCCAACGGATAAATCCGTAGTTGAATTCCTACGGAAACATCATACGTAGAAGAATCCACGGTTTACGATCTTTTATGACTTGGAAGGATTTACAGGAAATTTTACGGAAACATCCTCAGGATGAATCCGTAGTTCTTTGTTAGTGCTTGTTTGAGCATAAAAGCGGGATTATTTACGGATTCATGTTGTTTAGATGTTTCAGTAGTTTAAATTTTGACTACGGGTTGATGGGTGGAGGATGAATCCGTAGTATTATTTACTGTATTTGTTTCCAGAGACTACGGATTTATCCTGGGGAGATAAATCCGTAGTGTTTTTAATTTTCTTGATTTTTGTTTACTTTTTTTGCGGTGTGTCGCAGTAGTGTAGGAGGAAGGATTCCTCCATGGTCGATGGTTTGATGCGTAGAAACGGACGTGCATTGGAGAGTAGAGGGGCGTGCATTGGGAGGTAGAGGATGTGCTAATGATGAAGGTGCATGCGAGCCACCTTTGGTGGCGTACACAAAATAGGATAGCCGGACACGCCGAGAGCGAGAGAGACGTGTTCGTGGGCGTCTTCCAGCTCCTCCAGGTGACGATGATAGGGGAGTGCCTGAGATGCAGCATACAGGTGATTTTAGAGATGTTTATGAGCCTCCTCCTACTTTAGATAGAGGTGATCATAGAGATGTTTACGACGATGCGCCTGCTAGAGGTGATTATGGAGATTATTATGAGGCCCTGGGACGGTGGGGAATGATGATATTGCCGAGGATGATGCCCATGTAGAGGCTCGGGTAGAGGCTGATGATAGTATTGAGGCGGAGGATGAGTCAGGTGAGGCTAGTTCAGATGTAGATTTAGATCAGCAGGTTGAGTCTGATTATGAGGTTTTGATGATGATGAGGCTAAGGACCCTATTCAGCCTCAGCCTCATCATGTCTCTCAGCGTCTGCAATACCCATCTGAAATTGTCATACCGCTCATTCGACAAATAAGCAAAGCAAACCGAGAATGTCAACTCCGTTGAAGTCACTCCAACAATCTCAAGAGAGCGGTTTATACTTGTTGGTTTTGTAGGTCTTTGTCCATAATCAATATCCTAGGGAATATCCTCAATAGGTTGATAGACTCAGGATGTGCCCACATGAGTCACCAATAACATCAGAGTTCTCAATTCTTCTGGTCCAACACACATAGTGTTCAGAATCTATCAACCTCATAAGCTCTTGGATCTTAGTTCTAGAACCTCTACGACTCGTCCTAAACATCTGGCGCTGCTTATACAACTGCGTGATAGTACTCAAGTTCCCCACAAATCTCTTCTTCACTCTTCTCTGCTTTGACATTTAACAATGTATGCTCATCCAACATACTTTTCTCTTCCTTTGTGAATCACCCAAATATTGGAAGTCTGGTACATGATGGAGATGGCTTATGATTGTGTACACCACCTAACCTCTACCTTCCAATCCTCAACTGGAGGATTCAGAGGTTTAGCTTTTAGCTTGAATGGACAATCACACTTCTTTGAAGATATCCTTCTACCTTTAGAGCAATCCACGTCTACTCTTGTGTGTGTTTTCCATGTTTCGCACAACCAAAAACAATCACATTTTTTCTCCCACTTTTGCCAATTGCTTTATCGGATCTGCGGATGATAACAACTGCATTACATTTGCTTTCCCAGTCTCTCTAGCCCAACGTCACGAGATCATCACGGGTATGAAAAATCTACAAATAATTTACAATTATCGGATTAGACTAAATTCTAAATACTATTTAAAATAATTAATGATAAATACCCACCTCATTTTTGTTGTAAATGCATCAGATAGATCAATGCAATTGGGAAGCGTCTCATCAAGCATAGCCATATCATGCGATATTAACCATAGCTAACTTAATTAAATAACTAATTAAATAAAAAAATTAAAAATGACTCCGAATTTATCTAGGACAGATAAATCCATACGCATATTAAAACATAACTCCGGATTTATGTTAACCACATAAATCCGTAGTGTAATTTAACACTACGGAATTATGTTGTTAACATAAATCCGGAAACCAATTCAACAACATCCCTACAGAATCATCAAAACGCATCAATCCGGGAAAATTCAAAAAAAACACTACAGATTTACCTTCTTTGTGATGATTCCGGAAAGTCCACGAAATGGTAGACCAGATCTGATTTTTTGTAAAAATGACAGGGGTATTTTGGTATAAAACTGTATTATGGGGGTATGGAGGCCAAGGAGGGGGGTATGAAAATTAAAACCCAAACTATTTATCCTCATGCATGTTGAGAAAGTGAGTAGAAAACTCACTCTCAACCTTCTTTTCTGTAGCAACTAAGCAAGTTTTGTTTGTGCAGAGAATAGACGCTCGTGAGAAAGAAGAAAAGAAAGACCTAATCGTCGCCGCCAGAGGGGGGCTCCCTTCTCCGCCGTAAGCTCCCCCTCCTCTCCTTCTTCTATTTTTTGCTTCTAGTTGGTGCCAGCATCAATAAGGTGCGCTACTGCGCTTAGGTCCCAGCTATACTGGGTTTGGTTCGCTCACCCAAGAGTGTCGTTCATCTCCTCCTCTCAAACATCTTCGTCCACCTTCCTCTGCCATCTCCGTTCACCTTCTTCGTCCACCCATCCTTTTCCCAGATCTGAACTGCCTCTCCATCCTGCTTCTCTATCTGTTGGATTCACTGTCGCTGCAGGTTGCCTTCGTTTTTTTGGCTCAGATTACCCACATCCAACTCCCACCTCTGATGTATATCGTTTTCCCCTAGTTGTCTGGTTTTCGAGATCCCGTGGCCGGTTGGTCACTATGTTCGGAGAAAGTCCTGGTCTTTCCGGCTTTCTCCCCTTGTTTTCCTCGTGGTTCCGCTGTATTTCGGGTGCTAGGCGTTTTTCGGTGCTCATTCGTGGTGGTTGCTGTTGGTAGTGTTGTTTTTGGGCGTTCTGTGGCTCTGATTTTAATTGAATCAGCCTTGTGGGTCTCTTGCACGTCTCTCCGGTGATTGTGTTGTCTCCTCTATGGTTGTTGGTAGGCCTTTGTGGTTTTGATGGTAGTTGGGCAACAGTTTCAGAGAGGCAGTTTGGCCTTTTGCTGCATAGCTTGGATTCTGCTGGTTTAGTATTAGTTGTTAACTTGTTAGGACTTAGCAAAGGGCAAATTGATTTGTAAGTCCCTTACTGTTCTAAGTCGTTGGGCTTAATTGTTTAAATCTTAATCATGTCTGATGTGTCGTAAGTCCCTTGTTTACCGCTTTCGGAGTTATTGAGCTATGTTGACAATATATGATTATCTTGGTTGGGCGCGCCCGTGTAATGAAATCGACAATTTCGACCAAAAAAACAAAAAACCTTCTTTTCTGTTTTACCCTCACCCGACTTTAAAAATTAATACAAGGATATTTTTGTCTTTTTCAAATTAAATACACTTCTCTCTTTTCCATTTTCCGTCTCTTTCTTTTATATCAAACAATACTCTAATACTTCCATATTATTAATGGCAAAAATGGATATGGTTCAGTAGCCTACTAATACTTTTTCCTTTTCTTTTTCTTTTTATTGAAACAAATAGAAGATAATACACAGCACGTCATACACTGAAATTAGTTTTTACGTATAGATCTAAAATTTTCAATTGAAATTTAATTTTGTTTTTTATGCAAAAAAAGTAGTACAAACTACAAACAAGAAGAAATCTTATTACAAATATTTCTATATTTTTTCCTTTAATGTCATAAGAAAATTAAGGGCACACACAATTTACACCTACTTTGGACGACATGGTCGTTGTTTGTTTCTCTGGCTTTTCCTTCTCATCTTCATTTATATATCCATTTAAAGTTAAAAAATTCCAAACAACCAACCAAACATCCCCCTTAAAAAAAAATGCTTCTCAACGGCATTGGCGCTGGATTTTATTGCACCGACACATCACGACCCGACCCGAAATACGAAACCCGAACCGTTTCGTCGCGCATTTACTGCCGACGGGGGTTTCCGGCGAGACCTGCAGCGGTACATTGGGAGAGTAAAAGCGACAGTCGCCGATCGATATGCACCGCCGACGAACTTCACCGTGTTTCTGTTTCAAACTCCGATTGGAAACTCGCTCTGTGGCGTTACCTTCCTTCTCCTCAGGTTTCGTTTTCTTCCAAGCTTTCAACTCTTTATTTTCTTTGGATACACTTTTGACAATGCAATGATATATATATATATATATATATATATATATATATATATATATATATATCTTCTAGGTATCTTTCAATTTCACCGCTTTGATTGAAAAAATATTCACTTTGGGAATATATCACGTTTAGTTCTCAAAATACAGTTTTTAATGAGTAATTTTTAGTACAATATATGAATTGCACAAATGTGTGTTAAGATAATGAAGAAAAAATGGAAAAAATATTTAAAAAAATATGAATTTGCACAATATGAACTTGTTAAGCTTTTGCTGTATTGTACAGGCCCCTTTGAGGAATCATCCACTTTTGTTATTGTCAGGGGTTGCAACCAATGCTGTTGGCTATGATCTATCTCCTGAGGTGAATGTTTCTTCCTTTGTAAAACCACAAAACTAATGCCTGTGATGCAAATTTATCCATTTCATAAGGGTTTAATAGGTGTACACATTAGTTGTAAATTTTATTACACTATCAACCAATAAAAGGTTATTGTATGAGTGACTTTTAAGGAAGTTGAGAGAAAGTCAAATCATTTTTATGACATGTCCTTTCGTGATTGGCTATGATTGGCTGACGTCGTAAAAAATCTTGTACAACGACGGTGTACGTAAATAAGCCGATTTCACAATTGTAAGATATTAGTCTCGTAGCATGATGCTGTCACTTTAAATTGCAGATGCGTTTGCAGTAATGTTATGATCCTTGATATTGCGGTACTTGATATTGCAGAAAATTACTAAAACTTGTATCTGATGTGGCTACAATTACAGACATGATGCAGCCACATATACTCCAAAAACAGTGTCGTTGTGGCCGTAATTGCAGTCTTGCAGACTGCAATTTAAATTCTGTTCATAAGTACAATTTGTACCCTTTAAATTAAAAATCTTAAGCAATAAATAAGCACGGATACTATTACACTATCTTTGACAATAGTGTAGCTGTGTAGGTTAGGATCAATGTTACTAAGTGCATGTTGTTTGTGTTCAGTCTTCATTTGCCCGGTACATGTCTTCGCAAGGATTTGATACATGGACTCTTGAGGTTCGAGGCGCTGGCCTGAGCACACTTGCAGACAGCTTGGAGGAAAATGAGGAGTTTCTCAAGAATTTGTCTAAGATGGATTCTGCAATTAATGGTGATAAAAGCAGTGGTTCTTTTGAATCAGAAGTTACTCAAATAAACAGGAGAGGATCGGAGGTAGTAACTAAATATGAGGAATTAACGATAAGAATGAGGTTGATGGAGATTTTTACGAGGATGTCTGACAGGCTTGCAGGCTTTCTAAATAGAGGTTAGTGCAGTAATCTAGGGAACTTGTTATTTGTGTGCAGTATTCATCGGCTTTGTTGGTTTAATTATATGAACACTAAGAATGTAAAAGCTTAATATTTTTCAGATTTGTTGGAAGGGGGTCCAAACTCTGCAATTGTTAGTCAAATCAAGGATCTCAATCGGAGACTTCGAACTATACTTGAAAGTCAACGTATTTTGCCTGCGCAGATTTCAGAGTTGCAAGACCGTTTGACTGCTCCTTTAGAAGAATTTCAGAAACAGCTTGAGCTTTTTGTCAAGTATGATTGGGACTTTGACCATTATCTTGAAGAGGATGTACCTGCCGCGGTGAGGTGACATTCCTTTGTGTTACATTACTTTTATTCATTGTCTCTTTTTTTTGTTATTACTTTTATACTTCATCTCTTTCTGTGCTTCTTTGTTGTAATCTTAATATTTATCCATTTCCCTAAGTATTGGTATATGACTTTCATATAAATAATTATTGTGTTACCTTTTATACATTAGATGGAGTATATAAAGGCTCAGTGCCAACCAAGGGATGGAAATTTGCTGGCAATTGGTCACTCAATGGGGGGTATATTGTTGTATGCAATGCTCTCACGATGTTGTAAGTCGCATTAATCTGCATTAATCTGTTGTTTTACATGTTATGCAGCTTCTGTAATTATGGGGCTGTATAACTCTTCACTCATGATTTATTTGACAGTTCAAAAAGTAATTTTGCTTGCTTTTTGGTGCAAAGTTGTTCAAAATATTGATAATGAATGCTTGTGTATTTCACTTTCTGTTCTAACTTGATATCTAAGAAAGCCTTTAGTTATATTAGCACGCTAAATATTACTCAGCCACACACCTTTCTGATTTTCTTTCTGGGAGTCAATGTCTTAATCAAGATTTCATCTTAATTTCTATTTAAATTAAATTTCAGGTTTTGATGGAAAGGATTCTGGGTTGGCATCGGTTGTTACTTTGGCATCATCACTCGATTATACACCTTCAAGATCATCTCTCAAGTGGCTTTTACCCCTAGTAAGTGATAAAAGAAACCAGATTACATCGACATTAATTTATTTTATTCATTATTGTCATTTGTATTAAAAAATTGCAGTCATCTCGCTATGTGCTATCCCGCCTTAGTATTTTTGAGACCGGCTGCTTTCCGCCGCTATCTGGGATTGACAACTATTATTTCATCTCGGCGATATATCTCTAGGCTAAATATAATAGAATAATCATTAGACTGTTTCTATGTTTGCAGGTAGAACCTATTCAGGCTTTAAATCTTCCGGTTATTCCAGTTGGACCAATGATGGCTTCTGTTTATCCTCTTGCGATCAATCCTCCATATGTTTTATCTTGGTTAAATTCTCAGATTTCAGCTCAAGACATGATGGATCAAAAGTTGTTTGAGAAACTTGTTTTTAACAACTTCGGTAAGTTCCACATTTTATGTTTTCCTCTGCATGCTTCTTATCCTTTTTTTTAAGTGACCTTCAATTCAATATATATACATTTTTATATGACAAAATTCCTTGCAAACCACAAACAGTTTTGCAACAGGCGCATCCATTGAATAAGTACTACCTCCGGTCTCATTTATAGACCAGATACATCAGTAATTCAATGAACCTAAAAAGTGCATTTTTTTTACTTATAATAAATGAGACCAGAAGGAGTACATTGTTACATGTTTCATCGAAAAGATAGCTTAAGAAGTGATTTATGTCCTAAGTTTATTGCAAATATTAGTTTCCCAGTTTTGAACTGATCTACAATTGACAGATGGACCGTGAATGGCAGGTACCGTACCTTTTAAGCTTCTCTCGCAGTTATCAACAGTTTTCCAGAAAGGTGGTTTACGTGACAGGAGTGGAACATTCTTCTACAAGGATCATATTTGCAAAAGTAAAGTTCCTGTTTTAGCACTTGCTGGTGATCAAGACTTAATCTGCCCTCCTGAAGCTGTTTATGGTATTAGAACTTCACTAGTCAATCCATTAATTCACTCTTTCTCTAGAACAGAACCTTTTTTTATTGATGAGCATGATCATTATGTGATGCAGAAACAGTGAAGCTTATTCCTGAGGAGCTCGTTACGTACAAAGTCTTTGGGGAGTCTGGAGGTCCACACTATGCCCACTATGACTTAGTCGGTGGTCGCTCGGTATGATTATTGCAATTATTCTTCTGTTGAGAATGAGTTACAAACACAAATATTTGATCCTGTTGAAGCATAGCAGTAACGATAGTCATAAAATGATTTTTTTTAAACACACTCCATCTAAAGGGAAGGGTTCAGCTAGTACTCAAGTCTGATCTTTGACGATATAACAACTTGGAGCCAGACTTACCTCCGAGCTGAACACTGAATTAGTTAGACCCCTTTCCCCTGAACACTGGGTGGGGTTGAAGACCTTAAACCAAAAAAATACATATTATGAAATTTGTGTTTTAGTTGCACAAGAGAGGATATTTTACATATTAAGAGTCATAAATACAAGAATATACAGCAGTCCGGCCTTGACGGTGACCAAACTACTAGAATGGCTAGGGCTTTTGGTTTCGGGATAATTAGTGTTTGTTCAGGCCCACAGACATGTGAGCTTTGATTACCAACTTAATTTACCTCAATGAAAGACTAGATTTGGCATTGAATTGCTTGAAAGATTTGACTCTTAGTCACTTGGATTCTTAATAATCTTTGTGCAGAATAAATCTCTTGGTTATCGGATTGATTATCTAATTACTGTAGTACAAATCAAAATAGAATCAGGAAAATCCGTAAGGCCTGTCTCAATTGGCAAATGTCGAAATTGTTAGGTTAGATATCAAAACCACTCGAGTTCGAACACAAGATATCGCAGTTGTGTTTGTTAGTTTCAAGTGGCACTTGCCACTTCGTCTACAGACCAAAAATATCAGAAAATATATATTTGTAATCCGGGAAATTAGGAAGGGGATATTTACATAGCATGAAATCGGAAAAGAATCCACAAAGTAGTAGGGAAAGCACCAACATTACCAACATGGTAGCACAAAAGATTTATAATAATGAGTTTTCTCTATTTACATTGTTTCTAACAAAAGTAACTGGAGATTTATAGTAATGAGTTTTCTTAACTTGTTTACTCTTACACTCCAATTGCAGGCAGCAGATGAACTGTATCCATTTATAACTGACTTTCTCATTCATCATGACAAGGCTTGATCCATTGCTCTTTTAAAATACCATTCTTTCTTTTGTACACCCTATAGATTATAACTAAATGAACATCCTCATAGAAAGAGGAAATATTTTCAAGATCCTACTTATACATATCCATGATCTGTGATGATGCATAAGTTCCTGTATATAGTCAGAAAAAAGATGATTACATATGTAGTTGTAAATAGAGTGCACAATGTCACAGTTTTCTGCAGCACTTTGGATAAATCCTGGGATGAAAGCGTGTAATAGGAATCATACTGTATTTTGTATTTGTGATTCGGGTTTGGAAGACTTTGCAAATTATGTGAAAGTGAAGTTGCAATGAAATTTGTTATTTTAAGTCTAAGATATGTGTTCACTTTTTAAGCAACACCTTTTTTTCTTACTTGATCAGTTTTTATATATTTGTATAACCAATATTGGCGATAGAGAGGTGAGGAGAGATAATCTGGTGTGGATAGTACACTTTTCATAGGCTGTCAACTGTTAATTGTGAAGGGAGAGAAAATGTTTGTTTCCAATGTTTGAATCCTTTACTTCTTTCTTATATTCCTTTGATGCCCCTTAGCTCACCAACTACTTGGGACGTCGTGGGGATTGCTTGATCCGAGTTTTAAAGAAAAATAAAGAGTGTTGACAATGTCATGCGTGCACACACAAACTTATTTGTTTGGGGTGGTTGATTTCCCTTTATCTAGAGGTGAATTTGTAAGGCTAGCACAATTGGTTGTTAGGTTGGATATTTTTCGTGATTACTAGGGTTCAAACTAGGATCTTCACTTTGCATGAGTTTATGAGTGATATTTATCACCTGTTCGCATGGCGCTCCCACGCTTATACTTCCTTTATAACATAATATAAGCAAAAATGGTTTGATTCTACTATGTACGCTAAACTAAGCTCCAAGTAAGATTTAAACTAACATGAAATATATACTTCACTAACATTGAACTGATTTATTAGCAGGCCATGAAACACTTATTGCAATGATATTCCCCATCAAAAACATCATTGTAGCATTTTCATTGTCTTAATTATCCTGATGCCAAGAAAACATTTATTACGATTCTAAATCAACAATTAAGGCTTTGTTTCGTAAAAAGTAATAACATATGACCGGATTGTGTAAGAGCTAGCAGAAAAGTTTGCTAATAGTAAATAATGTGTTTGGGTAAAACTAGCAGTTAAACCAGCTGATAAATATAAAATGAAATAAAAGTAAAGTATTTAAATTTGTTTAACTTATTCTAATGAGGATTGAGAAAGAATTTAAGAAAAATAATGAGGGTAAAAATGACAAAAAGCGAGACGTTATACCCTATAAGAAGCTTTTGAAAAAACTTAGCGTTTAAAAAATGCTAAACATTAAACTCTAGTGGTTGCCAAACACATCCATTTGTCATCCACTAAGTTAAATACGCTAATCAAATCCTCTAGCGGTTGAGATTTACCAAACAAAGCCTAAATTGCAAGTGGAAATGCAGTTGCTACAAAATTTGTAATATTATGAATTTACTTCAAAGATCTACATAATGTATGCGGCTTGTCACGCCGCAAAATTGGAAGCGGGAATAATTTATTGCTGCATGCCCCAATTTTTTGTTTCCATTTTTGATTTTTTTTTCCTTGCCTTCCTTATTTGCAACGTGTTTTGGCTTTTTCCACCGGGAAAATACATAAATCCAGCACCAATCAATAGTTAAAGTTTCCAACTTGATACATCTACACATAGAATTTTTTCCAAATAAGTATATTTATTACGGTATGGAGTGCGAAGACGCGGTTGCCATCAATATCCTACCCGCCCCATTTATTAACGGGTAGTCTAATTATCCATTTATTCAACTCGCGGGTACCCGTTAAACTACCCGCCCCGTACCTATCACGGGTACCCACAGGTGTATTACCTGTTATACGCATTTTTTTTTTACATTCCTATTACATCAACACAAATTAAACAAAATTTCTACTTAATTGTCGTAAAAGATTGGAGCGAAATTATCTATTGTTGAATTTCTTTTGCTACTTTTCTTTAGAGGTTTACAATTTAACCAATTGTTAGCCAACCCATCCATCGGACGGGTCGTAGGGCTAGTAATTTTGAAAGCACCAAATTTCTAACACTACACAAAAGTAGACCACTCCATTAAAAAAGTGGGTAAATAGTTATTTTGATCCTTGAAAATGTGGTGCGCTGTCATTATAGTTCCCGAATGTAACAATTGCAAATAGGTCCTTTATTAGTAAATTTAGGGACTATGTTAGCCAACAAAAAAGCACGTTTGAAATTTAAAATGACCAACAAAAAATACATTTGAGGACCAAAATGACTTACTAAAGAGACGGTTGAGGATGTGTTAGCAATTTTGATACATTCAGAGACTATAATAACAATACTTGATTTATTCAGGACCAAAATAACAGTTAACCCAAAAAAGAGTAGACCACTGCTTTGGGTGCATTGATGTTTCCTAATAAATGTTGAAGCTAGAATAACACAATATATGTTTCTTCCCAAGCCAAATGTAACGGTGAATGTAGTGACTATTGCATATTATTTGTCAGGTTAAACGAAATGACAAATAATCACCACACACATACAATATCACATGGTCACACTCGAGTTCAAATTCAGAAATTGACATTTTCGTGTCATTAAAAATTGCCAAATATAACTAAGAGTGGTGACTAATGAGTATTGCATATGAAAAACTAATTATACTCCATTTTTAGGAGATAAAAAAAAACTTTAGGATTGTGCCACTCATGAGTCTTTAGCCACAACTTGTTGCCTACAGACTGGGCAGAAATTTTTAAGCACAAGCCATTGTTTTATACACTGAAAGTGATAGCTGTGTTCACAATTTAATCTTCCCACCTCATCATCTAATTCATACTCCTCCTGAAACACATAAGAAAGATTACATTAACATAATATTAAATTATTTAAAAAACATTGAAATGCAGCTAAGTTGCCTCACCTACACTTAAGTCACAAGTACAACTGTCAATTTTGGTCCAGTCCAATGGGCGGCCCAACGGCCCAGTATTTTGAGATGGGCTGAGATTAAAAAATAGAAAATCAAATTATTTTGGCTCAGTCCAGTTGGCCCATGGGTCTGCTTTTGTGTTTTGCTCGGTTAAAATGTGAAGTGGGTTGAGCTAACCCGCTAGACCCAATTTTTAGACTGGGCTTGGCTACAATAAACAGAACCCAGTAGATAAATGGACTAACCCAACCTAATTCGCTTTTGCACTTCGACTCAAAGGAACAATTTATTTAAAAATATATAAATAAATAACTTAATGCAATACTTATAAAGCAAGTGAATGATAAAGTAATGTGGTGAGTTTTTCAAATATTAATTTAATTCTACAAACTCACCTGACAAATGCTGCAATTTTCATCTAATTGATGCTTTGATGTTTGTGTGTCATTTGAAATTAAAAGTTTAATTTTCCTTATGTTGAATCTCATCTCTTCTTCCTTAAGTCCAGTCTTCACATAACCAATTCTCTCACCCAGCTCAAGCAATTGCTGTTAACACAAATTAGAAATTCTGATAAATGAAGATGGTACATACATAACGGGTACGCTTGGATGAGCTTATTTTTGAATTTATGAAAAATAGCTTATGGAAATTAATAAGTTTTATGTAATTCATAAGTTCTCACTAACAAAAGTTATATCTCCATAAGTTGTTTTTTTTCATAAACTACCTTGAAAAGCTTATGAATAGTACATAAAAACTTATTATTTGAATAAATTGTATTTCATAAGTTCAAAATAAACTCTATCCAAACAGTATCTATATCAATAACTTAAAGATATAACAATCATTATACTAAATATATTAAATACTCAAATTCATCCACACAAAAATTACGACTTGTCATTGAGAAATTAGAAATACTAATTCCGTAATTCGGTTCTTATGAACCTCAAATGTAGATCAAATTAGTTCACGAAATAAAATGTCCTTAAAATTATCCACACAAAAAAACGAACTAATTTGACATACATTTAAGATTCGTAAGGATCAAATTAGCATGTATCATTTTTCAGGAACTGAATCGATCCGGTGTTTATCGTGGAAGAACAATTGAAGCGTTTACCCTAATCATTACAAATAAAAATAACAAATAACTAACTAGAGAAAGAACTCACCTCATATGACATATGATCAACATCAAGTCTCATATTTCTAAATCTGTCAAGTAATATAAGTCGTCCCCATCGAACTCTAAATCTTCCATGTGAACTAAATCGCGCCCCCATTAATTTTCCTTGAAATAACATTATCTTCAAACCATTAACAAGATGATAAATTTCAATTGTTCACTCTTGAATACAATAAAACCCTAAGCCTGGCTTTGATGTAGCATTAGGTATACAACATAGTGTTCTTGAGTTTTAGGACATGTTTTGTTTTCATTATAATATATCAAAACTTCCAATAACAAGCTTTGACAAGTTATAACGATCTAGAGATATAAAAGCCGCAAGACTAGCAAACAAGTTTTGAATGTGATCTATTTCCAAAAAAGTAAAATTTGAATTGACCTATTTAAAAAAAAACTTTAAACAAATATTTTAAAAATTATAAAGAGATATAAAGTTACCATGTAAAAATCGTCAAATTAAAAAACTTACCTTGTAGAAAGAAGAGAAATAAAACAAACAAAAAAACGACGAAACCTTTTTTTATAAGAAGATATAAAAAAAACATTTTATATAAAAACTTATCTAATAAAAAATGAAACTTTTACCAAAAAACTAAGGAAGACAAATAAAATAATATGAAAAATATATCTTTGAGAAAGAAAAGATATACAACTGAAATTCTAAAAAGAATAACCCAACCTTGTTTTGATACATGGTGGAATTCCTATTTTCTACTTCTGTAAAACATGTTCATTTTTTTTTTTTGTTCTTAGTATAAACAATCGAGATTTGGAGGATGAAAAGAGTAAAATAGAGCATAAAGGGTTTGAATCATGTTCTTGATATCTACATAACACTTTGTAAAACACATATTTTATTCAAATAATGTCACCTGTTCGAACACAGGCCTTCGAACAGGTTCGAATGACATCGTTCGTGTTAAATCTTGACTTCACACCCTTTTGTGCGTAATTTCACCGTCAAGATGAGGTCATGCGAGCGAGTTCGCACTGGTGTTCAAACACCCTATTTTATTACAAAAAATGGACTCTCACACCACATTCACCTTTTTATTGCGTTCGCATGACCTTGTTCGAACAAGGTCGTTCGAACAGTCATAAAATATGTCCTCGCAGCGTTTCACGCGAGGTTATTTTTGGAATAAAATTTGTTAAGGGGTGTGAAAGAGTAGGAGGGCGTGTGGGAAAAGCAAACGCCCTTTCCTTACATATGCATCTTGCTCGGCCCGATGAATCGCGAGGTCCAACAACCTGATGACCCAAAATATGATCCAAGGGCGTGGTACTCACGTGAGTGGTGGAAAATCCCTCATCGAACACAACCTAATTTGTAAGTTTTGACACTATCCCCTTATTTCCTCCTATAACCTATCTCCCTCCTTTATTGATTTTTTGGGATGTAAACTTCAACTTGCATTAGTGAGAAATAGAGTCATTACAACATTGAGGGAAATTACACGTGAAAGTTATACTAGATATATGATCTATATGAGACCAAACATAGTTGTCAAGGGTCTTGGAGACACCAACTAACTTGTGGGCATCAGTATTGGTACTAACACTAATTAGGTCACCCCTAGATCACGAGAAAGAGGAATACCACGAACTTCTACTATCGTTGTACAATTTCAATCAATTTTCAAGCATCATTCCATCGGAGACAACATAGGCACTTCCTCACATAGAAGCCATCTATTTTTCTAAACTAATTCAAATTCCACGACGTTACCATGTGACACAATATTTGAGCTCAACCATCAAATTTTGATCTGACAACTCACAATGCGAAGTTGACTTTTGATCAGATTTTCACAATTCAAATCGCGAGCCGTCCTAGCTTGAAAAACTAATCAAGTGTTTGGTAGAGCGATAGCCTCACCACCACCGCAGCATTAGCACATTACCATGAAAATGCAAAAGCTACGATCTACAGCTTTAGAGTTGAAGCGCGTTAAACGTTCATCTACCGTGAAAACAAACACCCACTAAATGAATGAAAAAGCTATAATAAGCTATTTGAGTCCTTTTTAATCATTCTTTAGAAACCCTAGATTATCCACCCTACTTTTAAAAGTAAATTAAACCCTTGCTTTTTCCATTGATTTGGGAGCGTACATGTTCCCCCCATTAAAGTTAAAGCTATAATAGCAAAAAGTGCAAAAAGGAATTGTTGTCAATATTCAAATTTCAAAACAAAGCATGATATAAAGTAGAAAAACATTAGGAAGAATCTTCAAACACCACCAATTTCATGAGGAAAGTGAAAAATGTCAATCACCTTATCCAATTCCAAAACAACATCTAAAGAAAAGAACAATTTGCTTTGCTTAGAAGCAAGGCCCAATTTTGAGTCCATTACAAAATATCATATATGTGAATCTAAAATATCATATGAAAAACTATACAACAACTTTAAGGTGAAAAAAAAAAACATTAGGGTTTGTGCCATTCATGAGTGTCGAGCCACAACTTGTTGCTTACAAACTGGGCAGAAGTTTTTAAGCACTAGCCATTGTTTTATACACTGAAAGTGATAGCTATGTTCACAATTTAATCTTCCCAGCTCATCATCTAATTCATATTCCTCCTGAAACACACAAGAAATGTTACATTAGCATTTTATAATTAAATTGTTTAAAAAAATTTCGTGTGTGTTTGGTTATGCGGTGGCAAAAATTGGTTTTGACCTATAAAGCACCGACACGGACACAGATACCTGATACGACACAAACATGCAAACACTGATTTTAGTTTGAAACATAGAAGTAATTGAAGTGTGAGTGTTGGTGTGGGTGTCTGACACGATATGTGTCGGGGACACCAGACACGTCTTCAACTGAAAGTGTCGGTGTTACCGAGATTTTGGGTGTATTGATTTTGTAAAATTTATTTGGAACGAAAGCTAGTTGAATGTAAAGTGATTTACATTTGAATTTGAATGAATTCATGTAAAGTGAGTTGAACAATAAATTGTAGAGTAAAAATCACTTCTGAAAACAAAAACTATAGATCCTAGCTTTTAAGTCAGAAAACAATTCTAAAGACAAAATCAATTTTACTCGAAAACCACTTAAAAGTGAACCCAAACATAATAGATCGCGTATAAAGCAAATGAATGGTAAAGACTTTAATTCGAGCACAAATCCTCTACAGCACGCAGAATGGCATTGCACTAGTAAGAACCATCAGATCTAGAGAGAAACACTAGCTCGACGATTCTGGCTGGCACAACACCATTCTCGCACGCATCGAAGATCCAAATTCCTTTAAATCTACAAACTCACCTGACAAATGCTGCATTCTTTGTCATGTATTTGGTGCTTTGATGTTTCATTTGAAATTAAGAGCTTGATTTTCCTAATGTTGTGTCTCATCTCATCTTCTTTAAGTCCAGTGTTCACATAACCAATTCTCTCACCCAACTCAAGCAATTGCTGTCAAACAAACCAGAAATTTTAATAAACATAAAACAAATATATATATATATATATATATATATATATATATATATATATATATATATATATATATATATGAACACAGAAACTATATCAATAAACTATAATTAGAGAAAGAAGTAATTACCTCATATGACATATTATCAACATCAAGTCTCCAATCTCTAAATTGATCACGTGAATTGAATCTTCCACCCATTATTCTTCTTCCTTGAATTATCATTATCTTCAAAGTGCAATTAACAATCAAGATAATCAATTTTTTACCTCTGAATGAATGCAACAAAATCTAAACTTAGATTTGATGTATATGATTAATTATGAATATAACACAGAACTCTTAAATATATATATATATGTATATATATATTTATATATGTTTGTTCAGTTGTTCTCATAGTAATAAATAAAAACTTTCACTAACAAGCCTTAGTTAATCAGTTATATGTCCGTAATCTAAACATAGAAGAAAAACTGATAAAGATAAAATTTAAATTACATAAAATAAAATAACCCAAAAAATATGCAAATGTAACTATAAATATTCTAATTTTGGGTTAAATTCTTTTCTTGACAGCAATTTTGGGTTAAATATTAATACCACCTAAAACTGCGAGAGAGTAACAGTAATCTAACTCAATTGATTGTCAAGAAAAAAAAATATAACTAACCCAATTACATAGCTGCAAATCATACCCTTAATCACTTTTGGCCACACAAAAATAGAAAGAAAAAAAAAAACCACACAAAAAAAACCATTTATTAATACTTGAAGAGCAAAAAACCACTCATTTTAAAAAAAGGACTATTGCTGCAATCTGGACCTAGATATCGAGTTGTATTTGACTGCGATTCTCTGAAATATCAACAATCATGACATAACCTCTAGAGTTGACAAATTAAGCCGTCCAATCGAGTCTGGTGGGACAAAACGTAAAAACAGGTCGGGCAGAGCTAGCCCATATCTATTGGACTGCGTTTTTGGTAGCCAGCCCAAAACACCGAGCCATCAGGTCAGGCCATCGCAATTTTTTAACAAAGGAAATTAGGAAAAAATAACATTTTAAAAAGTATAAAAACGAGCACGATCCAACCCAATTGGCCAACTGGGCCGGGCCAAAACATTATAGTTACATATTTTTTAACAAAACGTATAAACCCCTAGTTTTTCTTAGACCTCTATTTAACGAGCCGAGCCCATTCCAAAACACCAAGCCATCGAACCAACTCATTGAACTGGGCCAAAATTGATATCTCTAATGACCGCGCCACAATTTAAAACCTTGACTATATTAAGCAGATTCCCAAAAAAATTATGATCAACAAATCAATACAAAAAAGCACATCCCCAATTAAGTTTCTATAATCTATACTATGAAAATAACATGAAAGTGGATTGAAATAAGATAAGAGCCAACCTCAGCAAGACCATCAGAAGAAGGATGTGAAGCATGTCGATAGAATCTAGCATTACCAAAACACTCTAATCTACCATCATCATCATCATCATCATCCAAACATGATAAACTTTCTGTATTTATAGTTCTCCTTCCAAAATAAGATGAACGCTGCTAATATATATTTTGAAGCAGAGTTAGATTAAACCATATCAGAAGAACAAGTAGAAACCAAAACAATCACGAAACTGCAACTAATCGTTAACATATATATGTCAGTCATGTAACAATATATATATAATGAAACAAAGAAAAAACTATATAATAAAAGTGATATAATATTTGATTACTGGTCATGTTATGTTATCAAGGGGTCCACAAAAACCAATCAAGAAATCTACAATGCGTCTGTAATTATGAAATGGTATGCGTGTACGCTATTATAACAAGGTCCTAGCTACTTATAGTCTTATATACTTATACATGATGATGATGATGTTGATCAGAAAATATTTATTATTTTTCAAAAAAGAAAAACCCGACATCTTATACGGTTCGGGTATTTTAGCGGTTCAACGCGGGTTTATCCGAGTTTAAGTAGATTTAAGCAGTTGAACCATGATATAGAGGTCTCACTGCTTTGATGTCTAGTTCCGTTTTCAAAACACATTTTAAATTCGTCTCAAGAACATAGTATAGTCGAAAAAACACAGGTAAGCACCTTTTCATCTCCATCCCCCACCCCAAACCATTTTTTTGTCGATACCAGTGTATCCACTGCTGAACATAGTGACTAATTTCCTCACTGGATTAGACGCACCTCAAAGGGTGGAACAGCTAGCCCAGAGAATTAAAGTTGCTCTATATCCAAGGCGATGATCGAACCCTCGACACTAGGTTAAGGGAAAATAAGCCCCAACCGCTCAAACACATCCCTGGGTTAAAACAGTATCACCACCCAAACCATATGTACAAAGAACAAAAAATAAAAATAAAAATGCATTGAGATTCAAAAAAAAAATGTAAACTTTATTAATGCAACATCTACCATATCATGCATATACAATCAAATCTTTAGTCTAAAAAATTAGACACACAATGACACAAAAACTATGAAGCATCGACACGAGACACGACACTGACACACACAAGCACCAATTTTAATTTGAAAAATACAAGTAATTGAAGTGTGTGTCGGTATCAGTCTCCGACACAACACATCTTCAACCGGAAGTGTCGGTTATACAAACCACAAAAACGCTTAAGATTTAATTAAATTATAAAAAAAGAAACTTTTCAACAGAATGAGCAAACCCAAAACATTGAAAAGGAAAGAAGATTAAATAGAAATAAGAAATACTACTACCTCCCTATGAGTAATCCTCTCTCCATCAAGTTTTCCTCTTGAAGAAACATTCTTTCTAGCCACAACACAATCCACAGATTCAACAACAGCAGCAGCATCAGTTGAAAACCCAATTCCAGGTCCACACCAAACATCATTAAAAGGAACATCATCAACAACAACACTTTTGTTGTTTTTGTTCTTTCTATGTTTCTTCTTTCTGTTCTTCTTCCCTTGCCAATCAGCTGAAGATCTAATAACCGCCGGAACCGACACTTCTTGTGACGCTCCGGCGGTGCATCCTAGTCCTCTGAAGGTTGATGCAGCTGAAAAGTTGCTGTTTTTAATGATGTTGTTGCTCTTTTTGTTTCTGTTGTTGTTGTTGTTATTGGAATGTGTTGTTTCATTGGATGTGGTGTTGGAGAAAGAGGAAAGGAGAGAGGAGATTGTGGATTTGCAATTAGTTGATTGGATTATTGAAGAAATTTGTGGACTTGATTGGGTTTCTGAAATGGGGTTTCTTAGATTGTTTCTGGGTTTTCTCCATTTCATGTGTTCTGTGATAACAGGCATGTTTAGAGAGAGAGAGAGAGAGAGAGAGGGAGAGAGAGAGAATGTGTTAACGGTTAAGATTCAAGAAGGAAACATGATCTGAACTGTGTGTGTTTGTGTGGAAGGACTAGTTTTGAGTTTTGAAGAAAGGAGAAAATGGGATGGGAATTTTCTAAAGTCACTATTTACTATATTCATCTACCTTAACTTGCATTTAGGTTAAAAGGTGATGAGAGAGAAAATCTAAAAGAAATTAGTGAATTAGAAAAAGACTTAAATACCCTTCAGTTTAGTCTAATTACAAGTGAATTGCGACTTTAGAGAATTCAGGTGTGAGAAAATGTGATTTGATTAGGCTAGTCTCTAGAGTGTCTCAGCGCACAACTGTAGAGATTAATCTCTCGAACCATGTAGGACTACAATGGTCGGCAAATCTCTCCCTCAAGAGATTTAGCATTGTTGCATGCACAAGGCTTGATTCTAATCTAGGACTTTGATTAAGCTGAAAAAGACTCCTACCATCTCATCCAAGTGATCTTGAGTGGCTAGATAGTTATTTTGTTCACAAAATGTGTGAGACGCTATTAATATATTTCCTAAAAATAGAAAAATTGCAACCATGTCTTTAAACATCTCATTTGTTAATAATTTTAAGAAATAAATCGACCAACAAAAAGCTCATTTGAGGACTAAATTGCGGTGAAAGCTTATTGGACGCGTGTTGCATCTAGAACTACTCGTTGTAGCTTCCATACATACGCGAGTTATTTCAACTGTTGTCGTGTTTTCAAACACTGGTTAACAAAGTGTATATTTGTCAACTAAAAATGACTTACTAAAAAAATATATGGGGATGTATTTACAATTTTGATACGTTTAGATAGTGTTTAGAAAATCGAACTGAACATTAAACCGGTGAGACCTCCGGGTCATGGTTCAACCGCTTAAAATCGTTTAAAATCGCTTTTGACCACTGAAATAACAGAACCATATAAAGTGTCGGATCATGGTTCAACCGAATCAACCGCTCCAGTTGGATGATTGAGAGAGTGTAGAAGGATGATTGAGAGAGTGTAGAAGGAGATGATCCAAATTCCATTAGGACCCCATTTAGAGCCCGTTTGTTACGCCTTATTTTTTTAAAAAATCACTTTTTTTGAAAAAATAATCAGTTATGACGACATGTTGTCCGTTTGTTATAGATTTTTAAAAAAATGAAAAACTGAAAATAATCTAAAAGCTTCTTCATATGAGAAGCTGTTTTTAGTAGCTTCTCATGAAAAACAGTTTTTCAAGAATGATTTTTTTAAAATAAGTGATTTTCAGTATGTTACACAAACACAAACCAACATCTGATTTTCTTAAAAATCTCTAAAAACTAATCTCTAAATTATTTTACAACAAATCACTTATATTTTAATCTATAACAAACAGGCCCTTAATTAGTTTTTTTGAAAAAAAAAATTAGTTTTTTAATTGTGACGAGGTTGCTTTCCTTAGATAGGGTATGGTTGGTTTGTCATGTTGCTGGAATTGTGGGCACATGCTATTGAATGAATAGAGCTTAGGCACTGGAATCTGTGACTAACTTTAGCTTCTTTTTGTGCTTTTTAAGCTACCTATCAAAAGAAAAAGTTGAAAGCTCTTTCATCTCTAATTTGTCCTTGGAGTTTAGTGGTTTGGCTTGTGGCTTGAAGTGGAATTGAAAAGAGGTAGGAAATGGAAGGAAGCCAAAGGTCATGTAATAATTAACAATAAAATAATGAATAAATTAATTTAAAACATAGACAAAGTCAGAATTTCATAGGTTAGAGTGGTGGATACTATTGGAAAGGGTCCCACTTAGAAGTCACGAGGTCAAAAACCATTTAGTGGTGGAAAACATTTTGTGGGTCGTATAATATCAATGTGTCTTGCACATCATTCATTGTATTTACCGGCCTAAGCATGGAATATAAGGGTCTTACCCATGCACTACTTACAAAGTGGTGTATGGAGGATAGATGAGATACTCTGGTTACTCGACAGTTCCAGTAAGAGAGAGACGGACACAACAAATAAAATACTATTATTTTATTGTTGAGTCATTCTTTCTCATGCTGAAATTGGTCATTAACGGGAAAGGATCCAAACCCGCGTGTGGATGCATCAGATCAGAAGAAGTAAAGTCAACTCAAACAATTTGAAGGCTATGTTTAAATCTTAAAAATTTAGCTTTTTAATTATATTTTTATCAAATGAATTACCAAAATTGAGCCTCTAATTGTATTTTTATGAAATGAATCATATACTAAATTTTTTTGGCTAAAAAAAAATTAGATTGGATCTAGGCCATGTGCTATTGGACAGCTTGAAGATCAGGCTAATCATCGGGTGTAATTGTAAAATCACTAGCTTATTTCCACAACCTCTCATCTTCCGTCTTATTTTCTTCTTCCACCTCATTGTTTCTCTCTCCTCTGACTGCTTCACCCTTCTCACTTTAAGTTCTTTTATAGACGGCGATGGAGTTGATGCATTCTCCAACTGAAATGAGAAAGAACAGAAGGAGGACCGGCTTCTCAATCCCTACATTCTTTGTCTACCACCTGACCCAAGGGAGTCCCAACCTCCCCAACCTTTTTTCTTTTTAATTGATAAAAGTAGGCGATGAACCCTTGTGTGATGTTCCCCTATTATGAGTTGGGCTTATTCCAAAGCGATTGGAATACCCAAAAACTTGATTGGGCACAAAGTCGACGACAAACCCTAATTAACATAAGGCTAAAAAAGCGGCAGAAGCATGGTGAGGATTGCCCCCACTTATAAACTTTTTTTCAGGCCATATCACATCCGATGTGGGACTCTTAACACCCCCTCACACCCAGGAACAGACATCTGGAGCGTGACGAGTGGCCCAAGAATAGACATCTGGAGAATGACCCGACAACGGGTGGCCCAACGGATCCCAAGAATAGACATCTGGAGAATGATCCAACAACAGATGGCCCAACGGATCGTGGATAGGCTCTGATACCATCTTAGAATGTGGTTTTGGGCCTAACTCAACCCCACAAAATCGGCTTGTAAGGTGAGGATTGCCCCCACTTATAAACTCTTTTTCAGACCATATCACATCCGATGTAGGACTCTTAACACTTTGGATGAATTTACGTGAAGTGAATTAAACAATGAACTTGGGAGTGCAAATCACTTTTGAATGCAAAAACTGAAAATCCTAGCTTAAATTTAGAATCAATTTTGCTTTAGAGCTCCCGTCATGTCAAAAGCAATTTTAGGTCTCTAAAATGATTTGTCATTGAAGTTTTAACGAGTTTACGTCAAATATGCAGAGGACGAAACATGAAATATAAGATATAGAATGAGTGTTTGAGAAAGTGTTTAAAAGAGAGTGTTACTAGCACTTCTCTAAGATATATTTCACGTACAAATAAGAAAATAGACAACGCAATACAAAATATTTGGTTGTCTCTCTATAAATCTATATTCCAAAAAAGAAAGTTGGCGAATCAAGTATTAGAGCGCTCATATCCAAATTTCCCATAATCTCTGCTTATTTATAAATGTAAATATCCATGAAGCAGTTTTATCAGAAAGATAAAATTTCTGCTCATTATTCTTTCTCTTTAGTTGTTCAATTCTCTATTCTAAGATTCTTAATAGCCTTAGCAAAGAATTTTACCTCATTGTAAAAGCAAAGTTACTCATAGGCTTGGTTGTACTGGTTAGTTGTTTTGAGAAGTTAAGACTATACTTTTAGGTTGGCAGTTTGTAAAGTTCTAATGAAAAATCTATAGTCGAGATGGATTATTGTAGAGAAACCATTTAGAGGTTGATGTTGATGTTAATGTTGATGTTGGGTAAAAACAACATAGAGAAATAAAATGAGCATAATCAGAATACAATAATTTAACATGGAAAACTACAAAACCGGAGAAAAACCATGAATCATTGTCTAATGACAAGCAGAGAATAACACTGAAATTTTTTACAACACATAGACTTCTCTCAAGCACCCCATTGTCGCAGTACACCCACATCCTCTAAAGAAAATATGTAACTACATCTCACAACACTCTAAAACAAGAGTATAAGATAAAAAACTAGTCAAATACAACTTTAAGGTATTTTCGACCGGTGCATTTTGTAATGAAGAACTTGAGCTCATTATATAGTCTTGGTCTCCCTCTTCCTTCCCAAAACTAAGCAATGCGAGTCTTTTTCATAATGTCAATTTCAATCAACTCCAACAATCTCCACCTTGATTGTAATTGATTAACGAGACATATTTCGCTTTCATTGTCTTCACCAACAATCAAAGTTCAAAAGAACTATCATACTCCACCGTAGAAAGTATATTTCACGTGAAGCTAAACCACTCCAAAAAATTATCCATTTAGAAAGCCATCGACATCAAAATGCTCAAATCCTATCAACTCCAACAATCTCAACCTTGATTGTAATTGATACCCGAGACATATTCTTTTTCATTGTTTATACAGACAATCATTGTTCAAAAGAACTATCATACTCCAACATAAAAAGTATATTTCACTTGAAGGTAAACCACTTCAAGAATTTATTCTTTCGGCACATGTTGAAACACCTGTAGAAAAATTATGGTGTAACTTCTATGTTTCACTTTTTCAGAAGTTTCACCTGCCATCGACATTCTTTTCCACCACGCACTTTGCACAACTGTGAAACCAGTGCCCTGTGCGCAATTATGGACCCGTAAATAGAACCCATCGTATGTCCTAGTATTTGTCATACCAGAGGATGTTCATGCCTTCAGTAGACATCATAGGGCTTCTCCATATTCATCTCCTACGAGGGCAAGAGAAACACTATTTGCGTCATCTTTGGAGCAATTTTCGGACTTGCTCCCCTAGACAATTTTTCTTTACATGCCCCGAATTGTTTCTTTTCAACACATTGTGCAAACTCGATTGTATCAACACATCATCGACTTGTATTTTCCACATGCCAAAATTGATTCTTCCATCAAATTTCTCTATGACAAACTTCACAACACTTCAAAAAATTGACATTGCAACTGTATACATATCGTAAATTGTGCACCGAGTAGGTTCCCAAAAAAAAGATGTGGATCACAATGAACACAACAATTTTTTCTATTTTGACACGTCAAAAGTGATTCTAATTTTTCTATCAAAAGAAACCGAAGTTAACAAGACTTGAGGAGATTAAAAAGAAAGAAGAAAATGAAATACGAAAAAGAATTCTAATGTATTGGACCCAAAAGCATTTGGATGGGATGGTTTTCTCTTCCGACTTAATCAAAGTTTTAGGTTTAAATCCAACACTGGGAATGCAGTAGTGTTAAATCTCTTAAAGGAGAGCTTTGTCAGCCATTGTGATTCTATCCGAAGTCGAATGATTATCTGTAGAAGATACACATGAGAAAAATACTACTTAGTTTATAAGAAAAATAGTAAAGAGTTGTTGCTAATTGCTACTATCATATGGGGTGTCTTGAATTTGGACAAAATATACTAAAAAATGTCTTCCAAGTAAAGCAATGTTGCTGTAAGTTTCATGCATACTCAATTTTTCACTACGGGGAAATGATGGTGTCGATGGTTGAGAGAAAAGGGGGGACATGGAAACAGTGAAGATTAATAAATAAAAAATGCGTGAAACTGATTGGATCGACATCTAATTTTACTTTTCTTTTTTCTTTTTGTAAAGGGAATCCCCCTAGTCTCTCTAGGTGACAAAACCTTTTTCCCTATCTGATTTAATCTAATATATGTACTTAATCTAATTTAATCTAATATCTATTTATCTAATCTAATATCTATTTAATAAAATACACAACTTACAAAATGACAATTATAGACATCTTAATTTTTTGACAAATTATCACTTATTTATTATTTTTTAATTTAAGTAGTAACATACCCGTGCGCGTGCATACGCACGGGCCGATCGCATTATGTAACATGATATTTATTTAGACTGAAATCTCAATTTGACACCTCCTTGTTCTATAATAGGATGTAGAATCTAAGGAATTAAATCATTTTGTTGTTGTAAATTGAGAAATTAGTGAAAAAAACAACAATTAACTCCAAAAGAAGTTGTACGACATTATAATTATAAGTAGTTCAAAATTATAATTAACCTGATAAGTAGAAAGACAGCTTAAAAAGTCCAGGAGTTTAAATTGCGAACAAACAATTGGCAATGTTTTACAAACATAAATACAATATCCCTAGTGAAACTCTTAAATATTTATATCTAAGATGATATCTTAAACACTTCATTCGTCTTCTCCCGACAACCTTGACAAACACACGATACATGGGATTTGTAATTTCGAATTGAATTTATTTTCTGTTTTCAGTTGTCAGTATTTTTTTAGATAAGCATTTCAGTTGTCAGTAAAATAATCGCATTCTTTTGGAATGGACTTCCCAGTTCTTTTCGGGAAATGCTTTTGTGAATTAATAAATTAATTAATATCAAGAACAATTTGTAAAAAAGAGGCAAATTTATTTAACAAAATAAGTACAAATGAAATATGTTAATTTCAACTTACTTGAGGATCGAGTTATTTGGTATACTCAAATAGAAATTTCAAATTTAGAAAATTCAATGAGCTAAGTACAAAAAGCAAGGGAATCCTAGAAACAAATTTGTTGCCAAGTCAAGTTGATAAATTAATTTTGTCTAATTCAAGGCCCAAAATGCATTTTATCAGTTACAAATTCTTTCTAACTTGGGTTATTGAGGGGAATTCAGTTATAGTCTAAAGATTAATACTTTGTAAGAACGCATAAATTAGGATCCCATATAACTATTTCTCTCTATATATCTCCACCAAAAAAAAGCGAACGCAACTAATTTAATGGGTTTGGAGCGTCTAACTTGGTTGTCCCCACTTTTCTCTATCTAACATAACACAGTAACAAAAGCTGTCATCATCCGTTTTAGCCTTTGAAGAAGATTATTTAGCTATAGGTTATCACCGTTTACTGATATACTAATAGAGTTTACTGTCAAATTAATTTTTTGGGGATAGGCCTCAAAAACGTAGAACAGTTATAACCTTGTAAATTTTAAAATCTTCAGTCATAAATGTTGTTGAACAGAAACAAATAACTCAATTCTAAACAAATAAGACGGAAGAGAAGCTGATGGGAAATTTGCAATTTTGCAAATGAGAAGAAACTGTATATATACATAGCATAGCAAAAATGAATGTATAACTTGCTACTAATCTACTCACTGGAAATAAATTACATCATTTTGAAACACAAAAACTATTGAGAGTTTTGAAGTTGTCTCTCAATCAGTCCAATTCAAAAGGTATCCACACAAATTTTGTAGTTGAGTTTCCTTTCTCGTTCTTCTTTGAGCAATGATGAAAACCATCTTGTGAAATGATGAAAACAAAAAACTAAGGTTGGTTACCATTCCCTGATAGATGCATGTTTTAATCTGCCGATTAAAGCTTATTTTTTGAGTTGATCCAAGCAGTAAACTATCAGCACGGTAAATGAATCCATGCTAGTTGTACAAAATAAATATAACATTAGACCATTTGTTACTTATTGATTGCAAAGTTCAATTATTACACAAATTTTGTGAACAAAATAGGAAGGTGCCTTGAATGAAATTACCAATGATATAATCTTTGGCACAAAAGGTAACCTACTGTGCAACATGAAAAAGATGACATGGTCCACATTGAAAAAAAATAAAAATCAGCAATGCAATGTGTTCAGGAGTATCACTACAAGAAACACGGGGATTAGCGAGTGAAATATCCGTCGCTAACAGGCCCATTTTGGTCCGCTAATGTCCATTAGCGAGGAATTAGCGAGGACCGGTTCGGTCGCTAATTCCTCCTCGCTAGTGGCATTTAGCGAGGGAATATGTGTCAGTCGCTAATTAGCGAGGGACCGATCCTCGCTAATTCCTCGCTAATCTTGACGAAAGACGCAACCCGAGTTTGGTTGGCACGCTTATCAATTTGAATTTATTATTATTATTATTATTATTATTATTATTATTAGTATTATTATTATTATTATTATTATTATTACTACTACTACTGTTATTATTATTATTATTATTATTATTATTATTATTATTATTATTATTGTTGTTGTTGTTGTTGTTTGGATGTGGTGTGGTGGTGGTGGTGGTGGTGGTGGTGGTGGTGGTGGTGGTGGTGTAAAGAGAGAAGAAGAAGGAGAAGAGTAAGGAGAAAGAGGGTGGTGGTGGTGGTGGTGGAAGAAAGACGGTGAGAGAGAAAGAGGTATGTGGTGTGTGGTGGTGTGGTGGTGGTGTGGAAGAAGAGAGAGAGAGAGAGAGAGGTTGTGGTTGTGTGGTTGAGGAGAGAGAGGAGTGAGAGTGGTTGTGGTGTGGTGGGGGCGTGGTGGTGGTGGTGGTGGTGGTTTTGTGAAGAAAGAGAGAGAGTAGAGGAAGAGGAAGAGGAAGAGGAAGAGGAGTGGGTATTGTGAAAGAATGGGTATTGTGAGTGGTGGTGGTGGTGGTGGTGGTGGTGGGTTAGTTTGTAGGTGAGAGAGAGTAGAGGAAGAGGAAGAGGAAGAGGAAGAGGAGAGGAAGAGGAATAGGAGAGGAAGAGTAGAGGAAGAGGAAGAGGAAGAGGAAGAGAAGAGAGTGGGTATTGTGAAAGAATGAGAGAAGAGTGAGAGAAGAGTGAGATAATGGGGTATTCGGTCAAAAAGACGTGCCAATTAGCGAGGGACGTGCCAATTCCGTCGCTAAGCATCGATCACTGCATAGTCGAGCAGATCGCGGTGTCAAATCACCCAGACGTGCCAATTAAAGTCGCTAATTCCCTCGCTAATGTGACCATTAGCGAGGGACCTACAATTCCGTCGCTAATGTCAGTTTTTTGCGAGGGACAAAAATTCCCTCGCTAATTCCGTCGCTAATTCGCGTTTTTTTTGTAGTGTATTTGGAATGAGGTGCTTAAAGTAAATAATAGAAATAAACTAATCCTATTTTGTTTTGCTAAGACATTTTTTGTGTTGTTTCTAGAGGCTGCACATAGGTAAGTATTCTCATATGCTTCCATTTCTGAATAAAAAACATGTTAGTTATTGCATTGAGAATTGCAGGGTATAATTGGTGAAGAAGGATAAATTTGATGTAAACCACAGCGAACAACATTCAATGTATAAATAGTAGGTAAAAACCTAACGGTGCCTTACAAAAAAAAACTCTAATTTCCATGAAAAATGTATATTTGATAGTCAACTACTATCTAAACATAAGGAAAGAAGAAAATCTGCTAAATTCAAGTATCAAAGTACCTTATGGGATGGTAACTAAATATAAGTTTGTCAACTTAATGTGAAAAGTAAAGTGACATTGGGAAAAAATAAGACAGTTTGCACTTTGCAGTGAAGTTTGTGCGACACAATTTGAATAACCCTTTCAAGCCGTGGTGATAGTTTTAGAAGCGGAGATGCTACACCTGGAAAATGTAGTTTCAATAGATGACCTCAGTTTCGTATTTCTACAAATCGAGGGAAAAAGCTAGCATTAAAATGTATATAAAAGAAAAAATCGTAAGAAGAAGAAGAAGAAGAAAGAATTTTTCTGGTGGGGTGTGAGAATTTTTTTGCTGACAGGAGGAAGAAAAGGAATAAGGGATAGTGGGTTTGAGAGAAAGCTTGTGAAGGTTGATTGAAAGGAAAGGGAGAAGATGAAGGAAACTTTTGCGAGGCGTTCAATGAAGATGATGGAAACTTTCGTGTTTCAGTGGAAGAACATGGATGGAATGGAATGGAATGGAGTGGAATGGAATGAGACAAGGCTCCATTGTTTGGGTATTTAAAAAATGGATGGAATGGAATGGAAATCAATGGAATGCATTCCATCATATTCCACCACTTTCCCTCAATTTCATTCCCCTCCAATTTGGGGGGTATGGAATGAAATGACTCACCTTATTTACATTATTACATATTTATCCTTCTTCTATTTACCTCCATCTTCCTCGTCATGCTCTTTTTTCCTCTCTATGTTGTTCATTGCTCATCGTTATCACATATTCACTACGATTATGCTACATACTGTGAACACTACACAAAGTAACCAAAATATGCTATTAACAAATGAAAACTACCGAATATGCCTTCCTACTGCACATATTTTTGTATTTTTTTAATTGTTCATAAATCAAGTTAAAATTGTCCCTTCCCATTTTAATTACAGAAATTATTAGATAATATTATATATTTGTCAAAAATAATGTAATTTATTAGATAATATTAAGATTAATTTATTTTGTCGACCAAATTAAGATTAATTTTTTATGAATATTATTTTTCTATTAAATAATGAAATAATTATATTATTTAATAGAGCTCGATGGTGCTGCTAAATATGGAGCTCGAGTTGTTGGTTGTGGGGTAATTATTTGGAACAATACGGGAGAGTGGATTGGTGGATTTGCCAAATTCCTTGGATCATGTTCTGTATTGGAGGTTGAGGCATTTTGGAAGAGTTGAGGTTGTGTTGGGCTAAGAATTGTAAACCTGTCTTTGTTCAAGTGGATTCTACTGTTGTTTGCTCTATCATTCAGGGAGATTTGATGGATTGAGTTTTTGGGTGGAGTCTTATTAGAGAGACTCGAAATATGATGAATTTGGAGTGAGAGTTGAAGTTTTTGCCTATCTACCGTGAGGCAAACCATTGTAACGAGTTAGCTTCTCTTGCTTGTAGCTTCTAGGAGTCCCTGATTTTATTTGAGCAATGTCTGCCATCTGTGAGACCTCTTTTTCTCGGTGATAGTTTGGGAATCTCCTTTTTCTGTTGTATCTCTTGTTAGTTTTTTTTTGTTACCATATTTTTGGTGCGCAGTTTTCACCGACTTTGCTGATGACTAATCTACGCCGGGGAACATGGTTGGGCACGAGTACCAGCTTTGCCGGCCCGTGTGGTTCTCCCCTCCCAACAGAGTTTTTGCCACACTCAATATTCAAACTCGAGACCTTGGGGTAGGATCGAAGTCCAGTTACCACTTGGACCAACCCTTGTTGGTTAGTTGTTTTGCTTTTGAGACCGTACCCCTCATTTCTTGCCAAAATAAATTAAAATATGTTAATTGCACCGATACTCATTCATTGAGTCTTGATCGAAGAGGAATAGTTGGGTTATTGGTCCAAGTCAAAAGTACGTAGGTTGCTAATCTACTCCTTCATTTTCATTTGGACAAAAACAGCACACTTTTGCGTTTGAATAGGGGGGTTTGCTTTTCCCACGCCCCCTCCTACTCTTTTACACTCATTAACAAATTTTATTCCAAAAATGACCTTGCGTGAAACACTGTGAGGACGTGTTTTATGACTGTTCGAACGACTTTGTTCGAACACGTTCGAACAACATCATGCGAACGCAATAAAAATGGTGAACGTGGTGTGAGAGTCCATTCTTTGTAATAAAATAGGGTGTTCGAACACCCTCATGCAAACAGGTGAAATTAGACACAATAGGGTGTGAAGTCAAGATTTAACACACACGAACGATGTCATTCGAGCAGTGAAATTTCGTGAAAAAAAAGAGGTTTTACGATCTTTTTGGCCTTTTCACACTCTTATAGGGAGTGTTTTTGTGTAGAATGAGGTGTGAAAAAAAACGCTGAATAGGTTGATTCGGTTTTGGACCCAAACTGGGAGCTTTTAGGCCCAAATTGCCTATTTATTCAAATTTATTTTGAAAAAAAGAAAAAAAAAGTTCATCTGATTCATTCCCAATCCCAGTGATCATCGGCGTTCTGTTTCGTGATCTTACAATCACAAACACACACGCAGACATGACTTCAAACCTTCTCAGAAACCTCTCCTTCCACGCGCGCCGTCTTCGTCTCTCTCCTTTCAACCATTCTCCTTCTCCTTCCCTTCTTTCTCTCTCCTTTTTCTCTTCTCGTAGTGATCCACCTATTCCTATCCCTCAACAAAAATCCTCGATCTCGAAGATATCAGTAATGAAGGTAAATCACAAAACCCCATTTTCAAATTTTCATACTTCACTTCTTATATCGTTCTCTTTTTGTCTTCAACTTTGCGTGCTTCACCTGTTTGATATAATGCTTCTATGAACTTTCATATTATTTTTCATAGCTAAATTTGTTTTTTCAACCAATGTTTTAAAACCCCATACTGAATTTGCAATATGTTGAATTAGCCTATTCGTCTTTCTAAACATTGATGTCAAGTTCTAATTTTTATAATTAGGGTATATTTGGATTGACTTATTTGAGGTAATCTAATGTTATAAACACTTATGAAACTGGTTGAGAAACTTATGGAAACAACTTTGATATGTTCATAAGCTCTTCTGGATAGGTTATAAAAATAACTTAGGGTCGGTTTGGATAAACAACTTAATTAAGTACTTATGACATAAGCGCTTATCATATAAGTGCTTATGCATAAGCTGTTTATATAATAAATGACGAAACAATGTTTAAACTATTTTTCTATAAACCATAAGCTGTTTCTATAAGCTATTCTTTAGAGCTTATGGAAATCAGCTGAAAACAGCTTATGAACATGTCGTAGGCTGTTTCCATAAGCTCTCCCAAACAGTTTCATAAGTGTTTATGCCAGTAGATAAGCCCAAATAAGTAGTCCAAACGGGCCCCTATACATAAACACTTATATTGTGATCACTTAATTAAGTTGTTTATCCAAACAAAACTTGAATGTCCATGCTAAGAGTTTTTTTTTTTGTTGAAGAGTTTAAAAGGCGGGTTGCAAGGCTACAAGAAGGTGATGCCGAGGCGATACCAGCAGTATTTGAGGCTATTTTGCAGAGGTCTTTGACTGGCAAGCCAATAGATGCTGACCAGGAACTGATGAGGGAAGTTCTAGGGAAGGGAACAGCTTCTGAAGAAGAAGATGATGATGATGTTGACGAGGACGAGTTTGATTCTGATGATTTGGAGGGAATGAGCGATACTGATTATGAAGACGAAGGCGATTCTGATCTCGATATTAAACCAAGGAGTGAGGCTGATGAAAAAAAGACTAAGCCTGTGTTTGGAACCGCAGTTTCAAAACAACCGTTAAGAGACGAATGAATGAACCTGTGATTGTCAATGGAAGTGGTGGCCTAGTTTGGTTGTGTGCAACAGATAATAGGGAAGGGTTTTGGAGTACTGCTATCAAGCTATATTCTGTTTGTGTTTATGCGTAAGTTGTAGCAGTTTACTTTAAGCCAAAATTTTGTCATTTGATTAGAAATTTGGGTGTTTTTGTGCTCGATCACAATTAAGAAATCACATTATATACATAGTTTATATACTTATCAGTGCTAGTGTCTTGTACTTCTTCTGGTAGATGACACAACATTTTGTTCTAAGTTGGCAATGCTACTTTTATAATTATCTTATGGTAACTCTTTTGCTAGCAACACAACAATTACTTTTTACTTGATAATGCTACCAACATTTACTTTTGCATCCATTTGGGTCTCTAACTTGACTCATGTATGTGTTATCTTCATATGCTTATGAATCAAGTTTGTGCGAATACATAGGCATTGCAAAAACTTTCCACCTCAAAAGTTATGGTCCCAGCATCTTGAAAGGCATGAATACATTGAATACATTATATATTGGAGGAATAACTTTAGCATATGGTGTCCAAAATTAAAAGGAGAAAACTCTGCCTCTAGTGTGGCCAATGGCTAACATAAGCATCCTTGTAAGATTCCCAGATAACAAATTGCCTAAAATTGAAGAAAGAAGGAATATATGAAGAGAACAAAACTCTTCAATAAATATGTATGTAGCATGGTCTATGCAAATGTTCACAAGGGTTGTTATTATTTAGCCCGTCTTCAGAGACACGGTTGGTACTCACGCCTGTATAGAAGCTACAACTAATAGCTTCTGTCTAATCGTGTGTAAACTAAACTCTAAACCCTAAATTCATTCAGACACAGTGAAATGGGGAGCAAACTAGCTCTTGAAGACAAAGGAAGAGTTGCATCATCCCTTAGGAGGAGGCAGAGTCATTATTGCAATGATTCAAGGCATTCCAAGCAATGTTCTTGTTCTAGTTTGCTTTCTCCACAGCAACAAGGCCCTAAAGGCAAAGAAAAAGTGACTGAATTCGTATGTAGTTGTTGCTTACTATGTGTCTGTTGTCCACTTGCCACAGTCTCTTGTTTCATCAAGGAACCATGTAGAATCTGTTATCAAGTGTTGCGGCGCGCTTGGCGATGGACTTGTTATGGAACAAAGAATAAGGTGTATGCAGATTATTCTTCATTTTCTGACATTGATTCATATGTCACTTATGGTGGTAACAAGGTTAAGCCTAGTGTGTTTCTGAAGGAAAAATAGACAGATTTCAAGGTGCAGTGAAGAAAGAGATCTTAGATTTGATATTGATAATTTGAGGCTTTTGCTATATCTGTCTCTTATGTTACAAGGGATGAGTAGAGATAACTATTTCATTGGTTTTAATTTGCTTGTTAGTTTAGTTACAGCAAGAGAGAAATCTTAGGTATTTTTCATGATGTTGTGTTTGTGTCACAAAGATCTACAATTTTGGTTCTGAAAATGAAATATTCATTGAATAAAAGAATTAAAAGGATGAGATATAAAATATGTCAAGAATGGGATTTTAACCCATGCCCTTTCGGACCGGTACCTGAAACTGGTGCCTTAGATCAATTCGGCCATCTTGACTTTTTATTAATATTTACAAAACTTTTAATTTATTTATAAAGGCTTAGCAAAAACACCAACCAAAAACAATTTGGCTCTTGCTTTTCCCACACCCCCTCCTACTCTAAACACACCCCATAAGGGTGTGAAAAGACCAAAAGACCTATTTTTTTTCAGAAATTTTCACCTGTTCGAACACGGGGCTTCGAACAGGTTCGAAGGAGGACGTTCGAGTGTGTTAAATATGGACAGACACCCCCCGGGCGTTTTTCACTGTTCGAATAGTGGTCATACACACGAGTTCGATGGTGGTCATGCGAACATGGTCGAATTATGTTGTTCGAACAAGTGTCGCTGTAAATGCCGCAAAGATAGCGGTATGGACGCCCTCGCATTCGCCGAAACACGAGAATCTGTCGAAGAAATCCACAGTAGAATTAGAGGTAGTAGTAGTAGTTCTAAGTAGTAACTAGATTGTATTTTGTTTTTCCGTCGTTTCGTTTTAAATTTCATATCCTTGTATTTTTGCAATTTGTGTTTTTAACCTGTTTCTTATCCAATATTAAATCATGTTCAACTTTTTTATTTTACCGTAATTGTTACCGTAATGACAATAAATTTGCGCCAACGTAAAAGGAATTTCAAATTAAAAACCAAATGAAACAAAGTAGTTAAATTATACAAAAAAACTAAACAAATATCCCCTATGACATATCCTCTTTGGGTGTTGCGCCTCCTCTCTCTCATACACATTCCCAAACCTCCTCCTAAACCCACGGAAGGGGTTGAGCGCCTCTTGATCTTATTTGAAACATGCTCCCGATCGGCTCTCGACATGATCATCGATGGCCCCATCAATGTCATCAACCAAATCAATCACTCTGGTAGCATCTCACAACCAAATAACATAACATTATTACTTAAATAAATAGAATATTAAGAAACATTATCATGCAATTAACATAAAAGACACGCACCACACGCCGACATCGAGGCTCATCCGCGCAGTCGCTGATAATGCTCGGGAAGAGAAAGGGATGTGAGACCCAGAGTACCATGGAAAGTAGCCCAAGCACCGTGTTTGAGGAGTACGGCACACAGGGAGGCCCCCGCGCCACCAAGTGGTCCTCAGCGTGTCCACCTCTCATCACACTCGGTGAGGGTACAGACGGCCCCGGTAGAGGTGCAGGATCCTCGGAATGTCTTTGGACACCGCCAAACCGTCTCGAGCACTCGATCCGCAAGTGACGCATCATGCGACCACCACTCCGAATGAACCTCCGAACACGCCGGCTCCTCAAAGCGGTCTCACCGCCATGGGCGTGTGTAGGGGTCCTGTGTCACTCTCCTCACGGTGCAGCCGGTCACACGATAACTCGATGGTATGTGACTTGATGCCCCGGGGACATCATCGCGACAACCATTTCTTCGCCCGTGGGCTACTCTCATCATACTCGGGTGCTCCACCCAAGAGGAAAAGTTCGCACTGCGGAAGTGCTCAAAGATCCAAGCACGGAAGTGCCCGATATCCTCCGGAAGTGGGGAGGAGGAACATCAACCCTACCCCCTACCCACAGCACGACCCCTAGCTCGGGAGGGTTCACCGCTTCTTCCCTCCTTTGCGGTTTGAAATCGTAGGAGGTGGCCGGCCGCTCGCGCTCAGATGGTTCAAATTGCATGACCACCTCTACTCCTCACCATATCCGAAACAACAATCAACAGAACCAATTCAATCAAATTAACAGAACAAAGCAGAATCAGCCGAGAAAGTTCATCGTCAAACGATCGCTCGAACGGCTACATGCGAACTCGTTTCGCACAACCACCTCGAACAAGTCGGTTTTAGTTTACAAAATACAGCGGTTCGAATGAGGTTGCGCAAATGCGGTGTTCGTGACAACCTCATTCGAACACCTTCATTTTCATGTGTTCGATGGTGCTCGTTCGAACAACAATTTCGCATGAATGAAAAAAAACCGAGAATGGAGCGTAGGGGAGAGGCATACCTTGAAGAAAATGGAACGAATAGAGAGAGAGAGAGAGGCGAAAATAACCTGTGTGCTCTTGAGAGTGTTGGTGGAGAAGATTGAGTGAGAGATTGAGTGAGATTGAGTGAGTTGGGAGAATGTGAGTGAGAGGAAAGAGAGGTTTAGGGTTCGTAGGAGGAGGGGAGAATGAGAGACGGGGAGAGTGAGAAAGGGAGGGGTGTGGGTTTTTTTGTTTTTTTGAAGGGGGTAATTTTGGAAATAAAATTTTGATGGGGTGTGAATAAGTAGGGGGGGTGTGGGGAAAGTAATAACCAACAATTTAATATTTTGGGCCCAAATGAGTTTAGCTCAACTTATTGGCCCATGCTTCGTACAACCCCCTGCTACTCAGTAGAACCCCCATACCACCCTTTATTCTCAAAATGCCCCTGAATTTAAAACAATTTTTTCTTAAAAATTTTGTTATGTTCGACCATGCGTGCGCCGAACACAGTCGCACTTGGCATGGCCGAACATTCACCGTCCAATTTTCCCTTTATAAACCACTCAAACCAGACACCCCCTCACACTCCTCCACTTTCTCACCAAAGAACCCCCTTCACTTCTTTTTCCTCCTTTCGCCCTCCACCTTCACCGTCTTCCTCCTCCAGCCAAGTGAAAGGTAATGTCGCTCTCCACCCTCTCCACTTCTCTCTCCTTCCATTTTTCTTCTTTTTGTTGTTCTGTTTCACGATTGTTCTACTGTGTCAGAGGTCGATCACAAACGACAGCGTCTGCGTACCAACATCTGTTTTGGCATTCGTTTGATTTTTGATTCAGCACGGTTCGACGCAGCGAGAGTCGATCTGAATCGATCAGGCGTGCGCCGATCAGTGTTTATTTTTGGTCGGTTATGGCAGAGCCAAACAGGTCTGAATCTGTGTTTTTATTTCTATTTTTCAGGTATGCCTCCTATATTTGTTACCGTTGATCAGATTGATGGGGAGATTTGCATCCCCGAAGAGCTGGAAGAACTGCCCAAGACAGTGGCATTTCATACAGATGTTGGAGTCTTTTTTTTGGCTCATATGACGAGGCGGGAATAATCTACGTGGACACGGAGAAGTTCCTTAACGTCTACGGCTACAAGGGACCTTCGATGTTTGCGAAGCGATCGTCGTGTCGGCGTGGACGCCGAGCGGAGGGTCAAACACTGACCCTGACTCAAATTCCACAGATGATGAGTTTAGGTTTCATAAAGCGGCTAGGAAACATATGTAGTTTTTTTTTTTGTTTTTGTTAAATGAAATGAAATTTTATTTTACTTGTTCTTGTCTATTTTATTTGTTTTTTTTTACTAATGTAAAATAATATAACCAAATAAACAACATAGCCAAATTAATAACAAAACCAAATAAACAACATAACCAAATTAATAACATAACCAAATAAACAACATAACCCAATTAATAACATAACCAAATAAACAACATAACCAAATAAACTAAACAACATGAAATGAAAAAATAAACGAAATATAATAATAGGGGCCTAATAACAAACGAAACTACTGAGAGACAGTTCACTCATTTTTGGGGAGCGTGCTCTCCATAATATAAATCACCTCTTCCGGTGTGCGTCTGGTTTCGACAAACAGCTCAATGAGGTGACATCCCAATGGGAAGTTACAATGATGTTTCCATCATTGCGCCAAGATCGTTGTCGCAACGGATATCCATAGCTTCGTAGTGGCGAGTGCCGTCTTCTAGACATACGCACTTGCGGTAACGTATACGAGAGATGTCTTTGCGCCACTCTCCCTCTTTGCGAATCTTCCTCTCCACCTTCTCCTTCAACTGGCTGAATGTAATATTTTTTTTCAGCCTACAGAAGTAGTTGTCGCGAGACTTAAAATAAACACCATCGGCCTTGTTCTCGACCGTTCCAGGGCGATGCAGTGCAGTTAGAAATTTGTCTGGCGATCTCTGGGTTGGGCACAACTGCCATTCATTTAGATCTTCCATTTCAGTGAAAATCAACAAAGAGGGAGAGTGAGAATTAGTGAAGTGTGAAAAATCAAAGTGTGAAAATCAGTAAAGAGTGAGAGTCTATTTATAATAGGTGTGACCGAGCGTGAGTCGTTGATTTAAAACGATCGTAAGCAGTTAAAATTATAACCGTTGTACACAATTTCCAAAAAAATTGAATTTTGCGCGACAAACTGGACGGTGGGGACCGTTTGGCGCACGCTTGGTCGACCAGGGTCGACCCTCACTGGATCGAACCTAGTCAAATTTGAATTTGAGTCAACCTGGGTGTCTGACAACTGATTGACATGTTCGGCGCTGCGAGATTCGACCACAGTCGATCAACCGTGCACCGAATCGTCCATAATCTTAAAAAAAAACCAAATTTTTTCAGTGAGAGCTTTTGGTCTTTTCACAACTGCCAACTTATTTTGACCAAAAGAAAAGATTGTTGACAAAAAAAACTCTTCTAGATTTGGCCTGTTGACTGTGTGGTGTAATGGGCTTTGGCCTGAATTTTCTCAGGCTATTGCTTTTCCCACACCCCCTCCTACTCTTTCACACTCCTTTACAAATTTTATTCCAAAAATAACCTCGAGTAAAATGTTGAGTTCACGTGTTTAAAGATCTGTTTCAAACAACCTTGTTGAGCAGTTCGAATGACCTCGTTCGAGCAGGTGAAATTACGCACGAGAGGTGTGAAGTCAATATTTAACACACTCGAGCGATGTCGCTCGAACGGGTTCGAATAGGGTCATGCGAACACGTTCGAATGATTCTCGTCGAACAGTGAAAAACACTCAAAGAGAGTGTGAAGTCAAGATTTAACACACACTAACGCGATGTCATTCGAATGCGTTGAAGGCCCGTGTTCGAACAGGTGAAATTTCGTGAAAAAAAAGAGGTTTTGGCTGGCCTTTTGGTCTTTTCACACCCTTGTGGGGTGTGTTTAGAGTAGGAGGGGGTGTGGGAAAAGAAATAGCCTTTTCTCAAAGAATGATATTCAGTTTGGACAAATAAAACTTTTCCTGTATTTGCTACAAATCTATTTGTAATTTATCTTTTAAGTAATCACCTAATACAATATTATCAATTTGCCAGTTAAAAAATTTAGATAAGAACTCACAGCTCGGTTGGTAAGATGTATCACCTAAAACTAGAGGATCATGAATTCGAGTCATATAATAGGAGGAAGGAAGTGAGCAACAATATTGACCCCCCGTTTAGAAAAAAAAATTAAAAGGAATTGTTGGCCCTCATGAACAGATTAAGGAATAATTAAAAACAATCTCAAATTTTGCTAATGTGCATTTCCTTCTTCGCTTTTCAATTCTTCTATGTTCTTGTGCTTGTAAAGCATTTACGAATTCTCCCACATATATATTTGACAGATCTCGTGACTCGTCGAAATCTCTAATCAAGTTGATCAATCTACACGTCTTTGATTCCTTTATTGCCTTGATATATGATTTAAGATAGTCCCAAATGTTTTTCACAAACATCAAATTCATAAACTTTTGAATATTTTTTTTTTACGCAAGAAATCTAATGCATTTCATTCAAAACAAGTGCAAGAATACATGCTGGTACATCAAAAAGAGTATGAGAAGGGCCTGAGGACAAGTTTTTGAAGTGCAAGAATACATGCATTGAATATTATTTTTGATGTCTGTAGAAAAAATGACAAATTTTAGTTTTGTCTTTATTGTCTTCCTTTTTTGTAATTCTCCGGCTCCGAGTAATTGAAAAGACTTCATAGTACTCTTCTACGGCCTCCAAAAGATCCTGTTGGGGAGTCCGAGGGAGCACGAGGAGAATTACCGAGCTATCCAATGAATGGACTACCAAGAGACTTAGACACCATATCTCTACCAAAAACCTTAAGGTATTAGGTATATGAGTGCCCTCTCTTATATGTCCTTCACACATAGCTCATTCCTAGCCAATGTGGGACTTAGCTACTCACACTTGAATTTTTCAACAGATCCAATACTTCAAGATGAACTGTCATCGTTACAAACCTTCATACTCTTCACCATTGAAAATAAGTGGTACAATTGTGGTGAATGATGTATCTCTTTCCACTATGATTCTCAACTCACGAGTCTCTAATTAGGATAAGAGCTCTATATACCATTCTGTTGGATATCTTTTTTGGTAGATACCAAGGTATCCACTGCCGAACGTAGTGACTAATCCCCTTACCAGATTGGAGGCACCTCGAAGGGTGGGACAGCTGGCCCAGGGATTTAAAGTTGCTCCATACTCAAGGCAATGATCGAACACTCGACATTTGGTTAAGGGAGGATGAGCCTCAACCGCTCAACCACACCCCTGGGTTCACTGCCGAACGTAGTGACTAATCCCCTCACCAGATTGGAGGCACCTCAAAGGGTGGGACAGCTGGCCCAGGGATTTAAAGTTGCTCCATACTCAAGACAATGATCGAACACTCGACATTTGGTTAAGGGAGGATGAGCTCAACCAGCTTCAACCACACCACGGGTTACGTTGTATATCTTTACTTATAAGAGAAGAGAAATGATCCGATTTTCAAAATGATATTGATATAGTATTATGAATTATGATGTGATATAAAAAAAAACTAAATACTAATCCCTATTTATAAGGACAATAAGACTTCTAATACAAATCTACACTATATTTATACATCTAAACCACCTATAATTTTACCAATACTCCCATCCTATCTAAAAGACACCTCAAATCTTTAAGGGCAAAAATGTAAATTTATTTGCTCTTCTTACACTCTCTTTTCTCCTTTTCACTTTTCTCTTACACCATCTTTCTTACTTTTTTTCTCTTTCTTCTTACACTCTCTTTCCTCCTTTTCACTTTTCTCAAACACTCTCTTTCTTCATTTTTTTTCTTTTTATTTTTCACATAAACAATTCTTCTATTTCTCTTATCACTTCACTTTAGTTTTTTTTTACCTAAATTTCTAAATTTATACAAACACTACAGTACTAAAACTAAAATTATCTTCTCTTTTCTCTTCGAAATCTGTTTACACTCTTATTGATAATCTACTATCTATATTTTACTATCTACTATAATATACTAATCAACTAAAATAATCAATCGAAACTACGAGATAACTGCACTGATATACAAAAAACAAGGGATAACTGCAAAGATATATAAATAAACACGGGATGAATATTTGTCATTGATAATTAGAATTTTTTTTGACGAAAGATAATTAAATTTTTTGAAGACTACTATAAAACTACTATCTAAAAAGACAATAAGGCTTAATTACTATTTAAACTTATTAATATTTAAAACACATGTGACAAATAGCTGTCATTAATACCTAGAAAATGACAAATAATTGTCACTGATATATAAAAAAACACGGGATAACTGCACTGATATATAAAAAAACACAGCATTAACATTTTTCATTGATAATTAATTTTTTTGAAGATTACTATAAACCTACTATCTAAAAAACAAGAAGATTTAATGACTACTTAAACTACTGATTAAAATTTAATACACATATTTCTTATTGGTAATCTACTATCTCTCTTTTACTATCTACTATAAGATACTAATCAACTAAAATAATCAATTGACACTACTTAGAGATAACTACATTGATCTATAAAAACTTTGAATAAACTGCGATAATATATAAAAAATACGGGATTAATATTTGCCATTAATAATTTTTGAAGACTAGCTAATATAAAGTACAAACCTACTATCTAAAAAAAAAGACTTAATGGTTATTTAAACTACTAATTAATATAAAACGAATATTTCTTATTGATAATTAATTACTATCTAACTTTTACAATCTACTATTATATATATATATATATATATATATATATATATATATATGTATATAAGCAATGTGAGGATAACTACAATGATAGATAAAAACACAAGATGAATATTTGTCATTGATAATTATAATTTTTGAGGACTACTATAAACCTACTATCTATAATTTTTGCTTACATTCTTACCTCTCTCAGGAAAAACATGCAATGATTTAGTTCATAAAAACTTATTTGTATATATTAGAGAAAATTTGAGCTATCTATCTCTATGGGTATCCATTGCATGTTGTCGATATAAATATTTTTATATTTTTTGTACTTTACGATATATTTATATAAAAAAATATTTGTAGCATATTTTTCTTAAAATAAATATTTGTAGTATTTGTTGGACTTTGTATCAACTTTACGTTAATGTTATAAGTGTGATGAGCAAGAACACATTGTAGAGTCGATATTGGTTTTATATACTTATATTTTGCAGTGATGTTATAAGAATTTAATTTTCAAATCAACATTTCTATTTGAATATAATCGTGTCACATAACACGATTAGTCGTGCGGATGCACGGGTAATCTGCTAGTTTAAGTAGGGAAATTAGGAAACAGATCCATAATAACTACGTAATAAGGAATCTAATCCTAGAAAATAAGGTAAAATAACAAACTAATCTTTATGAGATAATTTAAGATAATATCAAGATATTATAAGATACTATTTTTTTTATATCTCTCACACTCTTCTAGTCTAGAATAGAACAAAAGAAGAAATTTTCAGTAGTCGACAGAGCACATGTTAGTTTGCACACCTCTTATATAAGCCAAAAGAGGTCAACATGCATGCTAAACTAAAAAAATTAATTAGAATAAAACACTTTCTCTTATACTCAGTTTTTGAAATTTTGTTGTTGGGCTAACATGACTTATATTGTTAATTTTTTGGCTTAATTACAGTTTTGGTCCCCCTATTTTCACTAACTCACGATTTTGATCCCCCCTTATAAAAAGAATTTTTCTCACAAATTTAGTCACCCTATTTTCACCAACTCACAATTTTTTTCACACTTTGATTGTTATTGCTTGGCGTGTTTGAAGTATAGTGAATAGCCAAACTAAATGTAAAATGTGATCTTTTCTTTTTCTTTTTTGTTATATCAGTTTCTTCTAATTTGGATTAAACTTAACTCAATCATACAAAATCGATTTTTAACATGAAGGACATCTCTACTAGATAACTGAAGTGTGACTTGAGTAGTCCAATAGCAGGTTATATTATCTAAATAAAACAAAATAGAAAGCCTTTTGTTACGCGGAAGAGTTAGATTTTCTTTGTCTTCCACTCACACAAAAGAAGATTGTGACCCTCTACAATTTGAAATCAACTACAGACTTGAGGGTAGCTCACTTGGTTGAGTGAAAGAGACATCGTTGGTGGAAAAACATTGACATCTGAGGTTGAACCCCGCTCCCCTCCTCTCTAACAACTAACACACTAATTACTAACCACTTCGCTTATCTAAAAAAAAAAAGAAAATTACGGACTTGAGGTCTTAACTCAGTGAACTGCAAAATATTTGGCTGTGGTGAATTTCAATCACACAAGGACCTCCTCCCTTTTGTTAAAATTACGTTAATACCCCCTTCCCCTCCAAATCATGTGAGGGGAAATGTGAGGGGAGGAAAATGTAAAGTGTATTTTGGTAAAAGTACATAGAAAAGGTAAGAGGTGTATGTAGAAAAATTGGGAAGTGTAGGTTGCAATTGTTACCAATATGAACTGAATGTTTCAAAGATCAGGCTCCTACAAAGGCAAAAGTGCACCTTCTTTTGAATGTGACAAGTCCCTAGTTTTCAATTTATCTGTCGACAAAGTTTTACATTCAAAATAGCAAATCCAATCCTCACTCTGCGAGGCGTAGATATGCGACCAGCGATTTAAATGTAAAAAAATACAAGAAAAGTAATTAAAGTGTTTTTGTCTGACACGATACATGTCATACACTAGACACATACTTCAACGGGAAGTGTTGATGCGATAGAGTTAACTACTGCCTTTTGTACCACACTAATCTGATAGTAGTGATCAAAATCAAATCCTTTGCTTCAATTAAACAACAAAGATTGCTCTCCATTGCTTGGTGGTCCTTGGGAAAATCTTCAAATTACTCATCATACAATTACAGCCTTGCGTGTAAATGTAAAAATATTTACAGTTACCTGAAATCATGAATAAGTGTTGGTGCTAAATCCCTGTACTCAGTAATTTTTGACTTTTGATAGTGGACCAACTTCAAAGAGGGAGGAAATCTACTCATACTTTAATCTCACATATTTTATTCTTGTTTCTACTAAGCTCACAGTATAAATAGGGAAGAAACTCAATCCAAAATGCAACCAGAAACAGAAGCATTTCAACATCCTCAATACTCAAACACAAAAAATCCTATCCTTCCTCAGCTGAAAATTAAAACAGCAAGCATTGAGGGATACTTAAATTCATTCAGACATAGTGCGTAAACCCTAAACTCTAAACTCTAAACCGTAAACCCTAAATTCATTCAGACACAGTGAAATGGGGAGCAAACTAGGTGTTGAAGACAAAGGAAGAGTTGCATCATCCCTTAGGAGGAGGCAGAGTCATTATTGCAATGATTCAAGGCATTCCAAGCAATGTTCTTGTTCTAGTTTGCTTTCTCCACAGCAACAAGGCCCTAAACGCAAAGAAAAAATGATTGAATTCTTTTGTAGCTGTTGCTTCCTATGTGTCTGTTGTCCTGTTGCCACTGTCTCTTGTTTCATCAAGCAACCATGCAGAATCTGTTATCAAGCACTGCGGCGCGCTTGGCGATGGACTTGTTATGGAACAAAGAATAAGGTGTATGCAGATTATTCTTCATTTTCTGACATTGATTCATATGTCACTTATGGTGGTAACAAGGTTAAGCCTAGTAGTGTGTTTCTGAAGAATAAATAGACAGATTTCAAGGTTTGATATTTATAATTAGGCTGCAGCCTGCAGCTAGTGAAGAAAGAGAAGATCTTAGTTTTAATTTTTGAGTCTTTTGTTCACTATATCTGTCTCTTATGATGGTACATATTATTCTTGATTTCTATTGAAATATATATATAGTTTATTTTGGACCCGGTTTTCTTATGAAAGAAGAGTATATATGTTCAGGATATTATAGAATTAATGAAATGCCAAAAATATGTCAAGAATGGGATTTGAACCCATGCCCTTTCGGACCAGTACCTGAAACTGGCGCCTTAGACCAACTCGGCCATCTTGACTTTTTATTAATGTTTACAAAACTTTTAATTTATTTATAAAGGCTTAGCAAAAACACCAACCAAAAACAGTTTAATATTTATTTATAAACTTTTAATTAAGAAATTTTCAGTCGACATGGCACATGTTAGTTTGCACACCTCTTATATAAGCCAAAAGAGGTCAACATGCATGCTAAACTAAAAAAATTAATTAGAATAAAACACTTTCTATGCTGTTTAAGACGTTTTCAATTTTTTTCATTACCTTATAAAAGCATATTAGTTACTCAGTTTTTGAAATTTTATTGTGGGGCTAACTTGACTTATATTGTTAATTTTTTTTAATATGTTTTAATTAATTGCAAAAAGAAATAGGAAAACTTTTGTATTGGGATTGGGGGATGGTGTAACTAGTTCATTAGTATTAGCAGTAAAAAAAGGCAATTACTATTTAGTACATAGTGATCAATTAAGGGCTTGACCTTTTTCAACAGATATTTTTTTATATCCATCAGTCACGGATCGAACTAAGACCAAATGATTAAGAGACTCAAGTATCTATTACCTAGTACATATATGATATGCCACATCATATTGGTGAATTTCACTATTCTATTAGCAAGACAAACAAGAGAGAACAGTTCTACTCTATTTCCTGGCCCAATCAATTGTTAAATTTTGTTTTGGTCGTTTGTGATGATGCTACTGGCACTCACTTGTCATCTTGCTATTTGTATGTTTATTATCCTTCCAATCAATGTGAAATAGGCACCTACTAATTAATACTATGACTAGGCTTCAATATTAGAATTTTGAACTTGATCCAAAGTATGAAATATATTTCCACTGTTACAAAATAAAAGCAAAAACTGATCAATAGAAGTTGATGTATCTGATTCAAAATTTAGACCAGATACATCAAGTTTGTTGACCTATTTTTGTTTATATTCTGTAACGGAGTAGTATTTTCTTAATAATTCATAAGAAATTATGCACGGTTAAAATGCTAAGCATTCAAGGCCACTGACCAGATGTGCCAAAAAAAAAAGGCCACTGTGGCACTGTTCAGTGCACAGTCTATATCATACACGAGGAAGCTTATAAGCTGCATGCATCTCGTCCAGCGATGAAAATTATTCATCTTTCTAAATTGAATAAATTGAACAACTAGTATAATATATTTACTAGTAGATTACCCGTGCATCCGCACGGGCTAATCGTGTTATGTGACATAATTATATTCAAATAGAAATGTTGATTTGAAAGGTCATTCTTATAACATCAGTTGCAAAATATAAGTATATAAAACCAATATTGGCTCTACAATATGTTTCATCGTACACTTATAACATTAACGTAAAAAGTTGATACAAAGTCAAAACAAATATGCTACAAATATTTATTTTAAGAAAAATATGCTACAAATATTTTTTTATATAAATGAATATATAAATATATCGTAAGTACAAAAATATAAAAATATTTATATTGACAACATGCAATGGATACCCATAGAGATAGATAGCTCAAATTTTCTCTAATATATACAAATAAGTTTTTATGAACTAAATCATTGCATGTTTTCCGGTTGAGAGGTAAGAATGTGAGCAAAAATTATAGATAGTAGGTTTATAGTAGTCCTCAAAAATTATAATTATCAATGACAAATATTCATCGTGTGTTTTTTATCTATCATTGTAGTTATCCTGTGCTTATATATATATAAGTAGATTGTAAAAGTTAGATAGTAATTAATTATGAATAAGAAATATTTGTTTTATATTAATTAGTAGTTTAAATAACCATTAAGTCTTTTTTTCAGATAGTAGGTTTGTACTTTATATTAGTCTTCAAAAATTATCAATGACAAATATTAATCCCGTGTTTTTTTATATATTATCGCAGTTATCCAGTGTTTTTATAGATCAATGTAGTAGTGTCAATTGATTATTTTAGTTGATTAGTATCTTATAGTAGATAGTAAAAAGAGATAGTAGATTACCAATAAGAAATATGTGTATTAAATTTTAATCAGTAGTTTAAATAGTCATTAAATCTTCTTGTTTTTTAGATCGTAGGTTTATAGTAATCTTTAAAAAAATTAATTATCAATGAAAAATGTTAATGCTGTGTTTTTTTATATCAGTGCAGTTATCCCGTATTTTTTTATATATCAGTGACAATTATTTGTCCTTTTCTAGGTATTAATGACAGATATTAATTTGTCACATGTGTTTTAAATATTAATAAGTTTAAATAGTGATTAAGCCTTCTTGTCTTTTTAGATAGTAGGTTTATAGTAGTCTTCAAATTTTTTAATTATCTTCCGTAAAAAAATTCTAATTATCAATGGCAAATATTCATCCCGTGTTTATTTATATATCTTTGCAGTTATCCTTTGTTTTTTTGTATATCAGTGCAGTTATCTCGTAGTTTCGATTGATTATTTTAGTTGATTAGTATATTATAGTAGATAGTAAAATATAGATAGTAGATTATCAATAAGAATGTAAACCGATTTCGAAGAGAAAAGAGAAGATAATTTTAGTACTGTAGTGCTTGTATAAATTTAGAAATTTAGGTAAAAAAAACTAAAGTGAAGTGATAAGAGAAATAGAAGAATTGTTTATGTAAAAAATAAAAGTAAAGTAAAAAAAATGAAGAAAAAGAGTGTTTGAGAAGAGTGAAAAGGAGGAAAGAGAGTGTAAGAAGAAAGAGAAAAAAAAGTAAGAAAGATAGTGTAAGAGAAAAGTGAAAAGGATGAAAGAGGGTGTAAGAAGAGCAAATAAATTTACATTTTTGCCCTCAAAGATTTGAGGTGTCTTTTAGATAGGATGAGGGTATTGGTAAAATCATAGGTGGTTTAGATGTATAAATATAGTGTAGATTAGAAAGTGTTTTTAAATAATAACATTTTACTTTGTTTTGGTGTAAAAAAACATTTTACTTTGTTTTTACTAAAAAATATATCCATTCAAATTTGAAGAATGCATCGAAAACGATACAAACTCATGACTCATCGAAAAAGATGAATCTATGAGCAAACTCACAATATTCAAATTTATAGCATAAATTGACAAAATGCCTGCAAACATGAGAAACTCAAAGTGATAGGAATACTCATGCTTCCAGATCTGCAATGTTGACGCCCAAATTATTGACTGAATTTGTAATGGATCAAACTTGATTTGTCAATTTGAACCAAACAAACACCACAACAAGACGCAGTGGTGAAACTAGGATTAAAAAATAGGGTGTTCCCTCAATGACCCTAAAGCAGAATTTGTTACCACAAGGCAGGATGATATTCCTTCCTTCAATGACACTAAAGAATGATGTATTACCACCAAGGCATGATGTTTGGGGTGTATTACCACTAATGCAAAATGTTTGGGTGCTCCCGAGAATACGGGGAACACCCCCCGAATTCGCCTCTAACAAGACGGGAAAACAAACAACTTCACACCAAGATGACAAACAAAACAATGCCGCACTCGGATGGGGAAATCAAAGAAAAACACCAAACAAAAACTAAATCTACATGGTAATCACTTATTTATGAAAAAGAGAGAAACGATGTAGGGGTAATTCTGAGAAAAAAATGGCCTAAAAAATTAAAGTGTTATATTTTAAAATAAAAAAATTGGGAAAAATCTACTATCTATCTAACTTCTATCTACTATAGTAAAAATGAATGCTAGCAAAATCTCATTTTAGATACCCTACAATCTTGTCATGTGTCTAATCTGGAGGGTAAAAATGTAAAATACTAACAAGACAAAATTAGCTTTTTTTTCCTCTCACATGACAAAGGTGTGGGCCATATTCTTACTTTTTCTTCCTCACTCTCTCTCTTCTCACTTTTTTTTCTTTCTTTTTATTTTCTTCCTCTCCCCTCATTTGCAAATAAAAATAACTTACTCTCACAATTTTATCTTTTAATTTATAATTTTTGTTATTGTTACAATTTTATCTCTTAATTTATTATTTTATCAATAATAAATCTACTATAATAAAAAAAACGTGCTGGCAATCTATCTATATAAAATGACATTTTTAGACATCTTAGAATTTTATCATTTGTCACAAAATATGGGCAAAATAGTAAATGCCCCATAAAAAGGCAAAAAACAACAGCTTTTGCAGCTTAAAAAAAAAGCCTCCAGCGCTAACACATGTCAGTGTTTTTTTCCTTGAAATTTGTTTTTAGTTTTTCTTTTAAAAAAAATCTTGTCAGTTTATTTTTTACTATTTCTATAATCTACTCAAACTACTAAAATTAATTAATCTAACCACTATCAATTGTGGAAAAAAAAAACTTACCTCTAACAAAAGTTTCAAATTTATTTTTTCCAAAAAATTAAATTATTAAATTAATATTAGACTCAGTAATTAAATAATCTAAAATTTACTATCTACTATAATTTAAAACTATTACAATCAATCAACTTAACCACTAAAAATTGTAAAAAGTTAATCACTACCAAAAATTACAAAGTAATTTTTTTATAATTAAAAATGAATATGATTAAATTAATATTAAATCATATAGAAAAAATGAGTAAACATGTGGCAACGAGAGACTAACAATGGGATCGGCAACGGGAGCTGCAACGCGAATGCCAACGAGAGAGGCAACAAGAGCGGCAATAGGAGTTAATACTATACTCAATAATTAAATAATCTAAAATTTACTATTTGCTATAATCTATAATCTATAATTATTGAAATCAATCAATTTAACCACTAAGAATTGTGAAAAAAACTTGAACCACTACCAAAAATTACAAAATAACTTTTTTTATAACTAATGTTATAAGAAGATACCAACTTTTTTTTAACTTTTTCGAACACAACTATTTTAATAAATTTGAAAATATAGTTATTTATCAATTTTTTTCTTTTGTTATATTTTGCAACTTTCGGTGTATTTATAATTTCATACCAACTTATAACAAATATAGTATCACCCGTGCGTATGCATGGGTAAAATGCTAGTGTATATCATAAAAACACATGATTAATCATCGTATCACATCTCTCTTCTAAATATCCTAAGTGAAACATATGCAAATTGAGTGTGATACTAGAAGTAAAACATTTTTTTAAAGCTTAAATATATGTTCAGCCCCTGCAAATATGACCATAATCCATTTAAGCCTCTCTAATAAACAAAAATTTTAAAATGACACTTGTAAATATTAAGCGTTTAAGGTTAAGCCCCTAGGTCAATTTTCCATAAAAAAAAACTTTAAAATGAGCTTTGTAAATATTAAACGTTTACAGTTTAGCCCATCGGTCAGGTTTCCATCTAAAAAAACTGATGTCATTGCCACGTGTTACCATTTAATTGGCCATTAATGCCACGTGGCACTGACACGACAATGTAGAGCATAGTGTGCACTAACATGACCCTTGAGTGAAGCAAACTAATAAATACCAATAAGCCACATACATATTTGTGAATATAATGCCAACATATGAATATATATTACATAATTAGTTATTATTTTGAACAAATCTTCATCTTCTTGATTTGCAACTAGAAAAACTTCTATTTTTTCCTTTTACAGATTCCAAACACTAACAGAACGAATTTTTCGTTTTCCAGATTCAAACACAAAGCAGCATTAAAAAGCGAAACCAAATCGAAGTTAAAAGCGAAAAGATCAATTGAATCGTTGTTCAAGTCGTTTGATTAGGGTTTCAATTAAAAATGAAAATGCAAACGAAATTAGGGGTTTTGACTGCGGGATTCAAACAAAATGATCAATTAAAACGAAGACACAAACGAAATTAGGGGTTTTGATTCTAGGTTTCAATTTTTTGAGAACGAAAAACGAAATCAGTAATGAATCAATTCGTTTGATTTCGTTCAAACCCCATGGTCAAACGAAATATTATTAGGGGTTTTGATTCGTTCAAACTCCATGTTTACCAAAATAACTATTTTTTGGGATGGAAAGTTGACTTTAGGGCTTAACCGTAAACGCTTAATATTTGCAAGAGTCATTTTAAGTTTTTTTGGATGGAAAGTTGGGCTTAAGTGTAAACACTTAATATTTACAAGGGTCATTTTAAAGCTTTTTTCGATGAAAAGTTGAGCGAGGGGCTTAGCCGTAAACGCTTAATATTTACAGGGATTATTTTAAAGTTTTTTATAGGGATTTAAATGGATTATAACCATATTTGCAGGGCTGCCCATATATTTAAGCCTTTTGTAAAATATGTAAATTGACTAAACATATAAGGATTACCGTTAGAGACTAAAAAACAAAACAAATACCAACTAAAGTGCAGAAGCCTAAATTATTGATTATTATTACATCTAAAAAACAATACCAAACTATTAGAAAAATCTGATACGATTTGTATGCGAGATGTCTTAAGTTCAAATCCTCACTAATCTTTTTAGGGTGAGGTAAATCTATATCTTCGTAAGTGTTCATAGAGCCTAAAAGTATTCTATGCCTTGGATTAGTGCATCATCTTCTCACCTCAAAAAAAAATTATACTAAAAAAATTCCGAAATAGAGACGAAAATTAAAGACATAGAAAATAAAATTAGTCTCTAAATTTAGCGTCGTTAATAATTAGAAATGAAATTAGAGAAGAATTTTTGTCATTTTCGGTCTATAACTTTTCGTCGTTATTTCATCTTTTTCTAGTGGTGACATTTCAAACTTAGGTGTCCATTTTGTGTACACGTTTATCTTAAGCACAAAAAACTCCAATAAAGTACTAGTTGCAACCCGTGAAGGTAAAGAAAAAAAATCAAAATATCTAGAAAACTTAGAATTTAAGTAGAATTGAGAAGCAAAAGGGTTTGGTGTGAAACAAAGTGATGGCAAAACCAGTATTAGCCACTACAGATGTTTTTCAAAATGGAGATATTAATTGGAAGCAATTCAATGTTGACACATCCTCCATCTGTCCAAAACCATTGTTAGTATTTACACCCACTGAACCTGGTATATATCCTGTAATATTGTTCTGCCATGGTTTTTGCATTCGAAATAGCTTCTACTCTAAGCTCTTGGGACATATAACTTCCCATGGATTCATAGTTGTTGCTCCTCAATTGGTAATATATATTTCTTACTTTTCTATTATTTAATTATTTATGTTTTCAATATACCTTCTACAAAATAAAATATCTCTTATCTACAAGTCTCCAAAGGCTCGTTTGCTGGTCACGATAAAGAAGCAGAATATGATTAGTTTATCATATATTGTGTCAGTCTAATGTTTGTTACGCCAGCAGGAAATGATAACTTAATTCTGTAAACTAATCATTGTAAAGAGGCAGAATATGATTAACTTAAACTTTTTACAATGAACTGTCTATAGATTAATGCTTAAGTGTTGCTTAAAGATAATGTAAATTTGTGGAGACAATTTTATAGGAGTTATGCAACTCCCTAAACAACCATGGATGGAGATGCTCTAAATGTTCTTATTCTCGACCTTATCGAATTCCTGAATAAAATAATTTTTAAAAAATAATTAGTTTCAGATCTTATTTCAACACACAAATACCTCATTGAATTTAAGCACTTTTATGTGCTTAAATTTTATTAATTAATAACTTAATTTTTTTAATTTTTCCTTTTTCTTTGTTAGTTCACCATGGGCTTGCCAATGCCTGGGCCCATTGAAGTCAAGTTTGCAGGAAAAATAGTGAATTGGATAGCTGATGAACTTCAAACTCATCTCAATGAGAAAATTAACAAGAACATTGAAGCTAAATTAGAGAAATTAATTCTAGCAGGTCATAGCAAAGGTGGAAAAACAGCATTTGCATTAGCACTTGGTGATACATCTGAAAAAACTAAGTTAAAATTTTCAGCCCTAATAGGAATTGACCCAGTAGCAGGCCCAAGTAAATGCAAAATATGTCAAACACTTCCTCATATTCTAACAAACCAAGCCCAATCATTTTATTTAAACATGCCAGTTATTGTGATTGGAACTGGGCTTGGGCCAGAAATGGCTAATTGTTATTCTATACCTTGTGCTCCTGATGGTGTAAACCATAATGAGTTTTTTTATGAGTGTAAACCTCCTTGTGCACATTTTGTTACTAGTGATTATGGTCATATGGATATGTTGGATGATGATGTTGAAGGGATTTTGGGGAGCTTGGTTAAGTGTATGTGTAAAAATGGGAAGGGTTCTAAGGATTTGATGAGAAGAACTATTGGAGGATTGGTTGTTGCTTTTTTGAGAGCTCATTTGGATGATGAATGGAAAGATTTTAATGATATTTTGGTGAACCCTAATCTTGCTCCTGCTAAGCTTGATGATCCTGTTGTGTATATAGCTTCATGAAGTTAGTAAAAGTCGAGTTTGGATTTTTTGCTGCCTCTGCACGGTGCAACAGATAGCAGAACCGTTAGATTTAGAGAGAATTTTGTGTTGGTCCATATCTTGAAATATGTGTATGTATAATTTGATTTTCTGTCCTGTCAATTCACATTGTTGGTACCATAGGGCACAATTTAAATAGCAATTTGGGATATGCAATTGGATTTTTATCTATGTATGACAAAATTATAATTGTGTTGTATTTGATCCTAATTAAAAGTCTTAACCAAAATTTCTTGAAGAAATAAAAAATATTGGAGAGTGTGTCCTGATTGTTGGGTCGCTAACATATTGGTTGTCTAGCAAAGAAAAATGCAGACATTTCACGCACATTTTTACTCTAATAAATAGAGGAAACTATTTCACATAAACTTGAGTTTGAGTGTGTAATCTAAATCAAAAAACTTTATAGGATTGCGAAAGAGATTCGCGAAAGAGATTCATTGTTCTACTTATTGTATTCGGTTTAGATCGACTGTCGGGGCGAACCAAACCTAAACTTCTTTGTGGGCACACACTTTAGAGGTTTTTGCACATTCCTCCTTATGCTTTCTTCTTGTTGTAGTCTCATCACCAACAGGATAAAAAGTGTTTAAATCTGATTCGATCTCCACTTTGCACATATGCATAATATAGACATGTAGTATTTCAAGAAAAAATAATCTATGTGGAGCAATAAAGCTTCATAGTGAATTGAATTGTTTCACAAGCTTGAAAAAATAATCTATGTTCTCTCCACATAGAGAATTTTTTTTTCATGAAATAATACATGTCTCTCTTTTTATAGGGTAGAATAGTAAAGCTTGAGAAGCTTCATAACGAATTTAATTGTTTCGCAGGTCTCTTTGTTTATAGGAGAGAACTTTGTTTCCATAAGTGTATTTAGCTTAGTGGATATTAATTGTCTCACATTTTCAAGATTCTAAATACAACCATTTGTCAAAGGTAATTGACCTCTTAAATTTTAAGTGTTTTGCACTCTTTTGGAAATTTCAATTAATTTCCCAACATATTTTCCCTCAATTAAAATTTCCAAATTTCTATAACATCTCTTTCTCTTTTTTTTTTTTTTTGCGACCATGCACTTTTCATGGCTTGCCACTTTTTGAGTAGCATATGCTCTTCTCATTTATTTTTTTCACGCAAGACTAACTATTTCCACTCGCACATCTTGCAAACTCACTTTGAGCAAACAAACTTAAGTGTTTTCTCGACATAGTTCTGATCTCAATGCTCCTCTACGAGTATTGGAGCTTCACACGTACTTGTACCGCAACAACCAACATGACACGCCACTTGACCTCCACATTGTCAAGAAGACTTTCGATACAAGGATCCATGGATACACTTGGATCTACCACCGAACTAGTTGAATTTCAATACTTGTTCGAGCTACTTACATGGCTACTCTAATGGCTTTGAATCAGTCACCTCCGAACCATTAGCTCTGATATCACTCTTAGGTCACGATGGAAGCCTAAAACACCGAAGAGATCTCCACATTGGGTTGGGAGAAAACATATAAGTCGATTTGACACCACATCTTTCACCCAAAACCTTAAAGCCTAATGTGTATGGATCCCTTCACCTGTATATTGCTCAGCATCTTTATTTCCATCGAATGTGAAACTTACTAATACTTGATACACCAATAGTTTCCCCCTCAGGCGGAAACATTTTTTTTATCCACATACACTTGCCCTACTCCCTACTCTTGGCTCATTTTTTATCATATAGGGAGGTTGGTTGAAGTGCTAGATCCTATGTTGGAAGATCATACGATAAAATATTTTTCTAATGACATTTAATGACTCATCAGCATTGCTTTCTATAACTTTCCTGGTTATGAATTTAACAAATAATTTACTCTCTTAGGATACTCCCTCAATTAAAAGTTGCTGCATAAGCATGCCTAATTAAATCCCAAATCTCTTGTGTAATCATACATTACAACACGCCTATGTTCTATTAAATTGCATACTTCAGGCCCTCAAAATCACCCTATGATTTATGATTCATATATTAAACATTATTTTGTCTTTAAAAACTGGGGCTCTTTTTTTTTTTTTTTTTTTTTTGGTCTAGGGGTCTTTGACCCCACTCCGGTGTCCAGGGAAAAGGGCCTGAATAATCCCGGAGTTAGTAGAGGGAGGTAAGTAAAGTCTGACTCCAATTTGTTCTATCCGGGGATCGAACTCGGGTACTAGCCGAATCTGCCCCTTTAGATGGAGTGCATTAACCACTTGCACCCAAGCTTAGAGTTTATAACTGGGCTCTCTGTCTTCACACAACACTTATTTTTATTTTACTGCTAGGTTATGCTTTCAAGACGAAAGAATCTAATTGATCTATACTATATTATTGCTAGATCTCTCTTAATAAACATTTAGAGTAAACTATATAAAATAAAAAGGTTTGATTTTCCTCCTATGTAGTATTGACACTTCAGCCTGAAGGTGTGTGTGATACGTGTTGATGTTGAACACTAACAAGACATTGACACATGTGATTATATTCAATCACTTTCATTTTCTCAACCTATGATTTATGATTCATATATTAAACAGCATTTGAAGAGTATTGGGAAAACTCAAGTCCCACATTGACTAGGATATGGTTTCAAAAGAGTTCATAAGTGAGAGATATCCCTCACCTTATAAGTTAGAATTGTAGGTTGAGTTAGACCTAAACCACATTCTAAGAGAGAGCTTAAAGTGAACCGTATAGGCTAAAGATCTGATTTTTTTTGTCTTTATAACTGCGCTCTCTGTATTTACACAACACTTATTTTTATTTAACCGCCAGGTTATGCTTTCACGACGAAAGAATCTAAGAGATCTATACTACATTATTGCTAGATCTCTCTTAATAGACAATCAGGGTAAATTAGATAAAATAAAAGTCTTGATTTTCTTCCTATGTAGCATCGACACTTCAGCTTGAAGGCGTATCTAATATGTGTTGATGTTGGACACTAACAAGACACTGACACATGTGATTATATTTAATCACTTTCATTTTCTCAATCTATTATTAGTGTCTATATGTCAATATCGTGTCTGGTGTCTATGTCTGTGTGGATACTTCATTATTGTAAGCTTATCATCATTATCAATATTATTCAGTACAAATAAGCTGATGTTAGCAATGATAAATCATCATCAATTATCAAGTGAACATGAACATAATATAAAGGCCCCACACTGCATTATAGAAATGACTTTAATTGTTAAATCAACACACTGCCACTTTAATTTTGACTTAGAATAGGATGAAGCAATCCAGTGAAATTAATGATTATATGCGTGAATTCACAGCAATTTGATCTCTCTTGTGCTTTTAGCAAATGAATTATTGTAGAAGTTAGATAATGATTATTATTGCTTGGCGTGCTTGAAGTATAGTAAATAGCCAAACTAAATGTAAAATGTGATTTTTTTTTTGTTATATTATTAGATATAGTTAGTATTAGGAATTAGAAAATTAGTTAGTGTCTAACTAACTTAGTTAGATTAGTTTAGAAGTTAGTTAGTGTCTAACTAACTTAACTAGATTAGTTTAGAAGTTGTTACAAGTGTAGTTAATTTTCTATTAGAGTTAACTAAAGATATAGTTAGTATTAGGAATTAGAAAATTAGTTAACTCTAATAGAAAATTAACTACACTTGTAACAACTTCTAAACTAATCTAGTTAAGTTAGTTAGACACTAACTAACTTCTAAACTAATCTAACTAAGTTAGTTAGACACTAACTAATTTTCTCATTCCTAATACTAACTATATCTAATGTATATCAGTTTCTTATAATTTGGATTAGACTTAATTCAATCATATAAAATCGACTTTTAACATTAAAAGATATCTCTCTTAGATAATTGGAGTGTGACTCGAGTAGTCCAAGAGCAGGTGATATTATCTAATTAAAATAAAATAGAAGCCTTTTGTTACATGGAAGAGCTGAATTTTCTTTGTCTTCCACTCACACAAGAGAGGATTGTGACCCTCCGCTATTTGAAATCAACTATAGACTTAAGGTGCTAGCTCAGTGATAAAAGCAGTATTGTTTTCTCAAGGTGCTAAATTCAAATCCTCTTGGGGACAGTTGTAAAATGGTTATTAATGTCACTTTGATTAATAAAATTTTTTCTTCCCCAATTTTAATAATAATAATAATAATAATAATAATAATAATAATAATAATCAACTACAGTCTACAAGTCTTACCGTTAACACGAAAGTGGATAAACAAAAAATAAAAAGTCCTGAAATATAGTGGAAATGCAGTGAACTGCAAAATATTTAACTCTGGTGAATTTAAATCGCACAAGGACCTCCTCCCTTTTGTTAAAATTATGTTAATACCCTTTCGCCTCCAAATCATGTGACGAGAAATGTGAGGGGGCAGGAAAATGTTAGGGGTATTTTGGTGAAATTACATAGAAAAGGTGTGGGTAGAAAAACTGGGAAGTGTAGGTTGCAATTGTTACTAATCTGAACTGAATGTTTCAAAGATCAGGCGCCTACAAAGGCAAAAGTGCACCTTCTTTTGAATGTGACAAGTCCCCTACTTGATAGTTTTCAATTTTTCTGTCGACAAAATTTTACATTCAAAATAGCAAATCCAATCCTCACTATTTACCATTTCTAATAGAATCTTGAAATGATGTGTCCAGTAAAATACTTATTAACTAACAACCAACTATGAAGCACCGACAAAGATACTGAGATATTTTATACGTAGAACACAGCGGGTTCAAGTTTAAAAAGATCTGAAGTAATTGGAAATTATACGATACGATACATCGTATCACCAAACACATCTTCAACCTCAGTACTATAGAGTTAACTATTGTCTTTTGTACCACACTAATCTGATAGTGATCAAAATCAAATCCTTTGCTTCAATTAAACAACAAAGATTGCTCTCCATTGCTTGGTCCATGGGAAAATCTTCAAATTACTCATCATACAATTACAATACTCTATTCTTTGTAATCTATTGCACTTATTTATCATGATAGCCAGTGATTGTAAAATACCAATTTCCCAGTGCTTGTTATGTTCATCATAAGAGAGCATGTGTGTGGCTTTATAATAAATGAACCACGCTTGGAATTGCATAAATACTTACATCAACATCACCGAAAGGTACCACAATAGGAATGGTGGGTCACAAACCTTAATGCACGGTAGTAGGAATTAGAAAGGGATGGAGAGAAATAAGAAAATAATTGTAAGGAGTTGTTTCATTCTCCACAAGAGTGTCAGCTCAACTCAGATAAGAATGCAAGAAAAACTCTTCAGAGGTGATCTATAAGTCATGCGCTTTATAAACGCTCAAAGAGTCTTGAGGTCGTCTGTCCTAACCCTGAAGAGCCCCCTAAACCTAAACTTTTTTATCTAAAAAAAATGTTAGGATGAAATTCATTAGTTAATACAGAAAGTTATTATTTAAAACTAGTAGTCATACAATAACTAACTCCATGTCAATTCTTGAGATAGAATTTGTGGTGACAAATTATTCTAAGAAAAATAAATCAAGAGGGTTGGTCTAATGGAGTGAGGTAAAAGTAAGTTATTTGTAAGTGTTTCTTTTGAGTCCAAAGACTTCTCATATCTTGAAGTGAGATGTCAAGCGAGTGAATATGGTTTAGATCAAGTCTAGCGATGTGGGTGACTCACACTTGAGTGGGAAATTGTTGGAATTTCAAGTGTGAGCAGCCGGTCCCACATCAACTAGGAATAATTTAAATAAAAGATATAATAAGAAAGATGACCCATATACCTAATGCTTCTAGGTTTTGGGTGGAGATGTGGTGTTCAATTCTGTTGCTAGTCCTCGTCTTGGCTAGGATCCCTCGGGCCACCTCCTATCGGGCCACTTGGGTCACACTCCAGTTGTCCAGTCATGGGCGTGAAGAGAGTGTGTTAAGAGTCTCACATCGGATGTGATATGACCTAAAAGTAAACTTATAAGAGGGAGACGTTCCTCACTCTACAAACTCGTTTTAGAGGGTTGAGTTAGACCCAATCCAAATTCTAATAAAGCGCTAATATTTTTCTTGTCAAAAAGCTGATCTAAAAAAATGCACATATGAATTATTAACCTAATTTCAAGTCTGACTAAACAACACATTATCAAAGACTAAGAACATCTAAAATATAAAATGGTCATACATTCTTTACCATGAGACACCAGTAAAAAAATATCATAGCATCTACAAAATCAAAAAGCAGCTTATCAAGATACATGTAAATGTAAAAATATTACCAGTTACCTGAAATCATGAAGCAATGTTGTAAGCTCTGTAGCACCGACACTTCTGATAAAAGACGTGTCCAGTGTCCGACATGTGTTGTGTCGGACACCGACACCGACACAGACACTTCATTTACACCCATTTTTCAAATAATTACCGATGTCTACGTGTTTGTGTCCGTGTCGTGTCCCATGTCTGTGTAGTTGCTTCATAGGTTGTAAGTGTTGGTGCTAAATCCCTGTACTCAGTAACTTTTGACTTTTGATAGTGGATCAACTTCAAAGAGGGAGGAAATCTACTCATACTTTAATCTCACATATTTTATTCTTGTTTCTACTAAGCTCACAGTATAAATAGGGAAGAAACTCAATCCAAAATGCAACCAGAACAGAAGCATTTCAACATCCTCACTACTCAAACACAAAAAATTCTATCCTTCCTCAGCTGAAAATGAAAACAACAAGCATTGTTCTTTGCACTATTCTAGTGCTGTTTCTGGTTGAAGTTCAAGTGTCAATGGCAGTAACATGCAGTCCAGCACAACTTAGTCCATGTGTGAGTGCAATAACCTCTTCAACTCCTCCATCTAACTTATGCTGCACCAAAATCAAGGAACAGAAACCTTGTCTCTGCCAATACCTCAAGAATCCTAATCTTAGAAAGTTTGTTAACACTCCTAATGCTAGAAAGGTTGCTAGCACTTGTGGAACTCCCTTCCCAAGGTGCTGAATGTTAAAACTTAAAACTGGAAGTGATTTTGTGTACCTGCATATGAGTCTTGGTGCAACTGTTCTGGTCAGAGAGTATTAAAAGTAGTATACTATGCTGTGTGGTTTGATGTTTATCTGGTTTTTTAGTGGTATAAGTACAAGAAGTCCTTATGAATCTGATGCACTGAAGATTTGGTTTCATGTTATTTTCTATTCAGTTTCTTGGTGTGTGGTCTCTTTTCACATTAGTTGTTTGTTGCACAAGGCAGTATTTATAATCTTAAGCAGTATTTATGTAATTTCAAGCAGTATCAAATCATCTCTCTCTCTCTCTATCTCACTCCCCCTTCCTCCCTCCCTCTCTGTGTGTGTCTGTGTGTGTTTATAAGTGCTCCACTGGGAAACAACTAATAAGTCATCAAGAACAAACAGAGACTACAGATAACAAAGATGCTCAAACTAATGACATCGTTATTTTTTTATTCAAAAGAAAGAGATATGGAGTCTCGTTAAAACCTTTTGATGCAAAACCCTCCTTAGAGAAAAACATCAAGAAGGAAAAAGAGAAGATCGTTAATGACAGCATTATTCAACCAAGAGACTATCATAAAACTAATGACGGTCCTTTGAGGCAATCTCCTACTGCCGTTTTCACCCTATCCATCAAATTTTCAAACTTGAGCACCCCCCAAGAGCATATGGTCATAACATTCTTCACAGATAGGTTAGCTGGGAAGCAAAATCTAAAAACTATACACACCAAAATCGTAAACTATATAATAAATATTTCTTTTCTCAATGGGAATCAGGAATCCAATGGATTGGATTGGTTTATGGTACTAAATATTGTCTGAATCAATCAGTTTAAACTGAATGAGTGCAAAAATAAACTCACATGTACAAGATTAAACTGGAACTTGATTTACAAACATTAAATTTATCACAGATTAAGTAGATTTGTTATCTGATTCAAGCCCAATAACCATGGCCTCTTGTCAGAAGGAAGCACGAAATTCAGCTCAAACATCTCCTTTGACATATTCCCTCCTGTGCAGAAACCCACAAGCTTTGCAACTATTTCAGCACTCTCCTGTACATGCTTTTGATCATGAGGATCTGTCCAAAGCTTGCTGACAAACTGCATCCTCCTTTGCTTTCCATCAAGGGGGACATCCCATTTCATATATAATGTCTCCCTCTCCTCTATCGTCAAACGCGATGTCAACCTCTTGGCAAGAAATTCTCTTTCTCTTTTCAAGGCTCTCATACTGCAGGTTATAAAAAATATATCCAATTAAAAATTCACATTCATAATTCATTTAGCAAAAGATTAGTTTGTGTTTGATGTGAACCTTGATGAGAGTGAGATAGTTGGTTCATCTCCAACATGAGGAGCTGGACTTGCATTCCCAAGTTCTGCTAGGTGTTGATGCAACCATGTCAAACGCCGTAATTCGACTTCCATGTATATTTGATCGGCTGGATCTCCCTTGAATAATAAGTAAAACTGGGTCCTGTGAATAATGGAGACATAACATACATGCCATAATTCAAGGATCATCTGCCGCTGCTCTTTAAATATGATTTGCCATGAGACTTGAGGTTCCTCTGGCTCATCAGTGTACACTTCATCCTCTATGTTGTGGCCATTTGCTTCATTTGCTTCAAGTTCAAGCACCTAGGTATCCAAATAAAAGGACATCAGTGAAATGCTAATTGAAATACAAGGAAATGGAGAAATTTTGCAGAAAATTTTAGTCAATCAGTTCAGTGAAATGCTAATGGAAATAGCAATGCACCTGACAAACAAGTAACTGTTTTTGGTACTGCAACTTGGCCACACGTTCTTTCAATTCTGTGACATATGCTCTTATACTTCTTACATTCTCCTCTGCTGCATTCTGAAACATTTTCTGCATTTTCTTCATGTTAACTGAACTAGAGCGGCGATAACCTGAACTATTTTCTTTTGATGCAACATCTCCAGCTTCTTCACTCTTTGATGGAGTCCCCTTCTCGGACTCTTCTGGCAACATATCAGTTGAAACAGTATCAACATTCTCTGGGGATTTATTTTCAATATCACATTCCATAACTTGCTGAGTAGTAGATAATGGTGAGCATGGAGATCTAATAAAGTTTTGGCGATTTGCGGTGTTACTTGAACACAATGGAAGTAACTTTTTCTTTTTGTGTTCCTTTTTAGACTTGGGGGATGCTTCGCTATTGGCTAACTGCTGAGAATTGTTAGGGAGAGACATCACCAACTTGTCTATGGACCTTTGTACATTTTCAAGCTGCTGTTCAAGATTTGCAATAGTGCTTCCTTGTGAATGAAGTCGGGTAATCTCTTCTTTCAGATTAGCACTGACACTCTTGTTGACAGGAACCATGCTTCCAACAACAACTTGCTTGGTTGTTGGCTTAACAGATTGCATTTCCCTTATTTCTGCTTGCAGCTTCGCAATTGTTTCAGCTGCATCTTGGTTACCTAGTCTATGACACGCCACTTCCTTTTGCAATACTTCCAAAGCTCGATTGGCTTCTTCACCCAACTGCTCTTGGAGGTGCTCAAGTTTGCGAATTTCGTGCATAAGGGTAAAGGGAGCAGTAGACGATTGCCTCATGGATTGCCTCACGGACTGTCTTAATGATGTGTTTCTTACTCTCTGACCCCCTAGCTCTGGTTTAAGTGGTGATAGTGCACCAGTGAATGATAGACACTTCTTGGCTGAAGAAAGTGATGATTCAGGTGGCTTTGAGACCTGAGGTTATAAATGATGTTAAAGTCAGTTGAAATAAATTACATCAGTGTCTGTAAGGTGTGTGGCTAATATATATATATATATATAGAGAGAGAGAGAGAGAGAGAGAGAGAGAGAGAGAGAGAGAGAGAGAGACCTGTTGGTCTTCCTGAAGCTTTCTGCGTAACTCATCCACTTGAGTTTGTGCATGATCTCTCTGGCGTCTCAGCTCTTCAATTTCCATTTCCATCTAGAATAATGGACTAACAATTTCAGTAATATGGTATTATATTTGTTCCAAATAATCATTTTGATTTTCAATTTACCTGTTGAATTTTCCAATCTTTTTCGTTGGATGGATCAGGAGTTCGCAGCACTGCCTCCAGTCTTGCTACTTCCTTTTGCAAGTGTTTAACAAGCTGCTTGTCTGATACAACCTATGCATTTGAAAATAAAGACATTAACATGTTTCAGAAAGATGAAATACATTAAGAAAAATCATAAAAGTGAGTTAGAACTAATAGTTACCATGTTAACTTGAGCATTATTTGTAACTTCCTTTGCCCGGGTAGCAAAATAGAGAGTGTTTCTTGATTGCTCTACATGGCTTAGTGCTGGACTTAATGTACAAATGATGGCCGTGCGTGCATTTCCACCAAGGGAATGTTGTAATATACGTGTCAGCTTTGAGTCTCTATAAGGTATATGACCACTTCTTTTTCCAACACTGCATATGATAATATCTATAAAGCACCGACACAGACACGTTCCAGACACAACACAGACACCGGTTTTAATTTGAATAATACAAGTAATTGAGACACCAGATACATCTTCAACCAGAAGTGTCGGTGCTACCGAGAATAATATGAATACAAACAATCAGAGGAAGAAGAAATCTCAAGAGATACCTAATTCTAATGGCAAGGTAATATCCATCATTATAACAACTAAATCAACTTCCAAAAAACAACAATGATACTGACCTGAGCTTTCTGATAACTGTTGTAAGAGTCATCAAGCTAAGGTTAATATGGCAGCCTTCTTTGAGCCTAGTGCCATCTGCATGTGTCTGTGCAGCCCTCTCACTTCCAGCCAGATCAACAAAGTTCTGCATTCATTCACATGAATTAGTCAGTATAAGAACAATTACATCCAATTTAAGGTAGATACGTGAGAAACCTCAATTTACCAGAGTTGCAACAAAAGATTTCACACAATCTGCTTCTTCACGAAGAGTACTTTGAATTGTCTGCAATATACACCAAATGAAATTAAAGATATGTTTCCATATCAGTTAGGACTTAGGACTTAGGAGTTTTACTATGACTGACCAGTCTTATTATCTGGTGAGACCGTGAACTGTTATCGTTTAGAGCAGTTTCACCCACTTGTCTTTGAGCTGTCAAACATAAGAAAAGTTAGTATACTAACTTGTTTGAATAAGAAAACAAGTATACTTCATTGCAAGACTAAGAGAAATTCCTACCTTCACAAATGGAGATCAAGTGTCTCAAGTGTTGGTCGTCTTTTGCTATTTCTTCAACCAATTTCTCAACCACAGTACCTTTCTACATTACACAAAGGATATTATAAAAATGATGATTCAAAATTTTTAAGTATGAAATTCAAAATTTGGTCAACAAAGCTGTTGAATTGCTCAAGTGTTATTACCTCAGGATCATCTAGAAGCTTCAAGCTTCGACCAGATTCAGAATTTAACAAGTCCCTGACATTCTCGTTGTATATTTCTAGACCAGATATTTTTATAGTAAAATTTCTTTCAGGTGTCTGTAACATGCAAATTGAAAAATATTAGTTGTAGACTAATACAAATTACAACTAGACAGAGCAAACTGTCTTCATTAACAAATGTATGGAAGCTTTGAAAAACTTACATTCATTATATGGTTATATATATCATGGACAGCCTTCTCTGTTATTCCTCTCATTGTATATGTCTTTCCACTACTAGTTTGTCCATAAGCAAAAACAGTTGCTGCAATAAAATGAGCATGCAGTCAGTCATTACATAATGCGGAGAAAAGTCGCTGCGGAGATACAAATACTTGAAATCTAATTCAGTACCATTGATGCCCATTAGTGCAGATAATGCGACATTCTTTACTCCTTCTTCGTATACTGCCTCGGTTATAGAAGCGGGACCGAAAACTTTGTCTGCAGGGAGAAAAGCAATGTCAAAATACAAGGTTAGCATATAAATTTAGATAAAGGATAAAAGGAACTTTGAATTGATAATGTGAACAATTTCATTTGATACCAAAAGTAAATGATGCTGGTTGAGCAGCACGCTCATGTGATGGTGGTTTATACACAATAGTATAATCATCAATGCAATCCCATGCCACTTGATCTTTAGCCAATTGCTCCCTTCTGTTTAGAGGCCTTAATCTTACTGTAACCACAATCTTCTCTTCCCTAGCTCTTGGCCCCCCTGGGGTTGATACCGGTGTCCTGTCGATTTTAGAAGCTGGAGTTCCAGGTGTTCTGACAGTCATCTTCTACACAAGTCCTAGTGTGAAAATTTCATCAACAGACATAATTTAACTTTGATAAATGGGAAAAAAATAAAATGAACAACATTTATAATTAAACATTTTCTGCTCCTTACTAATACTATGATCCAACATTTGAGTTGATTTAAGATCATTGATTTCCAATGTGACACTATTTTTGCTCAAATTAAATATCAAACAGAAATATAAAAAGCCGGTGTTCCATGCGTTCTCTGGCAATCGTTTTCTAGACAAGTCAATGTGAGAATCTCATCAAAAAATCAACAAAATACAAAATCAACAAAATGGAAATATTTTAACTTTGAAAAAAACTAAACATTATTTTTGTGACTAAGATTTATAATTAAGCATTTCCTGATTGTCAAAAAAAATTAAACATTTCCGGTTCCATACTACGATCCAACTATTAGAGTTCATTTAGGATCATTAATTCCCAATGTGGCATGAATTTAGCTCAAATTACAGACAAAATAGAAAATTTCAACTTCAGAAAATAATAAAAATAAAAAACCAGATTATGTTAAATTAAATTGGCAGATCCATTAAATTACTAGGATTTAGGTGCTGATATACAGTACTGATTCGATGCAGAATAATCAACACGCGAAGTATTAATTGTGGACAAATTCATCGCCCAAAAAAATGCGGACAAATTCGAACCCAATTAGCATAAATTAAGGAAAATTAAAGGTCAAAAAAAGGAAATAATATGATTGCGCTGTAAATTCAACTTCGACGCTTATTTTACGTACTAAACAGAGGAAAATCACAAAATAGGAAAGTAATTTGATATTAATTTAGAGACAGCATAAATGGAAACATCATAAGATCATAAAATTTCAAACTGTAATCGCGAAAGTAAAGGGGAAATGGAAGAAGAAACTCACGTCAATTTCGGGTGAATCACGAGTTGAGTAATTGATTGAACTCAGAAAGAAGATAGTGTTGAAGCTGGAAATTAGGGTTTGAAGAACAATCGATCTCTTTCTCTCTCAGTGAATGATGATGATTGAAATGAATTGAAGGGTGTTGGTTTGTGTGCACTTCATTTGAATTTGGAGGAACTCTAACGGCTACTTTCATTTTTTTTCTTTTTTAAAATTTTATTAATTAATTACAATATAAGTCTTAATTAATAATTTAATAATTTAATAATTATGTTGATTATTCACTAGTGCCTTATTCTAACGTCCGTTTTCATTCCATGTTATTCATTTATTCACTGACAGCCAAGTATGTAGTGGGCCCCACATTTGGAAATTGTAACGTTTTGCGTTACGTTTTCTTCTTTCCTACAGTCGTTTCTTTTTGCACTCTCATTAAATTTTGCTTTTTCTTTCCCGACAAATAAAGCCAAAAAGAAAGGAGGTTACTTTTAACAAAAAAAAAAAGAGAGGTTATTTCAAGATTTGTTAATTTTTTAGAGGTATTTGAACCCGCTCAGGTGTACAAGAAAAAGTAGCATTGAATAATTCAGAGTTTGAACAAAAGGTAAATAAAATTTGGCTCTAATTTGTTCCATTCGAGGGAATCGATCCGAGTACTAGCCGAGTCTGCCATTTTAGATGAAGTGTGTTAACCACTCGCAGCAAAACTTGAAGTTTGTTTTCGTTCAGAAGTCGGACTTGATATAATGTCAGAAATGATGGCCGACGTAGTCTCAAAGCACGAATCCCATGTGGTGGACCGACGTGGGACGACTACATGCACACACTTCGACGGTCAAGAATATCCAGTATTTGATTCACCGCTTGCACCGAGACCGAATGACCTCAGCGACGGGTGGAGGTGGAGGCAATGGTGTATATCACGCCTCCTCCATGGGGAGAGTCAGAACGTGCCCCTCGAGCGTTTGTGTAACGCCCCAAAAATGATTAAGTAAATAATTAGATAATTTAATTAAGTGATATTTTAGTTGGCCTTATTAAAATAAATATAAGGTGATTAACTAATTTAAGGAGTGAGGTGTAGTAAATAAATGGGGAGTATTTTAATTAAATAGGGAGGATATGAGAAAGTAATTAGGGGGTGCAATTAGGGCCCATTGGAGTTAAGTGGCCCAAACCCAATTAATAAAAACATTAGGGTCTTAGGAGAAACCCTCATTAGAAGCAAAAGATCAAAAATTAGAAAGTGAGAAGAGGAGAAGAGAGGGAGCGCGCGGCTAGGGCTTGAGAGGGAGAGATCTTGCGTGAAGATCAAGGAGGAAGGAAGAATCTTGGAGTGTTGGGGTTTTGGAGGGTCTTCTGATTGATTGTTGGTGCTATCTTCTTCAAGTTTTAACAAGGTATGGGGCTCTCTAATCATAGTTAATAATATATAACTCTTGAAATCATAGAGATTAGGGACTAGGCGTTAGGAGTATGTGTTTTATTTGATTCATGGAGCATTAAATTGATTGAGTGATTGTTGGACTTTATACATGATTGAATTGAATTGTTATATGAATATTGATTTTGATAAATTCTTGATTGTGGTGTTATGGTGTTGTTGTAGCGTAATTTGAATGTATATATAAACACTAGGAGTATTTATTTGGTTGAGTTATAAGGTGAATTGCATGTGTTAAATGTAATAGGTGTTAATGGTTATGAAGATGATTAGTTGTAATTGAGTTTTATATTAAGGTTGTGAATAGTGTTAGGGCGCCAATTCCATAGGAATTTGGCGCTGTGCTCATCTTTGAAAATGTTCAGTCTTTGGGTTGTCCTTTCGCCTGTGGCGCCACATTCTTTGGAAAATGGCGCCCTGGGCACTGTTCATGTGCACATATGGGGTGGTTTGAGTGAAACTTAGAGTTCTGAGCATATTTTACCGTCCCATCTTTTGCAGTTGCCTGCCCAAATTCAATTTTAAACATTTTGGCTCGCGTAGTTTTATTTTTGCATGTACCATTTGAGAGATGTTCTGGTGGGTATTGCTGTGGCACTATATGTGTGCGCATATAGGGTGGTTTGAGTGAAACTTAGAGTTCTGAGCATATTTTACCGTGCCATCTTTTGCAGTTGCCTGCCCAAATTCAATTTTAAACATTTTGGCTCGAGTAGTTTTATTTTTGCATGTACCATTTGATAGATGTTCTGGTGGGTATTGCTGTGGCACTATATGTGTGCGCATATGGGGTGGTTTGAGTGAAACTTAGAGTCCTGGGCATATTTTACCGTGCCATCTTTTGCAGTTGCCTGCCCAAATTCAATTTTAAACATTTTGGCTCGAGTGGTTTTTATTTTGTACGTGTCATTTTAGAGATGTCCTGGTGTGTGTTGCCGTGTGTGTTGTGCCTATGTGTAGGGCGCCAGATTGTGGGAAATATGGCGCCCAGTGCTGTATAGGTGATAGTTTGGTCCTAGAGGGGTGTTTTGGTCCTTATGGTGTTAGATTGGTCCTTAGGTGTTGAAATGGTCCTAAGAGGTGTTTGGTTCCTAGGTGTGAGTTTAGTCCTTAAGATGACTTTAGTCATTTGGTGTGGAAATACTTGTTGGTGTTCTTTAATCCCCGTAGGTGTACTAATTAAGGTGTTATAAAATAAATGGTGAGTATATTGGTGATGAGGGGTCTATGACTCTCCTTGGTGAACTTACATATAATTATTGGTGAGCACGTTATTGCTATATTTTGGTGTTTTGGTGTTTTTGGTGCATAGTCATGGCGTCGCATAATCATATGCATTTTGGTGAATAGGCTTCGGCCTCTTAAAATATTTTGGTGTTTGGTGAATGCCCACAAGGCAATTTTTGGTGATGGATCCACATGCATATGCCAAAGTGGAGTTTTGGGTTGCATTGCATACATGTTCAGTGTAATCTTGCTTTCGGAGTGATTGCAATTGGTGTAATCATTTCTCGTGTGATTTGTAGTTAGTGTAATCGCTTTGGTGTAATTGTCTTAATAGTGTATTTAAAATTATTGTTCTCTCGGGTGTGTCTGTTTTCTCTGTGTTTCTCGCTTTATTTATTATTATCTATGTATTGAGACTCACCTCATCGCGTCGTGTTGCCTCGTATGTCAAGCAACTGCGCAGTGACGGTGGATCGAAGGTGACTAGAGACCCTTCTCCTAGTATGGTCGAGTCGCTACGATCACGTAGCACCAGGGGATGTTTAGTCATTTGTTATTTCTTTTACTTTTTGGACTATTGTTTAAGTTGTTATCTTTCCACTTTCTTTGTAATACTTTTTCCGGATATTATTTGGTGCTATGTATCCTAAGCTTTGGAGTTTTATTTTTAATTAATTAATTTGGAGTTTTGAAAGGTGTTTTGTTTTAAATGTGACACCCTCGAGTGGTCGCACTAAAAATTTTATTGCACTCTGATTTTTCGAATAATTCAAATAGTAGTTACGGTAGAAGGGAGTGTTACAGTTTGGTCAAGTCGCAGTTGCGCTTCGACAATGCTTCGTGGCCGAGACTGGCCTCAGGTAGGCGGGCGTCCCCGAGGAGCCATGAAAGAGACGTGAGTCTGATAAGAGATAATGATGTGCTTCCACTGTGGTCGCTAATGTTCAGTACCTTGCTTCGGGATCAGATTTTGAGTTAGCAGTTGGTAGAGTCGTCATTGAGCTCGTTTCTTCCAAGTTTGATATCGTCTCTTCCGAGCTTGAGGTCGTCGGGGGGTTGGTACTTGCAGACACTCTGATAACAAAGTCAGCGATTAGAAGTGAAGATGAGGTACAAATGAACAAAGCGTACCTGATTTCAAGGGTTGATGTTGTATTTATAGATGCGGGGTTTGGTGATGTGTCGTTGGATGGAGCGGGATCAATCCCAATTGTTGATCTCGGCTTCGCCTTTGCTGTGGACGTCAGGGCCGAATCCAACGTTGGGTTGGGCCTCTCTTTTTGCAGAACAAAACTCATCCTCAAAGATGTATTAAAACATCACATCCTTTGTTAACTCTATCAAAAATGTTCCCATTCCAAAACACCGCAATATTAAGAGCTAAATCTCAACCTTCCACTTTTATCATCATGGTCCACTACTTTAATACTTCGTATGTATTTATAGTCAAATACATGCAATTAATCCAACTGTGTATTTTCACCATTGAAGATGTAATGTTGATTCTGTTTATCGTGAGGCAAATATGGTGGCTGATGGTCTTGCCACTATGGGTTGTGAGCCGTGTGATGAGTTGTGTGTCTATTATCAACCTCCTGATTCTGTTTTGCACCATGTGCATGATGATTGTAATGGAGTCTCTACTCCAAGGATAATTGCTTTGTAGTTTCTCTTCTTTGGGCTTATGCCCCTTTTAATAAAAAAAAAAAAAAAGACGTAATGCTACTCAAGTGAGAGTTTTTTTGACAATACGCACTTAATAGCGAATCAACAATACATGCAGGAGCTACAAAGTATTATTGAGGACTAGCTGACAATAAGGCCACCCTCGTAAGGGAATGAGCAACCTTGTTAGCATTCCTCTTACCAAACTCAACATGAGAGTTGCAATTAAAAAAAGTAATCAGGTTCTTACAAGAGATTAAAATAACACCAAACTCGTAACAAGGAGAACTACTCAAAGTGTGAGTTGAGTTGTCACAGTTGGTAATTATTTAGATATGGGCTTGAAGCTCATCCTCAAAGATGTATTAAAACATCATATTCTTTGTTAACTCTTTCGTCAAAGGATTGCAAGATTATTTCTTTCTTATAGAATTTTGAATGTCAAATCACTCAAATTCCTCGTGATATTTCATATTTATGAAGTGAATTCTAGTTTAATATCCTTCAAATTATCTAGTACCTATTATGCATTAACTTTGTAGTTTAAAGTAAAAGACAATGAATGATATTGCATTTCAGATGGATAATTCAAAATCACTCAAGAAAAAACAAGTTATGAAAGCAAATTAGGTTGAGGATATGTCTTCAATTATGATGGAGATACCGTGATAATGATGAAGATGAAAATAATCTAGAGATAAACTACTTGAAAAACTACTAGGCTACAATATAGATATCCAGAAAGAATTTTACATGTAGTCACAAATATTTGATCATACTATTTTGGCCACACACACACAAAAACAAGAATAAACGCACTAATAAAAATCTCAAGACTCCAAGATTAACCTCTGCAGGAGTTACATTGATTTAAAAAAATTCAACTTGGGTTTCTTGGCACCTCTATTTTTACATCCACCTTACATCACTCTCTATGTTTCTTCCTTTTTCATCATGTCATATGTAGCATCTCTCACTTTCTCTCCCCCTTCTCTTTCTCTCTCTCTCTCTCTTCCACTTTGGAGTTTATTCATTCCAAGAGATGCCAACAAATACCAATAACTATCCAATAGTGATATGATCAATGAATGCAACTTAGTGGTGGGAACAGCAACCACAAAAAGGACTACACCCAAATATAAAAATAATATGAAAGGAAGAATCACCCTGCCTATTGAGGGAATAGAAATCTGATGCCCCACTTCAAACAGAGGAAAGAAAGCATCATTGGGATATTCTATTTCCATTTCAAGAAACTTACAAAAGAAATTTAATATGAAGGATGCTATGGATTGCTTTTTTCTACAGATACAAAAAAGTGGAAAGTGTCACATTCAAGATCCCTAATACAATAGTGAAACCTCCTATTTATACTAGTCTAACGCCTCACGGTGTTCCCTCTTCCATGGTAGCAATGTTTCCTCCCTGCCACCAGGTAGCGGAATGACCACCACCTCTTATACGAACCAATGAGGGACTGCCACGTACTCCTTTGTCTTTTAGCGCAAACGTGTCCTTGTAGGTATAGCGTCTACACGGTGGCACGATGTGTACAATTGCCTCCTCAATGCTAGGTCAGTTCTCTCAGCTGTCCTTGGTGCCTTTGGTCGGTATGCACAGGCCCTCCTCGACTTTTTCCCTTCGGTGGTCGATAGTCCAGACATCCCGATACACAAGCTAAACTTATTGCGGTACATCCACTGCTCTAGTAATTTTGTTTGTATTTTAACAATTTATTTTTTATTAGTGTGTAGGTATTGTCCCCACAATGTATCCAAACTCTATGCAACAAAACAATGAAACCAGTCATATGGGATCAATGCAACTGGTGAAGTTTTTCATTTGAAAAATTAGTATCAAACATTACTATCGTTTGGTAGCCGTTAAAAATATAGGATTTCATCGTAACGATTTATTTCGAAACGTTAGAATATTGTACATATTTTCTCCTACCAGTGTAACAAGATGATTACCAGAGATACAGTGATGCAGAGCCAACATTGTACCTTGATCTACAGAGTAATCTACATATTTAACCCATTCATTCTAAATCACAACATAACTACCAGTAAATATATTTAAGTCTAAAAACTCAACCATTACAGAACTGAAAAGGCTTGGAAGATCTAGCTGAATACCATACAAATTCCCTTTGAACTAGTAGCCTTAGCCAGTTTAGCTGTATATTTACCTCTTTCTCCTTTGCATTAGGACTTTCCACTTATGTCAGTTTTTTTTATCCATAGAAAACAACTTTTTTATCTTTTATTTTCCCTTTAGAAAACTCTGTTTCATTCTTCACTTGAGATCACCTCATCTTTTGTGTCCTCATCAGTATCCCCAACAGCATGAGATACTCTATAGATGGATTGTTTATACCGAGTTTGCGTCGCGCAAATGAACACAGAAATTTAAGGCTAATAGCTTAGGATTTAGCCATGAAAATGTAATGATAAATCATCTTAATTGGTTCACCTGTGGTATGTGCCATGTGATACAAAGAACTGATAATCTGGGTGATTCACCTGAACCAGCCTTAACCAGTTATCTGCAGCTTGTAAGAGAGAATTTGCTAACTGATTGTCACTAATTCCATTTTGCATCCAAATTGATCCCTTTAACTTATAGGATGCCATTGCAAATGTTTGTAAAGAAATTTTAGGAACACCATCCATGTCATTGGGGTAAAGCAAAATTGGAGCCTGACTACCTCCATTTCCTGAAAGTTGCAATCAAAACAAAGTGTTTAGAAAAATGGAGAACATTGTAAGTAACCTGAAATTACATCTATATTTTTCGCAGAGAAATGGTAGAAACACTCTCTAAAACTCACTCTATTATTGATTAAAATTCATGTGGGTCCCATCACTTATCCAATATGACCCAGTAATTACTAGGACCCACATAAATGTTAATCAATCATAAAGTGAGTGTTGGAAAGAAAGTGATAAAGAGAGTGTTGCTAGCAGTTCTCATTTCTACAAGGGTTACTTTACTTCTACATTACAGCTGAGATAACATCAATAAGCAACACATGTAATCTATTACTATATACCGCATAAAATTTTAAAGAAAAGGGATCTTGCCACAGTTCAAGATAGAAAAACCTTCAGACTCAACAATTATAGGAACTTACATTCCCCATTTGATTCTCCAAGGAGATAACTGGGGTCTCCAACTAGAAACTTGAAAGATGAGAGACTCTGTCATGCTCCACTTAACCAACCTCTTGGGGGTAAGAGTGCAATACTTCTAATGAAAGACAAGTAAATGCAGATCATTTCCATGATTACCTGTCAAGGGTGTATGGAGTGTATGGTATGTAAGAAAGCAAGCATCTAAGTCTTTCAATGTCGAACCTGTCGGTATTCGATATATAGGATACCTAAAAGATGCCATTAAAGAATGTTAGCTGACACAAAATTGAGCACTAAAGCCACAAATCGTGTTATTCTCAGTTTCTCACCATGCCACAGACAACCAACTGGATGGCAATAAATCACAACTTCTCATTGACTTGAGGCTGGGATAGTGTCGCGCAAGATCTAGTATCTGTCGAAATAATAGTAAGATGTAAGATGAAATGTTCAAAATAACAGAAAATAAACCACATATTAAGTAAGGTCAATACTAGCCTTGTCAGCCAATGGTTCCCGGCTATAAGGAGGGTCCTGATCAAAATACTCAAAAAGAAGATCTTGAGGATTTCCGGTTTCACTTTCATCGCTAGAAAATCCCTCTTGCATTGCATAGTGTTTATCATGTATAGATAACCTGCTCATTTGTAAAGATGCATCACCTGTCCTTTTTCCAAATTCGCTATCACTGCTTCCATCACTACTTGAATCTCTGTAGTAATCACAGTCACTATCTTCTCCAATGTATCTAATGACAAAAGAAAGGGAGATATATTACAAGTTAAATATAATAGCACATTTTTCAATCAAACTTGTAATTGCATAGAAACATGCATAATAGATTGACATGGTACAAAAATGATAAAAGTAAATACACAAATAGAAGCTGTGAAAAGATAAAGGAATCGGTAACCATAGTTAAGACGAAGAGAATAAGGAAATAATCCAAACTTAAAAGAAGTTTACAATATATTGAGACAAATAGGGGGTCATTATACGCCATCAAATGTCAAACCAATTGGGAAGGTAAAAGGGCCTAATTAAACTAATAAAATCAAGTAATAAGATAAAGGTTCCTCAAATTCCATTATACAAAGTCTTTTTCCAGAGATGAAAACTGAAAAGATAATTGACAACTGAAGCAAACAAAACCTGAGATAGCAGTGACCACAAAAAGGTTCCTGTGACTGTGATCACTTACATCGCAAGCCTAACCAAATCTGGACAGAAACCAAAATTCAGAAATAAACACACCAAACTCTATTACAATTTACAATCAGTTCCCAATATCATTCTTCCAGGCTTTTGCACATAATCTATTTTCAACTCTATGCTTTTCATTGATATCACCTTTCAACTAGAACCATCGACATAATCCAATACTTCATATACCTCATATTTCATAAAATCAAACTAACTACAATGCAAACCAAATAAATCAGAGAGACAGAAACAGAAAAGAAGAGCTTCATCTATCAACAAGAACAATAATATCATGTTTCCAATGGTCAAATACTCAAAGTTACTAATCCCCATACACATATACAAAAGCATGACTCTACATATAAATTGCCAATAATACCTTGGCTTAGCATTTGACTTCTTGGCTGATTGACCATACAGTTGAATAGCTGACAAATACGGAACATAATATTGAACAACGGATTCTCTTTGACCAAGTAACAAAGGGACTCCTGCACCATATGCACTCCACTCCTTAAATGATTCCCAAAGATCATTCAAAGCAAAGTAAGATTGATACTCCACATCACAAGTCTTCCAACCTCTCATTGTTGTCTACACCAAAAACACAATAAAAACATGTCCCAATTAAGTAGCTGAATGAAAAAATATCTAAATTGGCAAATCCTATGTCCTAAGTTGTTCCTAGGAACTGTGAAGCACTCACACAGACACCAGACACGCCATTGAAAAAAACACAAATAATAATTTGAGAAAATAGAAGTAATTGAAGTGTCAGTGTTAGTTTGACGACTATGTAACACCGACACTTCCGGTTGAAGGTGTGTCCGGTGTTTGGTCGGCACATATTGTGTCAGACACCAACACCAACCCTTCAGTTACTTGTATTTTTCAAATTTAAACCGGTATGTGTGTACATGTTGTGTCTAGTGTCGATGTCTATGTCAGTGCTGCATAGTTTGACGGTGTTAGTGTCTGACATGACAAGTGTTAGACAACGAACACGTCTTCGATCCTAAGTGTCAATGCTACAAAGCCTATGAATGAGAGTCATTATTCCAAACAGTTAAAATACTGAGAAACAGACCAAAAACAGTGAACAATGATTGTTGTACACTCCAAATCCAACATAACATAAACCAATCAAAAGATATACTATTTACATAATTGCATAAAAAAGACAGATAAGAATAAATAAGATCAACCTTAGAGAAATACTGAGCTGGAACTAAAGGTGTAGTAGACTCCAAAAACCTATCAATATTACTAGCAGACTCTACAGAAGCACATGAAGAATCATCATTGAGATTCCTATTCTCAGAATCAATAAGTTGAGTTTTTGAAGCAGAATCTTCACTCTTAATTTCACCACTATTGTCTTTCTGAACTTGTTTACGCTGATTCTGATTCTTCCTTGCTTTCACTGGAATGTAAAATCGATCATCATCACGAACACCCCCAAATTGTAGGGCAGTCCCTAGCATTTTCCAAACCTATTAACAAAGTAACTTCTTCCCCGTTTAATTAACGAGAAAAAACGAGAGAGAGAAAAAAAAGTAATTATTATCTTTTTTCCCAGAAAAATTAAAACTTGGTCAAGTTGTTGGATGATCGATAAGGGGAAAAAGGAAGAGTTTGATTATCTCGGAGTTTCTGAGTAACGAAACACGGAATTTAGATTAGAAGAGAATCGAGATTCTAAGGATGAAAGAAAGGAAGAAAAGAATTGTGAGAGAGAGAGAGAGAGAATGAAATTGAAGGTGAAGAAATGAATGAAAGGGAAAGGAAGAGAAAGTTGCTGAAGAAGAGTGTGTTGTGTTAAGAGGAAGGAAGAGAGATGCATGGTAATAATGTGTCTGTCACCTGCGGGGGATAATATCATATTTTCCATTCTGCGTTTTGCATTGCTATGCTATGGTAGGGTAGGGTCATCGAATGTGATTTTAGTCGGTAATAATAAATAAATAATTTATTCGTTTCATTGTTATGGCTATGGCTATGGCTAGGGTTTTATTTTCGGTACCCCCCTCATTCCCTCCCACACTCCCATAATGTCCTAAATGATGAAAAAATACCTCAAAATTTACAAAAATTACATGGTTTTGTTAAAAAAAAATTACAAATTACAAATTTGAATTACTCTAAAATTTGAATTACCTCAAAAATAATGGAATTTTGATTTACCTGTAATTAGAAAGATTTTGATTACTCAGAAATGAGGTAATTAGGTTCTCACAATTGTGAACCTAATTACCTATTTTCGAGGTAATTCAAAATTTAATTTTTTTTTTTTCGAACGAATAATTTAGGCTAAAAATCGGTTTTGCTGACAACATACTCGGATCGTAATGAAACCACAACCATTAGAAGCGAAATAAATCAAGAATCAAGACTCCCTAGAAGGGACTTCTTACGGGACAAACCCTCAAAATCCCAAATTCCATCGTTTACTATTTTTACGATTTTTTTAATTTTTCATAGTCTCCAAAAATCTTAAAAATTTGTATAGCCTTATTTTGGTTTTGTTAGATTTTTAGTGGTGTTTTTATATTTTTTTAGAGTAGTTTTGACTATTTTTAGTAGCCTTTTAGTAATAAAAATTAAAACAAATCGTATATATACGCATCAAGGCCCCTGGATTGGCAGGGATGCTTCCAGATGTCGCCCATTCACCTACTTCACGTGCTTATTTTGGTCATTTTTAGACATTTTGGACCCATAGTTGTATTTGTATTCTATTTTATGTTGGTCATTTTATATATTTTGACGTATTGTTATTAAATCGTAAATCGTTCAGTATCATATTTCCAATAAAGCGCGCGTTTAAATCTTAAGACCAAAATACAAACTTTTTTAAAAAAATTACAAATTTCGGAATTACCTTTTTAGAGGTAATTCGAAATTTTTTTTATTTTGAACCGAATTACCTTTTTTGAGGTAATTCAAAATTTAATTTTTTTTTTTTTTTAAAAAAACGCAGGGGTATTATTGGCATTTTTGGTATTATGGGGGTGTGGGTGATAATGAGGGGGGTACGAAAACAAAAACCCCTATGGCTATTGCTATGGTATTGTTTTTCTATTGGTATATGCACCAATAGGCAATAATCAATCACAAATCTTTCTTATAAAAAATCAATTACGAATCACCATTTTGATGACTTTTTATTTAGTATCTATTCGACAAATAAGAGCAGAAAGTCTATGAATGTATAACAGATAAGTTAGTTGATAGTTGATAGTTGATAGCTGATAGCTGATAGTAGATAACAGATGAGTTTATAGTAGATAAGTTAGCTGGTAGTGAGTTAAGGCTCTGTTTGACAAAAAGTAGCGAATAGCGGATAAACTAACTTATAGCGGATGAGGTAGCTGATAGCAGATGAGGTAGTGAAATTAATTGCGGTTGAAGTAACTTATAAATATAAAATTACGTAAATAGACATAGGTAATTAATGCTTAAAAAAGAGAGAGAAACTTATTTAATGGTGGATAAATGAGTAATTTAATTAAAGTAGTAGGGGTAAATTGAGATAAAAAATGAAACATTATAATTTATATGCTCTCAAGCGCTACTACTCAAATCATCAGTTTCAAAAACGCTATAATTTCATGAAAAAATGCTAAAAGCTAGTATTGTCAAACAACTATAACTAGTGGATCCGCTATAAGCTAGCAGATCAGTTTTACCAAACAGAGCTTAAGTGTTTAGTAAAATTAGTGGTTGATCTAACTTATTAATCAACTATAACTTTATACAAAATAACCACCACCAAAATTACCAATCTATTCTTCTTTGAAACTCACTTTTTGGGGATAAATATGTCATTTCAAACTATTCTATTTTACTTTTTATTTTTTGTGGGTCTCACTTTCTCATATCATCTCTTAACTTTTTAATCTCATATTTAAAACTCACTTTTATCTTTCCTCTTCAACTATCAACTATGAACTATAACTTTTATCAATCTATAATAATTTTAATCAAAATACCCACTACTAATATATTTATTTTTCTTTCTCTTATTTAACCTTAATAATAACTTTATAAAAATAACCACCACCAAAATTACTAATCTATCCTTTTTTGAAACTCACTTTTTGAGGACAATTATGTCATTTCAAACTATTATATTTTACTTTTTATTTTTTGTGGGTCTCACTTTCTCATATCATCTCTTAACTTTTTAATTTCATATTTAAAACTTGCTTTTATCTTTCCTCTTCAACTATCAACTATGAACTATAACTTTAATCAATCTATAATAATTTTAATCAAAATACCCACTACTAATATATTTATTTTTCTTTCTCCTATTTAACCTTAATAATCAATCAACTATATCTTTAATCAATTATATCTTTAATTAAAAAAACCACTACCAAAAATACCAACTTACCTTTATTTAAAACCAATTTTTTGAGGACAAATATGTCAATTTCCAATTATTTAATCTCATTTTTTATATTTTGTGGGTCTCACTTTCTCACATCATCTCTTAACTTTTTTATCTCACATTTAAATCGCATTTTTCTATTTCCTCTTCCACTCTTATCTTTCTCAATTTAAAAAGTAGTGAATAGAGGATAAACTAGCTTATAGCGGATGATGTAGCTGATAGCAGAAGAGGTAGCGAAATGAATTAAAAGTGCTTGGTAAAACTAGCGGTTGAAGTAAATTAGAAATATAATATTACGTAAATAGACATAGGTAATTAATGCTTAAAAAAGAGAGAGAAATTCATTTAATAGTGGATAAATGAGTAATTTAATTAAAATAGTAGGGGTAAATTGAGATAAAAAATGAAACGCTATGTTTATAAGTTTCAAACGCTACTTCAAGATCGTTTCAAAAACGCTATAATTTCATCAAAAACGCTAAAAGTTGGTATTGTCAAACACCTATAACTAGCGGATCCGCTATAAGCTAACAAATCAGCTTTGCCAAACAGAGCCTAAATATTTAGTAAAATTAGCGGTTGATCTAACCTATTAATGTAAAATGATATAAAAGGACCTATTTAATTAAGTTTCGGCGTTTTGAGTCTTATAGTTTTGCCGTATCTTGATCTAAACCTAAAAAATTACTTTCTGCATAAGAAAGTTAAAAGATAACTAAAATAAAATTGAGAATGTAGTAGTAATTTGCAACATGAATATACTTTATTTAATTTAATATTGCTAAAATCCCCTCTTTATTAAGACATAGTGGCATCTTAATAGCATCTTTTGACATTTTAGTGGGAAAAAAATTTTTCCCCACCATTTACCAATATATCCTCATTTCAGACTCCCACTGCTTACCAATATACCCCCTACTCTATATTTTTGGACCGACATACCCCCACTCTATATTTTGTGCCCTACCATTTACCAATATACCCTCATTTTGTACCCCAATTTTTAAATATACCCCCCACTATATATTTTTGGACCGACATACCTCGATAATTTTTTTGTCCAACACTATTTTTTTTATCCACTTTTGGTGGGAAAATTTTACTCCTACCATTTACCAATATACCTCTCATTTTGTACCACACTCCAATATACCCCCACTCTATATTTTTGACCGACATACCCTTGACAAATTTTTTTGTCCAACACTCTTTTTTTTTATCCACTTTTGGTGGGAAAATTTTATTCCCACCATTTACCAATATACCCTCATTTGTACCCCCTTTGTTTACCAATATACCCCCACTCTATATTTTTGGACCGACATACCCCCACTCTATTTTTGGTACCCCACCATTTACCAATATACCCCTCATTTTGTACTTCACTATTTACCAATTTACCCCCACTCTATATTTTTGGACCGACATACCCCTGACAAATTTTTTGTCCAACACTTTTTTTATTATCAAAATGTACCCTCATTTTTTACCCCCATCGCTTACCAATATACCCCCACTCTATATTTTTGGACCGACATTGTTGTCAAATCCCACCAAGGGCTATTGTTGCCTCTTCGTCTTATGTGTGTTACTTAGTCATGTATGTGTTATAGTATTGTACACTTTACACTGGCTACTTTAATTTTTATTTTTTTATAAGTCTCTTTATGTGTGTTACTTAGTCATGTATGTGTTATAGTATGATACACTTTACACTGACTACTTTATTAATCAATTTTGGGAGACATTTTTTGATAACATTAATTGTAAATAATGCAAACTTTATGTCCATTATTAATCTAGCAAAAATTAAGGTCCCACAATTTTTTTTTTGTCTAGCACTCATTGTTTTTTATTATCAAAATCATTTTGGTTTTTTTTTTATACTGCCACTGTTTACCAATATACCCCCACTCTATATTTTTATACGGACATACATCTGTAGGCCTGTTAATCACCTCCCCGTGCATCGCACGGGCATGTGTCCTAGTTGAATAATAAATTTAGAAGATCAATTTAACCATTTAAGCTTTGATTAATTGTATCCAATTACATAAAATAGGAGTATAATTATGGTAAAATTACACCAGAGGTCCTTTAAGTTATTTAATTGTAATAAGTTGGTCCTTTAAGTTTTTTTTTGTACCACATAGGTCCTTTAAGTTATTTAGTTGTAACAAGTTGGTCATTTAAGTTTTTTTGTACCACTTATGTCCTTTAAGTTACAAAATATTTACACCGTTAGTTTTTTTTTAATATCAAACTTGGGTTTGGGGTGTAAATATTTTGTAAACTAAAAAGACCTAAGTATGTAAAAAAAAAACTAAAAGAACTAATTTATTCTAACTAAATAACTTAAAAACATATAAGTTTACATTTAAAAACTTAAAAATGACCAACTTATTATAATTAAATAATTTAAAGGACTTCTGAAGTAATTTAACATATAAATTGTTAAGATTCAATCCAAAAAAGAAAATTGTTAAGATTTGGTGTTCAAATTTAATGGAGGGTGGTGGGCCTTAAAATAAATTGGTTTGGTTTTGGACAAAGCTATTGAGTTGCCGCGTCCATAGATAGATAAGTAGATATGACGGCACCATGCTAAACATGTTTGCCGACTGGCATTGATTTTTTTTGGATAAATCGAAATATCATTTGCGTGTAATTGCAGAGATTTAGAGTTTTTTTGGGTACCCCCACTACCTCTTTTTCACCCCCATAACCCATTTTATTTCAGAAATACCCCTCAATGTTTAAAAAAAATTAAAAAAAAATTCCGGAAATACCTCACAAAATGGTATTCCCAGTTCGTATTTTTTTTTTTTCAAAAAAAGTTGGGGATTCCCGGATTTACCTCATAATTAGGTAAATCCGGAAATCTAATTTCCTAATTTGGCAAATTTGGGGGTGTTTTATGGATTACCAGATGTACCAAGAATTTAGGTAAATCCGATTCACAATTTATGAACTGAATTTAGGTGTAAATTCGGAAAAAATTGCCAAAATAATTTTTTTTTACCAAAGTGTACCTAATTTATCTATAAATTCGGACACTTTTCCGAAATTATGGTAATATGAAGCGGAAGTATATAATTTGTGGCTTTTGTTGGGTTTTTAAGGGTGTTTTTGTCCAAAAGTGACAAAATGGGGGTATGAGTGACAATTTGAGGGGTGAAAAAAAAAATATCCAGAGACTTATCATCTGAAGTACTTAGTCAAAAAAAAATCATATGAAGAATTGAGATCCATTCAAATGGTTGATCTTGGACCAAAAAAAAATGGTTGATCTTTCCTACTATGTATTTTTTTATATGTACGGGTCAAAGATCCATTTAAATGGTTGTTCTCTCTTATTAGGTATTTTTTTTATGTACCGATTACAGGATCAAACCTTTAACAAGATGATTAAGAGCTTAAATATCTATCACTTGTGTTATTTCATGTTGGTCCAATTGATATGTTACTATTCCATCTAGGGTGAGCAAGACTCGCCCCAACCCTAAGACTCCGCCTCCGTCTTTGTCCCATTTAACCCAAGAAAGTATCGGGTTTGTTAGATCTAAAAGAATTTGCCCGACCTAAAATTAGGGACGGACTCGGGTTAGGTATAACCCGTCCCAACCCGTCTCTTACTCACTCATCACCCTAATTTTTAAATCTATTATTACATTGGTAATGATATTTTTATATATACAATATTCAATTTGAAATCTATGTTAGTTTAAGTAGAAATATTGTTGTAAAGTATTATTGCAAAAGTCATATTTTGAGTTTGAATACATCATAAAATACTAAAAAAAAATTATCACTTTTAACTTTTAGTCATTATTGAGTGATCATCTTATAATTGTCCTTCAGGCCAACCCGGTCTCGTCCTAAATAAGCTCAGTTTTACTTTGACCCTAAGAACATCGGGTTTGTTCGGGTCTAGGGATGGGTTAGGGTCTAAAAAATAATCCTATAAAAATTTAGGACTGGGTAAGAGACAAGTAAAATCTGTCCCAACCCGTCATTTGCTCACCCCTAATTCCATCATATAAGTGTTTGAAAGTTTTTTCTCAAGGATATCAATCTCATTAAAATCTTTTAATGCAATTTTTTATTAAGAAAAATCAACAATATGGAAAAAAGTATTTATCTTCATTTTATTAAAAAAATGAAATAAAAAAAAAAACAAAGAAAACTATGCCAAATCCAATACACACCGTTCTTTTTATGTCTAGTAGTTGCATATCTACTAGTAAAGCTGTTAGAGAACATAGTCACACTTTTATGTGTAGTATAGATTTTATTTTGAGTTTTATATATTTTTCTCTGTTATAAAAGAAATATAAAGATTGATTTTAAAAAATAATAATATAAAGATTTGGTAAAAAAAAAAAAAGAAATCATAAACATTTTTTTTGAAAAAAAAATCATAAACATTAAAAATTAGATTTCATTGAATACATTTTCCCTATTGGTTACTCTCGAGATATGTTTTAGTACTAAGCCAAATACATTAACAACTTCTTATATAATATGAAGTACATGCTTTGTCTCAACTCTCAAGAGCAATGCTAGATAACCAACACTATTAATTGCCACAGTGGCATAATCTACCGTGAGATGCAGGAGGTCGATTCAGTGCTATCGAGTTCAATTTTTGCAGTGAACAAATTTGATGTTTTCCAATGCAAAATTTAATCTTAAACACGAATAGATATTAGTCTTTCGTTAAATACGTTGAAATATTATATAGCTAACAATGGTCCGAATTAAAAATAGTAATGCTAGATAAACATGTGGCAGAGAACAAATGAATTTGAAGGGTGGTCCCAAAACACGTATCTACATTGACATGTGAGAGGACATGGTGAAATTTGGCATAGGACATGTGGTGATCAGCACAGAGATTATCAAAATCAAATACATGGGACCCTTAATGGTTGGGGGTTGTTGAACTCTAATATGTCAATGTCATGTCAAAGCTATAATGAGTAATGACGACATTTACAAGCATATTTATGGCTTCCATACAGCATATTCTGGAGAAAATTTACCACCGTGCTAGTATTTTTCTTAGAAGAAAATTTTGACATATTTATTTAATTCAATTATATAAAAAATAAACTCATTTTAATTTATATTAATTGTTAACTAGTATTTTACTCGTACATCCGTACGGGTGACATTGTGTTTATTATAATTTATTATGAAATTATAAATACATTGAAAATTGCAAAACGTAACAACAGAAAAAAGAAAAACTCGATAAAAGACTATATTCAAATTTATTAAAAAAAAAAGTGTTGCATCAATTTTTTTTTAAAAAAAAGTGGTATCTTCTTATAATTTTAAGAGTAAAATATATTTTTGGTCCTTACAAAATTTGTATTGTGCGATGATGATGTTGCCTTTCACTCCCAACTTCTCCTCCCTCTTCTATCATTTCCATACCCACAGCAAGAAGACACCAAACAAAAACCACACCATTTACATCCACATTCCAGATCTTAAATTAGAGGAACAACAATAACAAGATTTAAGTAGAAATTGAATAAGAACAAGAGAGAGAATAAAGGAATAGTTATGGAACTGTTGCGCCCGAAAAAGTCCCCGAGGGGTTTTTTCTCGTTTACAACGTTTTAACACAATGAAGTCGCCACCAATATTTTTTATAAGGAAAATATTGAAAAAAAAAACCTTTTTGGAAGGCGGATGGTCTTTTGAAAAACCTAGGAAGATTTGGGTTGAATTCGGTTAGGCATGGGAAGGTATTAGCACTTCCCACATCTCCTTTCTTGAAAAGGAACCTTTAATTAAACATGATTTTAAGTGTTGATTTGAAAAGTACTTAAATTTGCCTCTTTTGAAAAGATTTAATGAATTTTTATTTGCGGCGTTTTGACGAGAGTTAGCCGCTTTGGGTTTTTTTGAAAGAAAAATTGTTTTTAGTTTATTGTGTTTGATTTTGGAGGATCCGCCTCCTACGTATCTCAGGAGTGCGATGGAGAATTCAAAGCTACGTAGTTCTAGGTTTTTGGTTTTTTTATCTTGTTTAATTGTGGAAAATCGAGCTTTCATGATGATCAATTGAGCGAAGGCTCCAAGTGACCACCATTAGCACTCCATTGTTAATAATCATGCAAGCAAAGGCTTCGCAGGACCAATAACAAAGTTTTTGATTTAATGAAAAGCTTTTTTAGGAAAACTAGGCGTTCATGATGATCAATTGAGCAAAGGCTCCAAGTGATCACCACTAGTTCCCCATTATTAATGATTATGCAAGCAGAGGCTTCGCAAAACCATTAACAAAGTTTTTTGATTTATCGAAAATATTTAGAAAAATTAGGCATTCATGATGATCAATCGAGCAAAGGCTCCAAGTGATCACCACTAGTTTCCCATTGTTAATGATTATGCAAGCAGAGGCTTCGCAAAATCATTAACAAAGTTTTTTGGATTTATTGAGAGTATTTAGAAAAATTAGGCATTCATGATGATCAATTGAGCAAAGGCTCCAAGTGATCACCACTAGTTCCCCATTGTTAATGATTGTGCAAGTAGAGGCTTCGCAAAATCATTAACAAAGTTTTTTGATTTATTGAGAAATTATTTGAGTTGAAAAAGAATTAAAACGAGAGAAAGGTGAAAATTGCGAAAAGGAGTGCTATTAGCTGCAAGGAGTGGTGTAGTTGAATAAGGGGGTGCAGAAATTAGGACCCAATTGGTTTTATTGGACAGTAGGGTGTTCAGACCAAAAAAAATCGTGTGGGCTTAGAGGGGATCCAGTTGGTAATGCTGGGGGGTGTGTTTTGTAGGTTATTAACATTAAAATAAAAATAAAAACATCAGGATTCATTTAAGTGCTTTTTAGGGTTTTTAACTCTCATTTATTCCCTCCCACGTTCCGCGCCGCAGCAAGCTTCCAGAGAGAGAGACGACACCTTTGTGAGAGATGAGGGAGAGAGAAATGGAAAAGGGAAGAGAGAGGAGGGTGGCGAAATGAGGGAGAGAGAGGTCCGAGAGAACGCAAACGGAGAGGGAGAGTGCGACGTTGAAGGCGCGACGGTGGGGAGGTTCTGCGCGGCGGTCTTACGGCGAGGGAGCGCCGGAGAAGACGACGCCTGCAGTGGTGGGTTTCGCCGGCGATGATCCACGTTTCCAGGTTCGCTTCTTTCGCGTATTTTTTCTTTTCCTTGCTTGTTCGGATGCATCTCTTCTCAGTTTCCTAATCTATTCTTCAGGCGATCACGGTGGGACTGAGATTTCTCAGTCTCGTTTTTTCGTTTGTGCTTCTCTATTTTTCAAACTTCCCCTCTCTACTCATGTCATTTCTTTTCGTTCTTGATTTAACTTCCGAGAAAGAGAAAAAAAATCTGATCTACTACTAAGTCCGTTTGTAATTTGTTAATGGTTCTGGGTTTGAAAATATAACGAGCTAGCCTTCTGTTAATTATAATTTTACTACAAAAACGAAAGCTGGTTTATTTTTCGGATCTAAACGATGTAGGTTTCATCACGTCACAGAGACTCAGTTCAACATATTTTGAGTACTGAATAAAAACGAAGCATACATATTTACATTTTAATCACAGATCTGAGGAAAGGGAGGATTACCAACCTTAGTTTTGATCAATTCTGGAAAAATAAAACTAGTCTCGATCTGTTGCTGGATGTTTGATTCACTGTTGTTGATCTAGATTTGTGGCTGCTATTACTGATCTTTTGAAATTTTTTTCCAGAACTTCGAAGAAGAAAAACCACTGTTTTTTGGGATTAGGGTCTCAGTGTAAAACCCTAATCGTTTTTTGGTGCTGTTTACCTTGAAAAACGTGTACCTTTTTACTGAGCCTTGACAGCTCTTTTATATTAAAATACTAGGTCAGAGCATTTAATTTAGTTTGACCGGGCTTTGATTTTTCAGATTTGGAGTGGAGCGGATCGGCCCAGCTACTTGGAGAGCAAATTGTTGAACCCCAATTTTATCGCTGCTTCGCATACATTTTTTTATTTTATTTTTTGTAATTTTCGAATTTATTTATTTTTGTCTATTTGTATTATTTTTTTTGTATTTTTTTGACATTGGGACATTTGAGCACTTCTGGTCTGTAATAAGAATTAAATAATATTTTTTTTTTGACATTTTGGACTATTAAACACTTTTAAATTGTAAATAAAACTAAATAGATTTTTTTGCATTTTTAGACTATACACATATACTCAAAATAAATTAACTGCACAAGATTAGATTAATAAGGAAAAGAGTCGGGTCAAACGCAAAGACGAGAACGTGTCAGACTAGACGAATACGCTAAAACGAGACTCAAATAGAAGAAATGAGCTCATTAACTAAAACACTACTTATGTACGACTAAACCCAAATACGAAGATTAAATTGAAGAACGCACGAAAAGATTGATCATTCGCGCGTCTGCTTAATTTAAACAACGGTATTTCAATTTAGTTGAGCTGGATAACTGAAATTGACTTAAATTAAAAAAAGGCGGACAAAATTGGGGTATTTATAGCTGTTCTCTTATTTCACATTTCGCCAAAAATATGAATTGGCCCTTTCATATTTGTTGGTGAAATGGAAATAAAGATATAGAAATAATACTAATTTTGTCCGCCGTAAAAGTTCAAATCTTTTTGTTATTTTCCTTTTGAGGGGTTAACACCGGTCGCATTAACGAGAGAAAGCAATAAATTGGAAAAAGCGGTAAATTGGGAAAAGCGGTAAATTGGAAATTCGGAGGTTGCCTAGAACCTTTTAACGGACTCTTGTCGAGTCACGAGCTCCGGGGTGGCCTTTTCGAGCGCCGATCAATATCAAGTCCGAATCGATTTGATCAATGGATTTACGCCGTGTGCCTTAGGCCGACACAACTAATCCGAAGGACTTAACGGTTCGATGGATCCATCGCGCGCTCGCATAACGATGTTGTGATCTCGTGGAAGGAGTTCACTAACTCTCGAAGGAGTTCACTAACTCGGGTTGATGGAGTTTACGAACTCGGATTGATGGAGTTTACGAACTGCGGGGTGGCCTTTTCGAGCGCCGATCAACATCGGTCCGAATCGATTTGATTAATGGATTTACGTTGTGCCTTAGGTCGACACAACTAATCCGAAGGACTTAACGAAGTTCGATGGATCCATCGCGTGCTCGCATAACGATGTTGTGATCTGTGGAAGGAGTTCACTAACTCTGGGTTGATGGAGTTTACGAACTCTGGATTGATGGAGTTTACGAACTCTGGTTTGATGGAGTTTACGAACTCTGGTTTGATGGAGTTTACGAACTCTGGGTTGAGGGAGTTTACGAACTCTGGTTTGATGGAGTTTACGAACTCTGGTTTGATGGAGTTTACGAACTCGGGTTGAGGAGTTTACGAACTCGTTTGATGGAGTTTACGAACTCGGTTTGATGGAGTTTACTTAACTCGGTTTGATGGAGTTTACGAACTCCGGGTTGATGGAGTTTACGAACTCCGTGTTGTGGTGATTTTTCTGAAAAATGAGATTTTTGGGACCCCTTGGTCCAAAGTAACTTTTCTCTTGAATGGTGCATGAAATGCATGTGAATGCAAGGATTGATCCTGGTGGGATGCTCTTTCTGTTTGATTATTCCTTCGCTCTTTTGAGATGCGAATTTGAAAGTGTAATGCACTACTGTTTGATGACATGGAGTGATGAATGGTATGGATGACATGAGAATGATGAATGATATGAAGATGTTGTGTTCTTTTGTGTTCCGCCTTCTGTGATTTTTCTTCTCTTTTGTTTTTGTTTTTTTTTTTATATTCTGTTTTTTCTTTAAGCAGCTTTCTTCTTTCTGCTCATTTGTTTTTTCTTTGGCACTTTTTTGCTGGTTAAATCCATATGCCGGACGGAAGCTGCTCCGGGACGATAATCACGCGAGGATTGTGCACTGATTCGTTATGACTGCTTTGTCTCTTCTCTTTTTCACTTGGGAGATCATTTCCTTCGTATTTTTCAAGGATTTCATAATGATCTGTAATGCTCTTGAATATGCACATGTTTTGCAAATCAATTTCATCAATCATAAAAATTATCATTTTGAAAGAAAGCTGAATAAAGGAAAGCAAAGACACTTAAAAGCACATATATGAGAGAAAAGTTGGACTTTTATTGATATGGAAATTGGACGTGCGTAAAGTCGGGCCAATTGAAAGTATATTACAATCTTTCTTTTAAATCGAGAAAATACAAGAGAAAGGAATGATCTCGTGACTTCATCTCTCAAGTAATGCGGTGCCGCCGCCCATACTCATAACTCGATCACCCTCTTATCCAAACCTTTGGGAGTGTTGATTACCTTTCCTTTTCTCAAGTCCAAGTTTTCGACCCTAATTTTTGCCGGATCGCTTCTTTATGGTTTTCGATCCACCGGTCGCTCCGATTTTGCCTAGGCGCGCCTTTGCGGGTTTTCAACCCAATGAGCTGATTTTTCTTGGCTTATCTTTTCTCTCTTTTTGTTTATTTTTCTAGGCATAATACTTCGACCACATCCGAAGTTCATTGGATTTGGAATCTCATCTCCGTCCATGTTTGCCAGGATTAGAGCTCCTCTTGAGAATGTCTTCTTTACCACATAAGGTCCTTCATATTTGTGAGTCCATTTGCCCTCGGGTCCATGCGGATCAGCCAAAATCGCTTGAGTACAAGATCTCCCTCTTGGAATTCACGAGGACGGACTCTTTTGTCAAAAGCCCTTATCATCCTCTGTTGGTATAACTGTCCATGACACATTGCGACTACCCGCTTCTCGTCAATGAGGTTCAACTGGTCAAGACGGATGAACCCACTCGCTTCATCAAGTTTTGTCTCCATTAACACCCGCAGAGATAGTATTTCAACTTCAATGGGGAGGACCGCCTCCGACTCGTAAACCAGTGAGTAGGGGTTGCCCCAATCGATGTACGCACCGAGGTACGATAGCCATGCAAAGCGAAAGGAAGCATTTCGTGCCAGTCTTTGTAGGTTACCACCATTTTCTGCACTATTTTCTTGATATTCTTGTTGGCCGCTTCAACTGCCCCATTCATCTTGGGGACAGTGCGACGGATGAATTGTGATCTTTGAATCTTGAACTCAAAGACATAGGTCCTTCATCATTCTCATTGCTCAAGTTCTTCGCCATTATCGGTGATGATTTTGTTGGGAAGACCGTAACGGCAGATCGATCTTTCTTGACAAACTTGGCAACCACCGAATCAAGTTATACTTGAATATGAGGCGCCTTCAATCCACTTGGTGATCTCTAAACTTTGCCTTGATATAATTGTAACTTGAATGAATCTTGGAGTGCCAAATTTTTGATTTTCCTTTTTCTCTTTTTTTTTTTTTTTTTTTTTTTTTTTGAACAAACATATTTAAGTAAATAAACTTATTTGTCCTAAAGCTAAAACTCGAGAAAACAAAAGCAATCGATCATTGATCGGAATGGATTTTTGGAGATTGTGGGTTTTGTGGAGGAAGGATGATTGAGTTTAATGAAGTGTTTGAAGCTAATGGTAGGATGATTTTTATTCGGCGTTGGTGACGTTTGATGATTTATGATGGTTATTTGGCTTCAATGAGGTGTTTCGCGCTTTATTCTCGGCTAGGGTTGGTGGAGCGGGATGCCGAGGTCAAAGGGAAGTATTTGCAGTTTATTGAGACAAGGATCTCTTGTGTTTTCATGAACGTGTATCACTCACCACTTACATTTCTTTTGTATTTTGGGATTCTCATTTTTAAATCCCTTTTTCTCTTTTTTCTTTTTTTGATTTTTTCTTTGACTCGGGTGAGCTTGATAAAAAGTGATGCATCTTTTTTGATATTTGAGGTGATCCTTGTCTAGGGTGATTTTTGGATTTTTGGCTTACGATGGTGCACAGCTTTTTCGAGAATATGGGGAGATGGTCGAACTTTATTTCAAATCACGATTGCTCGTTTTCTCAAAAATTAACTCAAGGACAATAATTTATTTACTCCTATATATTTGCCCTCTTTTTTTTTTTTTTTTTTTTGAAGGAGAAAATCATCTTTGGGACTAGCACGATTCAGATCTCTGTAGTCAACGCACATTCTGACCTTCCTATCCTTCTTGGGAACTGGGACAATATTGGCAAACCATCGTGGGTGCTTGGCCACCGCTAGGAACCCCGTGATCAAACCGCTTTACCTCATTCCGGATTTTTCGGTGACATCTCTCGGCTTCATTCTTCTTAATTTCTCGCTTGGTGGTGGGCACTCTGGCTTGGACCGCAACTTGTGTTCAACAATGCTCAGATCTAACCCCCAGATATCTTTTTGTACGACCATGCAAAGACGTCAAGATAATCATGCAAGAGTTTGGATTAACTTTTTGTGTTCACCATCTTCCATGGCATGCATCGACCTTAACTTCTCTTTTATCTTCTTTTGTACCCGTGTTGATGAGGTTGAATGATCTTTTCTTCTTGCTCTATTAATCTCATTAATTAGGAGGAGTTTCCGATTTTCATCAACATCCCCTTCGGTTTGGTTAATTGGATGATCAAAGTCGTAATAGGGATTGTTGGCACTATTATTTTCAGAGACAATTCTTTGTGGTTCGCGCTTTTGCCGGGCTAAAAAGCAGAATGAGAAGTTAAACAAACAAGCAAACAATAATAAAACAGAAAGAGGACACATGAAATATGGAGAAATGATTTTATTGATGGAAGTTCAAAACAACGCTTTTATTGATGATAATGATTCGAAAATAAAAACATGCGTGTTCCCTAACAATCGGGTCCTTATGGCCTCGGGCAGAGCCACGTGGTTGCATTACAACTAATTACTTTAAATTAAAAGTCACAGGAGAATCAAGTGACCTTCCAATTCTTTAATTCTTCACCGACGCGAACCGCACTCGCCTCACCCTCTTCCGACTTAGAACTATCCATGATGGTAGCAACTTGGTTGTGTTGCTCATCCTCCTCATCCCATCCTCGTAGGTTGGATGTCTTCCAATCGGACTTGAGCACTCTCGGGAACACCATATCCGACCCGAAGAATCGAACTTTCCACCTGGGCTCCCTAGTGGTATCCCAACATCCCTCTTTTGCCATGTTGACAACCACTGGTTGTGTTGCTCATCTTCCTCATCCCATCTCGTAGGGTGGATGTCTTTCATTCGGATTTGAGCACTCGCAGAGCATCATATCTAACTAAGTAATCAAACTTTCCACCTGGGCTCCCTAGGGTATCCCAACATCCTCTTTATATAGGTACATCGTTATTACGTCTTCATTGATTTCTCCTTTAGCTTTTGATATCGATTTCGGTTCAGTAGGGTAATTTCGAGGAAACCATTCACAGCCAGAATGAGGATTACTCATCGACACTATTTACGGGTTCACGTGTGGGTCACGTGAGTGAATTGTATTCCCGTGAATTGGTCCCCGAACTTGGGGATGGACCGTCATTCGCCAATTGAAACCCGCGGAGTTCCCGGAGCAAGAGCAGGATTGGGATCTGGATCTGGGCTTCGAGGCGCCCCGCTCCAACTTCATTCACAACCACGTCAGCCGAGCTTGCCCCGCGGTTCTTGGGGATCTCTCCGTGATTGGTGTCGCAGCAGCAGAGGCGTATAGCCTAGTGGGAGACCAAAAGGAGGCCATTGCACCATTTGAAGGGCTTGAGGATCCCCGACCCAGAGGGGAGGAGGATTGTCCACCCCAAAGAAGAGTAGCTTCCACTGCACCAACATTTCTTAAGGCACTCAACACTCTTATGACCTCGCCATTTGAGCTTTTATGATTTCCATCTCACTTGAAGGACTTGATTCCCTTGATTCGACTCACGACCTCGACCATTAGGATTTGGATCTCCGGAATTCCGGCGATTCTCGATGTGGCAAGTGGATTGCCCCGATCACGCCGCCTTGATTGTTGTCCATGTTCCTTGCTTGCAGACGCAGCGTCAAATAGCGATGCCTAACCAATTTTGCCCGATTTTTCGATTGATGAAACACACTTATGAACACAAGAATGAATGAATGCAATGCAATGCTTTAATGCATGAAGAATGCAAATGACGAAAGTTTTTTTTCAAGATTTTGTTATATGCAAATGCAATGGTGCAAAAATGAGATGAATGCGAAATGATGTGGATGCGAAATGATGTGTTATTTACATGGAAAAATAGTAAGAAAATGAGGTTTAATTGGTGGTACTTTGAACATTTTCGAAGATACACGCTGCATGCCACCTCATGTAGGTGTTTATGAAAGAAAGATTGCAACTTTCAAAATAAAGTTTGAAAAACAAGGAATGCTTAAGCTAGATGCAACAAACAAAGGCGTGCCCCGTGTCCTATGAATGGTGGGAATCCTAGGGTCTAAAGTCATTTAAAAGGGTAATCCTCCCATGTAGGTTCTAATCACTTCCTCACAATGGCAACCAAGAGCTAAAGTCTTTCTCATGATGACACCCACAATCGTAGAAAGCTACCGAGTGTGAGGCATCATGACAAAGCGCACTCTTGGGCTGAACTTTCATGAGAGCCATATGCAGACAAAGGTCTACGAATGGCGATCACTAGTTGTTCCCACTCTCCTAGGTTTTCGCTCGCACTTGGGTTTTAGGCCCCACTCAATGTTCACAAGCACAGGTGTGAAGTGTGTGTTGAGGGCACGACACCTAGAAATAACTACCCTTCCCCACCCGCAAATGAAAACCCGAGCAGTACCCGAGTAAAAGAGAAGAGTCATCTACCCTAAGGTTCAATCATGCATACACCATTTCAATATACAAACCATTCTAAGGAGTCAACAGTAATTGCACGCATTGCTTACCTTAAAGAAAGGAGCAAAGAAAGAGGAGAATGATAAGATTGGGGGAATGCATGAAAGAAAGAAGCATATAAGCAAAGAGGATGAGAGGAAACAATCATAGTAGAGGAAGAAGTTTAACGCATATGAATGCAACAATGTTTGTATGAGAAAGAAGAAGAATAGAGGCAAAAACAAGGCATTCAAATCAAGCACACAAATCAAATTTTTAATTAATTAGGCTCGACCCTCTTTTGAAAAATAATTTCTTCACGGGCCCCGAGTGGAGTCGCACTGCTATTGCGCCGAAAAAGTCCCCCGAGGGTTTTTTTCGTTTACAACGCTTTAACACAATGAAGTCGCCACCAATATTTTTATAAGGAAAATATTGAAAAAAACCTTTTGGAAGGCGGATGGTCTTTTGAAAAACGGAAGATTTGGGTTCTGGGGAATTCGGTTAGGCATGGGAAGGTATTAGCACCCCACATCTCCTTTCTACCGAAAGGAACCTTTAATTAAACATGATTTTAAGTGTTGATTTGAAAAGTACTTAAATTTGCCTCTTTTGAAAAGATTTAATGAATTTTTATTTGCGGCGTTTGACGAGAGTTAGCCGCTTTGGGTTTTTTGAAAGAAAAATTGTTTTTAGTTTATTGTGCTTGACGGAGGGGATCCGCTCCTACGTATCTCCAGATGCGATGGAGAATTCAAAGCTACGTAGTTCTAGGTTTTTGGTTTTTTTATCTTGTTTAATTGTGGAAAATCGAGCTTTCATGATGATCAATTGAGCGAAGGCTCCAAGTGACCACCATTAGCACTCCATTGTTAATAATCATGCAAGCAAAGGCTTCGCAGGACCAATAACAAAGTTTTTGATTTAATGAAAAGCTTTTTTAGGAAAACTAGGCGTTCATGATGATCAATTGAGCAAAGGCTCCAAGTGATCACCACTAGTTCCCCATTATTAATGATTATGCAAGCAGAGGCTTCGCAAAACCATTAACAAAGTTTTTTGATTTATCGAAAATATTTAGAAAAATTAGGCATTCATGATGATCAATCGAGCAAAGGCTCCAAGTGATCACCACTAGTTCCCCATTGTTAATGATTATGCAAGCAGAGGCTTCGCAAAATCATTAACAAAGTTTTTTGGATTTATAGAGAAATTATTTGAGTTGAAAAAGAATTAAAACGAGAGAAAGGTGAAAATTGCGAAAAGGAGTGCTATTAGCTGCAAGGAGTGGTGTAGTTGAATAAGGGGGTGCAGAAATTAGGACCCAATTGGTTTTATTGGACAGTAGGGTGTTCAGACCAAAAAAAAACGTGTGGGCTTAGAGGGGATCCAGTTGGTAATGCTGGGGGGTGTGTTTTGTAGGTTATTAACATTAAAATAAAAATAAAAACATCAGGATTCATTTAAGTGCTTTTTAGGGTTTTTAACTCTCATTTATTCCTCCCACGCCCGCGCAAGCAAGCTTCCAGAGAGAGAGACGACACCTTTGTGAGAGATGAGGGAGAGAGAAATGGAAAAGGGAAGAGAGAGGAGGGTGGCGAAATGAGAGAGAGAGAGGTCCGAGAGAACGCAAACGGAGAGGGAGAGTGCGACGTTGAAGGCGCGACGGTGGGGAGGTTCTGCGCGGCGGTCTTACGGCGAGGGAGCGCCGGAGAAGACGACGCCTGCGGTGGTGGGTTTCGCCGGCGATGATCCACGTTTCCAGGTTCGCTTCTTTCGCGTATTTTTTCTTTTCCTTGCTTGTTCGGATGCATCTCTTCTCAGTTTCCTAATCTATTCTTCAGGCGATCACGGTGGGACTGAGATTTCTCAGTCTCGTTTTTTCGTTTGTGCTTCTCATTTTTCAAACTTCCCTCTCTACTCATGTCATTTCTTTTCGTTCTTGATTTAACTTCCGAGAAAGAGAAAAAAAATCTGATCTACTACTAAGTCCGTTTGTAATTTGTTAATGGTTCTGGGTTTGAAAATATAACGAGCTAGCCTTCTGTTAATTATAATTTTACTACAAAAACGAAAGCTGGTTTATTTTTCGGATCTAAACGATGTAGGTTTCATCACGTCACAGAGACTCAGTTCAACATATTTTGAGTACTGAATAAAAACGAAGCATACATATTTACATTTTAATCACAGATCTGAGGAAAGGGAGGATTACCAACCTTAGTTTTGATCAATTCTGGAAAAATAAAACTAGTCTCGATCTGTTGCTGGATGTTTGATTCACTGTTGTTGATCTAGATTTGTGGCTGCTATTACTGATCTTTTGAAATTTTTTCCGAACTTCAAGAAGAAAAACCATCGCATTTTTGGGATTAGGGTCTCAGTGTAAAACCCTAATCGTTTTTTGGTGCTGTTTACCTTGAAAAACGTGTACCTTTTTACTGAGCCTTGACAGCTCTTTTATATTAAAATACTAGGTCAGAGCATTTAATTTAGTTTGACCGGGCTTTGATTTTTCAGATTTGGAGTGGAGCGGATCGGCCCAGCTACTTGGAGAAGCAAATTGTTGGAACCCCAATTTTATTTGCAATTTCTTTGCATTCGTTGTTTTTTATTTTATTTTTTTGTAATTTTCGAATTTATTTATTTTTGTCTATTTGTATTATTTTTTTGTATTTTTTTGACATTGGGACATTTGAGCACTTCTGGTCTGTAATAAGAATTAAATAATATTTTTTTTTGACATTTTGGACTATTAAACACTTTTAAATTGTAAATAAAACTAAATAGATTTTTTTGCATTTTTAGACTATACACATATACTCAAAATAAATTAACTGCACAAGATTAGATTAATAAGGAAAAGAGTCGGGTCAAACGCAAAGACGAGAACGTGTCAGACTAGACGAATACGCTAAAACGAGACTCAAATAGAAGAAATGAGCTCATTAACTAAAAACACTACTTATGTACGACTAAACCCAAATACGAAGATTAAATTGAAGAACGCACGAAAAGATTGATCATTCGTGCGTCTGCTTAATTTAAACAACGGTATTTCAATTTAGTTGAGCTGGATAACTGAAATTGACTTAAATTAAAAAGGGCGGACAAAATTGGGGTATTACAGGAACCACACTGCAACACCACACCGCCACAACACCACCTCCGCCATCACGTTCCTCCGCCTTCTCTCGTGGACAAAAACATAATAAATAAAGTAAAATAAAAAGGAAAAGCCACGTGGATAAAATAATTGACATGTGGATGCCATGTAATCTAAAATGTTGATGTGACAGTGCTGATTGGGACTTCCGTTAGTCTATTTAACGTCAGGGACTAATATTGAAAACAGAAAAATAAAATGAGGACCAAAATGCCTCTTACGTTAATGTAGGGACTAAACTTAGAAGGACCCGATTTTGTAGGGACTAAAAACATATTTTACCCTAATTTTAATAACAGAGTAAAAATTAGGAAAAAAGAATTTCCAGGTGGGAGACTTAGTTTGGAAAATTATTCTGCCTATTGATACCAAATCTTGAACCTTAGGGTATGTTTGGATACACTCAACTTAACGGAATGGAATGGAGTGGAGCGGAGCGGAATTGAATAAAATTTTCATTCCATTGTTTGGGAATTTTACAACGGAATGAAACAAATTTCTCACTCCACCGTTTGGACAATGAACGGAACAAAATGAATTATAACATTTTTATTCCTTTTTTACCCTTATTTAAAAAGAATCTAGATAATCTAACTCTTAATTTTTTACTATAAACATTTTATTTTGTTAAGATGTTTAATTTAGAATAATATTTTGTTAAGATAAGAAGTTTGGTTATGGACCTGGATATGGAGCCTCAATCTCAAAAGCCAAGTGGCACTCACCTGCATATGGACAATCATACAACAGCAGTTCCTACGGTGCTGGTTATCCTCAACCCTCAGCATATTCTTCTGATGGTAATGCAGGTTGTGAATGCTCAAGGTAGTGTTACCAAGTCACCATCCCAGAGCTTATATCGTGGTTTGTTAATGGATTTCTCAATGGACAGTTTTACGGTATTTCATTTTTAGATAAGAAGAAGATGAACAATAACAAGGGGGAAAACAAGAAATGGGTGAAGGAACATGGTGCAAAAAAAAATAGATAATGTATAAGAAGAGGGATAAATGTGTAATAATGTAAATAAAGTGAGTCATTCCATCCCATACCCCCCAAATTGTGGGGAGGAAATTGAGGGAAAGTGATGGAATAGGATGAAATGCATTCCATTGGTTTCCATTCCATTCCATCCATTTTTTAAATACCCAAACAGTGGAGCCTTGTCTCATTCTATTCCATTCCACTCCACTCTATTCCATCCCATACCACCAATCCAAACATACCCTTAGGTAATTGTTCTTAGAATTGGGAAGGATCCATTATTGTTGAAAATTTATAATCAATCAATGCGTATTTGATTCGAGAAATATAAGGAAACGGAAAAACATTATTAACAAATGGGCAATATCTTAAAATATATCAACCATGTGTGCATGATTTGAAAATTAAATGGGAATAGAGGTTCAAGAGACCAATTACATAGTTGAGAGAAATTTCCATAAATTAAAAATTGAGTAGAGAATTAAAAAGGGGGAGCATCTCTAAGGAGTTGATACTTTTTCTTATGTTCTTCGAAGTTGATTTCACCTTGATAACTTCGCCTTCCACCTTGGTCAGTGTTTTCTTATCCTTTGCTCCCAGCTTCATTTCTCGAGCGAGAACCTCCATGTTGGCTTTAAGTTCAGAGGCTTGTTTAGAATTCCCAGTTTTCATAATTTCTCTCCGAGCCTTTGATTCTCGAAGATCATTTTCCAGTTGCTGGATATGTGAATCGATTTCGGCAAGACTAGCATCATGTTTTCTCTTCTTCGATTTCGGCAAGACTAGCATCATGTTTTCCCTTCTTCTCTTTTTCTCGAGCCACCATAGTACCAGCATCTCGAAAGAAAAGCATTTATTAAAGAAAACAAAATGTACCTTGTTTTGAGCCCTTGTTGTGACGATGTTCCCATATGCAAATTGTGAGGCTAGTTTTAACTTTGGTTGCTTTGGAGGATGAGGAATCCTCAGGGGTTTATCTTCTTGAGTTTCTTTATTGGCTACCCCCTCTTTAGCACGTTTAGTCTCTTCGGTGGAGGTGACCTGTTGTGGAATAGCATCTGCAAAGTAAAAGATGAAACCATGTTAGTGAAGCTTTGAACATCATGTTGAAACCTTGAATTGAAATGACTTATACCTGAAACAGTTTCCACTATTTGAGTCGTCTTGGGCTGTAACTCAAAGAACGTATCATCAATAATTGATGATGATGATGCATGCAAAAATTGACGAGGAGGAGTGTTAAGTAGGAGGGCTTGCAACATCTCTTTTAATTTTTCCCCACTAGCTATTTCATTATTGGAATAAGGAAGTTGAGGAGGAGCGTCATGACCATGACTACCCAAAAGCCTAAACCATGAAGAATGGTTTCTAGAAGAGAAAGAGAGACGGTCGGTTTGACCTTGACCTCCAACCCACACATTTTCTGCTGCTTTTATTTGGTCATTTACTTGTTTGTCGAGCTGGCCTAACCAAATACTTCTCTCTTCGCTTCCAAGCTGGCCAAGGCTAAAGGCTTTGTTGGAGCTGCTAGAATATGATTTGAGGTCGGAAGAGGATGAGATGGTGTTTTTATTGACCATGGTGGTGCTCAAAGGAAATAAAAGCAGATTGAGGATTGTAACTCAACTGTGTGTGGATTGCAATGGCTTCTGTGGATCGCTTTATAGAAGACTCGCATTAACTTTTTACGTTTTCGTCTCAAGGTAGCATTTAACTTGGCGAGAGAAAGAATTTAATACATATTTACACATTAATTACCGATACACACAAAATTTTTAAAGTTGAGTCACTTTAATATGTTGTCATTAATAACTTTTAATGAGCGTATGTATCTGTTCGAATAATACACAAAGTGTATTTCTAGAGTTTGGATCCTCACAAGTACTCGTGGAACAATTTATGAGAGAGAGTGATAAATAAAAAGATAATAACATTTATTGCATTTTGTTGACACCCGATTTTGCAGTGCTAGTTGGCTGGTAGATTCGGCTAGCCGAGGGTTGCAGGATGATTCTCATTGGCAAAATACAAAATTAGTCGAGGCAAGACTCGGCCGAGGCAAATCAACTCGACGTGGCTGCTAATTAAGCCTATATAGCTTGGAGGTTATTATTTGGTCTTAATGTGTTCATATGATTATTTATTAAATGCTCAATTTATAATTATATGATTTGTTAAAAGAAATATAATGGAGAATACCAAGTCAAGCTACGGTACCCATCTTCCTACATTTATAGGAAGTGCGCATGAGGAGTTGGGAGCTTGCTTTGGGAGAAAGTATTCAATCCACGTTGACACTTGGAGCATTGGAGCGGCTGAAGAAAACGTGGGGAAGTGTCATAGAAATAGGAGCGAAAAGAAACTACCCATTATCCGTGTGTGTGTGTGTGTGTGTGTGTGTGTGTGTGTGTGTGTGTGTGTGTGTGTGTGTGTGTGTGTGTGTGTGTGTGTGTGTGTGTGTGTGTGTGTGTGTGTGTGTGTGTGTGTGTGTGTGTGTGTGTGTGTGTGTGTGTGTGTGTGTGTGTGTGTGTGTGTGTGTGTGTGTGTGTGTGTGTGTGTGTGTGTGTGTGTGTGTGTGTGTGTGTGTGTGTGTGTGTGTGTGTGTGTGTGTGTGTGTGTGTGTGTGTGTGTGTGTGTGTGTGTGTGTGTGTGTGTGTGTGTGTGTGTGTGTGTGTGTGTGTGTGACTAGTCCATTTGTAAAACACACACATATCAATATCAACACATATATTTTTATGCTTACTTAGTTTAGTAGTAGTTCTCATTCATTACTTACTTACTTTATTTTTTCTTAGTTTAGTAGTAGTTATCATTCTACACTAGACGCTTTCTAACATAGTTTAGGAACCCGCAACTAAGAAACAAGGTCTCTTTCTCAGTGTAATCGATTGATCAACAAAGGGATTACTGTTAGAAGTGTGAATTAGCCTATAAGTAGTGCCTAGTTAGTCTAGGAAACATCTAATCGACCGATTAAGCGGCTTGCTCAGCAAATCACCAAAATTCACACGGCCATACATTTATTATTATTAGCGAAAGACAGACACTCTCATGCCCTCTCATGCCCGCCTTCTGCTTTTAATATTGCACTATAGTAATCCTGTAAGTAATTGTTTTTATTGTGTTTCAGACTTGGTTAACTCAGTCCAAATGGGCTTTGCTCCAAAGGCCCAATAAGAATCTCACTGCAAACCGCTATGCACACTCTCCCGATCCAACGACCAAACTCGGTTCGGCGAGGTCAAAAGGTCAACATCACACTTTATCTCTTCATGCGTGCTTCCATGCGCCTTGGGGATCCCTGTGTCAGTCGCTAATAATTGCCAGAGTGAGGTCATGTATATTTATAAGTGTTTTTGGCGAGTGGCACGCGGATCCCTAAAGCGTATGGAAGTAACTGTGAAGATATGAAGTGTGATATTTACCTTTCGACCTCACCGAGCCGAGTTTGATCGTTAGATCAGGAGGGTGTGCATAACGGTTTGCAGAAAAATTGTTGAAGGAAATGAAGAATACCAAGAGAATCATACTAATATCAAATAAACTTTGTTAATTCATATCAGACTTTGTTCTATGGTTTTGGGCTTTAGACTTTCTTCAATGTTTACAATGTGGAATATAATTAAACTCTTTGGAGCTAGCGTACAACCTAAACGTCCTTGCTAAACAATGAGCTTGTTTGCCCCTGAACAAAACTTATCTTAAAGTTTGACAAACCATGATTCTCCTCTCGACATTTGTTGATGATATCTCACACAATGCGAAGAGCTATTACAGTATCTCACCGTTTCTTTTTCCCAATTTGTGAACTCACATTTTCTCAAAACTTTCACTCTGCAAATTCCTTAGGGTATGTTTGGATGGAGGGTTTAGGAGGGGAGGGGAGGGGAGGGGCGGGGAGGGCTTGATTTTCAATTCCAATTTGAAGGAAGCTATAAAATGTTTCTAAGCAAAAATGAAATGTCATTAACAATGTTTTATCATTATTTATCATGTTATTCTTTCAAATTTTTAAAATATCAAATAGATATTAAAATATAGACCAAACCCTCCAAAGCCCTCCCCTCAAAAACCCTTCCAAATCCCCCTCCCAAACATACCCTAAAGGTACAATACAATGCAAGGTATAAAATTAATTGGTAAGACCTTGATACAATACAATGGCATTGACATCTAGAAAGTGTAGAACACACATATCCCGCACACACAATACATTATACAACTCTATCAAAATCAATATAATGTATAAACTGAAAATAACTTATGAACATGTCATAAACTGTCGGGAGAGCTTATAGATACAATTTATGAACATGTCATAAAATGTTTCTATAAGCTCTCCCAAACAGTCTCACAAGTACTTATGCTAGTAAATAAGCCCAAATAAATCAATCCAAACGGGCCATTTGTGTGTTTGTGCACACTTCTTCAGGTGAAGAAATTGATTTTTTTCGCTATCTCAGTGATTGCAATATTCTGAAGTAATATTGTACAACATACGCAACACAAGTTAATGAAGTATAACAAAAATCACTTAAAAGCACATTTGTTTAATGATCATCAAGGAGGTCTCCCACTGCATTCTCTTTGGAATTTTTTTATAAGCAAATTTTAGTAGGGGTGGGGGAATGTTAGTTTCTCCGATTTTGAACCTTGCACCTCATTCTTGTAAATTGCAACTCCTTCATGTCCTTTAGCTTGCCAACTGAACTACCTTCCTGAGACATTCTCTTTGGGATTCTAATGCTATAGATAACCACCATGACCAACAATTTTAAAAAAAATCATGAAATAATAGACAAAAAATATAATAAAAAACTATATCACTGTACTCACCTCATCCTTGGTGGCATGATGAAATGCAATATGAAATGAAAACCCTCACGTTTTTTTTTAAAGTTTCATTTTGTACCTTATATGCTACATCATTTAAAAAACTTCAAATCAACCATGACACTTAAGATGTTCTGTCAATAATTAATTGGCAGTGTGGTGTCTGTTAAAAAAAACTAACGGTAGAGACTAAAATGAAACGAAAATGAAAGATAATGAACCAAAATGACCAAAAAATAAATGATCAAAATTAAATTTAGAGCGAAGACAAAGGACAAAACTGACATTTAGCGTTTTCTTTCTCCCGCTCTCTGATCGAGCTCTCTCTCCATGCCGCGCAACTATGCTCTCTCTTCTCTGACCGAGCTTCATCTTCTTGCTATGAAGGTAAATCGCTCTGCTTTTCCATGGTATTTTCGTTCAATTAATCATCTTCTAGAGATCTCAAATTTTAGGGCTGAGCCTCAGTGTTGTTCCTCTATTTGTTGAATTGATTTCGCACCCTATTTCCTTGTTATTTATTTCAAACACTTTTTCTTAATTTTTCAACCGCTTCAAACCCTAATGCCCTTTGTTCTTCACCCACTCGGGCGAGATTAAGCCTCAATGTGACTGTGTTCATGTTTCTATCTCTATTTGGATGGTATACTATTCGTTTTCTCCTTCATTATAGGATCATGTTTTCACTTTCTGTTAGGGTTTGCATTTCATCGATCCGAACTATTTTCTTAGCATAAGTCTTGTATGTGTTACTGCCAAATTTCATGCAATTCACTTCATTATGGTTTTGAACCTAATTCTTCCTTGCTCTAATTTTTTTGCCTGTTTGTTTTTGTTTTGCTTACTATTCATTTCATCGTGCTATTGAAATACTTGAAGAGACCCTTTCTGTTGTGAAGCAATCCAATGCTGTTCACACTGGTTCAATTGAAGGGTGCATTGCTTACCTTACCTTACCTTACCCATTTCACATTTTCTTAAATTTTTTGTGTGTTTTGTGTTTAGTGGTGCTAGTGTTCCTTGCTAACTCTGGAGAATGCATTAGAGCACAAAAAGCAACAATTGCTCCAAGTATCTGGTTTGCTTACCAAGTTGTGGAGTTTCAACAGGTTAGACAATTGTCTGGTTTTTTCAGATTATGATGAATTGATTTTAAGTGTGTAATCATTTTTTTTAATTACTAAAAGCTATAATTCGGATAAAAACGAGAAACATCTGAAGCCGGAGGCTTGCTTCAGCTACGAAAAGGGCTTCAAGTATTTGCAAATCTGAGACAGGCAACAGTGTTCGCTCAGGTAACAATTTTCTTGTAGTTGTACTGCATTTGTGGGAACAATGTTGGACATAGATTTTAGGATATGGTAGAAGAATGATCAGATATGTTTTTTATTTCCTTACAAGTTTCCTTTCTTAGTAGTAGATCATATACATGCCTTTCTCTCACACACTATAACTTTCCACCTCCCCCATTCACTCACAGATTGAACATTGTTTCATATAGTATTTTCATGTCATATACCGCTGCATGCTATCATTATATTTTCAAGATCTTTCATTGATTTGAAGTGTATTCTGAGTGCAACATGAGCAAACTACACTAAAGATAATTCAAGCAAAACTTAGGGGTTGAAACTTGAAAGATATTCGTTCATAGGCTCTGAACCACATACACCTCTCTCGAATGCCATGTCCGTGTTCATGTTGGACACCGGCATTCATTGGACACCGACACAACACGCGTCGGACACCTCTTTACGGTGTTGCTTTTAAAAATGTATCTTTTTTGATTTCGACACCTCCTAGACACTGTTTGGACACCTCTCAGACACTCTTATCATTATTTTTTTTATTATACTTATTCTTAGGGCATAAACTCGCTTATCTTCAAAAAAAACTTTGTAAAGCTTAGCAACTTTGTTTTTAGGTGAGTAAATAAATCCTAATTCTCAATTTAGATTTTTATCACGTTGATTGTGCTTACTAACTTAGGTATCTTTGTAATTACTTATATATATATATATATATATATATATATATATATATATGCAGTGTCCCAGTGTCTTATATTTTGTACATTAGCGGTGTCTAAGTGTCCGTATCTATGTCGTGTCCAGTATTTGTGTCCGAGTCTGTACTTCATAGTTCATAGGTCATTTCCTTTCTTATGGTACTACTACTATATCTCAAAGAATCAGTTTGAATATTTTCAATCAAAAGTCATACAGCAATAAGAAGCAGCTAAGAATAGAAATCCAAAGTCAGAACATTTGGAAGATATGAATTAGATGATAAAATCATAACAGAGAGTATAATAGACCAATTGTTGATACTTTTGCATTCAAGATAACAACAAATTGAGACACATGAGATTCATTTACTTTACAAGTTGATCAAAAAAGTATACAACAATAGTGTATAATCAAATACTTACCCACAAATTTCAAGAGGAAGATTCCTATTCTGATCTTGTAGGAGAAGAAAACAAGGGTTTTGGTGGTATTTCGAGGGAATTCATGTTGCCTTCTAACATTTCAATCACTTTACTCATTGTAGGCCTATCAGTAGGAAATGTTTGAATGCACCATAAACCCACAATCGTCATTCTCCTTGCAATCTCATCTTCTTCTGTGACCATCAACTCATCAGTTCTCAAATCGCTTCCTAGTTGAAGCCTAGTGTATACCCAATAAGGGTAGTAAATCTCACTTGTGTGACTCGCTTCAGCATTAATGTTTTTCCTCCCTCCCACCATTTCTAACAACATCATTCCATAACTATAAACATCAGACTTATGCGAAACTCCTCCAAATTGTCTATTCCACACTTCTGGAGCTACATACCCCGTTGTCCCTCTAGCATCTGACATCGAAATAATGCTCTCTTTCTTTGGACAAAGCTTTGCAAGTCCAAAATCTGATATTTTTGGACAAAAGTTTTCATCCAAAAGAATATTATGTGGTTTTATGTCAAAGTGTAGAATTCGTGTAGTACATCCCCTATGCAAGTACTCGAGCCCTCGAGCTATCCCTTTGGCAATTTGATCCAAATTATCCCAGCTCAAAGATGTAATGGTTTCAGATCCCAGCTTGTTGTAAATAAAATTGTTAAGGGAACCATTGGGCATAAATTCATAGATGAGAGCTTTTTTGCAGCCTTCAAAACAAAATCCCAGAAGGTTGACAATATTAACATGTGAAGTTCTACTAATGCTCGCAACTTCATTAATAAATTCTTCACCATTTCCTTTGGATGCTTTCAGTACCTTTACAGCCACAAGGGAACCATTGGGTAGCTTTCCTTTATATACAGTTCCAAAACCACCTTGACCTAGTTTAACTTTGAATGAGTTGGTCATTTTCTCGACTTCTGAAAATTTGTATCTTTTTTGTGACAAAGCTCCATAATTTTTTAGGAATGCTTCAATATCTTTATCATTCTTTACTCGTCCTTTTGTTACCTTGCGTCTAAAACAATAAATTATGATGCATATCAACAATGTCGCTGTCACTGCACTTCCAACACCTGTTATCATAGGAGGATAATTAAATCAAGAAACAATTAAACACAGCAGAAACACCACCTAACAAGAAGCATAGGAAATTTTAATTTATATATATTATTACAAATGAAGTAAATCCATGAAAAGTAATGAAGATATAATGTTAAGGAAAGTTGGATCTATTACCAACAATTAGTTTCCACTTCAAATTCCATTTCCCTGCAAAAATTAGTGGTGAAAGAAAAAATGAGTTAGCTTGTGCCAGTTACCAAAAATTGCATGAAGAGATGCAAAAATGGGGAATAAAAGTTACACAATATTTCACTGACATCAGACAATTTTAAAATTAAGCACACCATATTCGTTTTCTATTCCAAATTACTGATAGAAACTTCATTACATTACATTGAATATTGCATCTTGAGCTATTAAGCCCAATAATTTCTTATTTTCTAAAAAATCATTAAAGATTAATCTTTAAATTATTTAATGAGAAAATCACTTATTTTTTTACAATAATGCTATTAAGCCCAATAATTTGACAAAAAAATATACAAATACAGATACTAATACGTATTATACTAGTATAATTTTTCTTTTCTTTTCTTTGAAAGTCGTAGGACCCATACAAATATGGAAGTCGTGAGGCCATTTGTATGCTTTTTTGTCAAATTATTGCTCTTAATAGCATTATTGTATTTTTTAATACGTAACAAAATGTACCAAAGTATGTAATACGAGATGAAAGAGAGACATACTACTGTGTTTTTGAGTAGAGCAGGTGTGTTTATCACTGGCAGAGGTAATGAATCCATCTTCACAATAAATATAACTGCAAAACTCAGCATCATTGTTCCAGTTCGATTCCCAGCTGCAGTGTTCCAAATCACTTCCCAGACATTTTGCACATTCCTCATTAACAATATACTTCACCTCAAACCCTTGATCTAAACCATAATCCAGACTATCACGGTTAATCACTCCCTTATCATGAAAAGCCTCTACCGGAACTTGAATTCGTCGCCGGCAACTCTTAAGCAACGGAAACTCTTTCAACAACTCGTCTTCCACACCAAAATGATAAATAGCATTCTTATCTCCACACATAGAATTAGGGAAATCCTTAGATGAACAATCGTAGAAGATAGTGATGTTGCGAACAGTTGAGGGATACTGAAACAGATTGGGATTCAAGTAAGTATCGTCAAATTGTGGTGAACAAACATCGATATCCAGATCCGTTCGCTTCATTTTGATGGTGTAATCTTCTGTGTTGATGTTGAGTATTGTGAAATTTTGTGTTTGGATTAAAATTGTAGTGGTTTCATTGTTGTTGCAGTTAAGCATGAAAGGTTCGCCTCCACCACAGAAAGAAGGTCGATTCTCTCCCCAAAATGGATACCAGATGTTTGAAAGATTTCCGCAGTTGTACAGCTGCTCTGTACAACGGGTACCTAATTGAGATTGACACTGGGATTGTGGCAAATTGGTTATCAACAAAAAAGAGAAGAAGAAGAAGAAACAGAAGGTGTGATCATTCATTATTGCTTTATTATTATGATTATTATGATGATGATACACTACTATGAGGTTATTATAATAATATGATGATATATGAAGGAAGGTTTAGAAATGGTTCATGCTTGACTTGACTGACTTAATGTGTGGCAATGCATGTTTAGTAGACTGATAGGATTCATTAGCAAGAAGAAGTAAACTAGTTGACGGGGTCAATCACTCTGTTTCCGTATTATAAATGGAAATAAATAAATTGTAGGGTTTTATTTTTCTCACCCCCCTCCTTCCCTATCTCACCCCCATAATATCCCAAATGGACAAAAATACCCCTGAAAATTTACAAAAATCACATTTCACATTTCACATTTCATAATTTCGGAAAAATAAGTAAATTCGAATGGGTTTTTCGGAATTACCTAGTATTTAGAAAATTTTGAAATACCTCGAAGGAGGTAATTAGGTCAGAATATGAAGCTAATTACCTCACTTCGAGGTATTTCGAATTCTTTTCTAATTACTAGGTAATTCAAAATCTAATTTTTTTTTCAATTTTTAATATTTTCTAATTACATTTATTTTTTGAACAAATGGCGAGTAGACGATCGACAACGTAGAAGCGGCGAGTCTTGGGAAAGACCCGCGGCCGACGACGGCGAGCACGATTCTCGGGAGGCGAGTAGTAGCGATACTCTTCTCCGCGACACTTTGCTGAGGAGGCTCGAGTCTGCTGGACATGCTTACGAGCGTCGAGCGCGATAGAGCCCGTGCGAGTGGTAGAGATGGTTGAGCTCGAGCCTCGGCCTCACCTTCCAGTATGAGCAATGGATACAAGACCACCCCGATTATGAGTACCATAATCGAGCACCACCCATGTGGTAGAGCCTTTGGTTGCGTCCGGCTAAGCTTTCGAGTTGGACATCACACCTGCTGGGGCAATCAACCATGAGTTGATATCGCTTTTGTGGAGAGGTGGCATCCCGAGACTTGTTCATTCCACATGCCCTTTGGGAGATGACGAGTCACCTTGGATGATGTGGCCGTGCCGCTCCACTTGCTTGGATGGCACCCATTGGACCACCACCCATATTTTGATTCTCGTTTCGAGCTCTTCACATGGTCGTGGATCGTTTGGGCATGGATCAAGCTCACCGTCATCCAGAGCTTAAGGATAACGAGGCGATATCGAGGATCTCTGTGTAGAGGGCGCTCACAGGAGAACATGGCACGGGGTGCTTATGAGCAGGCTGCACGGTGCTACATGCTCTTCCTGTTAGGCACCACCATTCTGGCTGACAAGAGTCACACATTAGTGCCAGTGAGGTGGATGTATCTGCTTCGAGATCTTCAAAGTGTGGTGGAGTGGTCTTGGGGTATAGCTGCTCTTAGTTACCTCTACACCCACGGACGAAAAGAGGTCTTTTATACGACCAAGCGGTTCATGATACGCGACACTGCTCCAGGTAATCATTTATTTATTTTTTTAATTTAAAACTTTTAATTAAATTACTCATATATTAATAACTGATTATTTTTTAATTTAACTATTTCAGTGCTAGATCTACGAGCACTTTCCCATCGTCGTTGGTCGGAAAGTGTTAGCTAGGACGTATCAACCACGTGCCACCAGCTGGGGGAACAAGAAGCTGGATAAAGTAAAGTTGGTGGACTTTAGGGTGCGGATAGATGCTCTGCAGCTGGGGGATGTCATCCTCACCCCTTATGATGACCACGAGCGTATGTTCCTTTGTCGAACATATCCATTTTACAGGTTGGTTGCTTTGGGGCGATGATGTTGTTCCCCTACATGCCGCATGCAGTGCGTTGGCGATTCGGTAGCGTACAGAGGATCCTCTTCCACCCATTTCGGGTAATGTTCCTCTCGCGATGACAGATCATGCAGGTTCTTTGATGTATCGATTCGGGCGTGGACTTTTGGCGAGCTAGTAGAGTGGCGGGCTACCACGGCGAAGTGCGATCCCGACCTTCCTTGTAGTACGATCGAGTAACGAGTGCGTCTTACTCGGTGCGAGCCACGCCAGAGTCAGTCGAGCCGCAGCAGAGCTACCAGATCCACCATATCATCAGGAGCCTGTTGTCCCAGAGACATATGAGGAGAGGGTGTAGAGAGCAACTGCATTAACCCGAGATGCCTTAGATGTCGCCCGTTCACCCACTTCACGTGCTTATTTTCAGTCATTGTTAAACATTTTGGACCCATAGTAGTATTTGTACATTATATTTTTTTATGTTGGTCATTTTATATATTTTGACGTCTTCTTATTTAATCGTAATCCGTTCGTATCATATTTCCAAAATAAAACACGTTTAAATATTAATTTAATATATAAACTTTAAAAAAAAAATACAAATTTCGGAATTACCTTTTTTAGAGGTAATTCCAAATTTTTTATTTTATGAACCTAATTACCTTTTTATAGGTAATTCGAAAGTTTAATTTTTTTGAACCGGAATTACCTTATTTTGAGGTAATTCAAAAATTTAATTTAATTTTTTTAAAACGCAGGGGTATTCTTGGCATTTTTTGAAATATGGGGGTGAGATAGGGAAGGAGGGGGGTGAGAAAAATAAAAACCTAAATTGTATCTCCAATCGGGAACTATTAAGGCTAAATCGCCTTTAATAAACGTTTTGGTGGGAAATTTTTTTCCCCCAAATACCAATATACCCCTCATTTTGTACTCAATTGTTTACCAATGTACCCCCACTCTATATTTTTGGGCCGACATACCCCCACTCTATATTTTGTACCCCACCATCTACCAATATACCCCTCATTTTGTACCCCACTGTTTACCAATATACTCCCATTATATATTTTTGTACTGACATACCACGATAAATTTTTATTTGTCCAACAATCTTTTATTTATTATTATTATCTCTCTTAATTAATACACAATCGTTGACTTCTCACTTTTGGTGGGAAAATTTTATTCCCACCTTTTACAATATACCCTCATTTTGCACCCAATTTGTTTACCAATATACCCCACTCTATATTTTTGGACCGACATACCCCCACTCTATATTTTGTACCCCACCATTTACAAATATACCCCTCATTTTGTACCTCACTATTTACCAATATACCCCCCTCTATATTTTTGGACCGACATACCCTTGACAAATATTTTATTTGTCCAACACTCTTTTTTTTATCCACTTTTGGTTGGGAAAATTCTATTCCCAGCATTTACCAATATACCCCTCATTTTGTACCCCACTCCAATATACCCCCACTCTATATTTTTGGACTGACATACCCTTGACAATTTTTTTTGTCCAACACTCTTTTTTTTATCCACTTTTCGTGTGAATATTTTACCAACCATTTACCAATATACCCCTCATTTGTACCCCACTGATTACAAATATACCCCCACTATATTTTTTGACCGACATACCCCCACTCTATATTTTGTACCCCACCATTTACCAATATACCCCTCATTTTGTACCTCACTATTTACCAACATACCCCCACTCTATATTTTTGGACCGAGATACCCCTGTCAATTTTTTTTTGTCCAACATTTTTTTTAATTATCAAAATTTACCCCTCATTTTGTACCCCACTGTTTACCAATATACACCCACTCTATATTTTTGGACCGACATTGTTGCCTCATCCCACCAATGGCTATTGTTGCTTTCTTAAATGCTTATATATATGTGTTGCGTATTTTTATACCCTCTTATAAAATGTTGATGTTTTTTTGAAATCAGATCTGTAGGTCATTAATCACCTCTCGCGATGCGATGCACGGTAATCTATCTAGTTCATGTAAATCTACATAACAAATAGATTACTGAGTGTAATAGACTGACCAAAGTAATCTAAGTATCGTGACTGTTTGGTCAAAATTGGTAGGCATTCACAAACTACCTACGTTCATAATGTGCAGCTACTATTGAAATGAGAGGATGGTAAAAATTTAATGGACGGTGCAACAATTCTTAAAATGAATAGAAAGGCATCACTGTGCATCCCAAGCCAGTGAGTGAAACTGAGAGCTAGAGAAATTTTACAGTGACAAAAATTCTAGTGGGTGTAATTGGGTTGTGGGTAGTGACAGAGAGCGTGAGTGTTTGTAAACACAGTGTATATTTATTTCCCTTTTCAAACCCATGGTCTCCCCACAAATTTGATAATTTTACTAATTGATGAAAACTGTATACTTGCAAATTTCATACATTACTTATCCAATTACAAAGGAAGTTCTTATGAGGAAGGACCAATGAAAACCAAAAAATATTTTGGGTGAGCTAGAGCAATGTAAGTAGAGCAAGAGCCTTGGTGGCTTAGATGTGAAAGCTCTTGAAGATTTTAACACACCCTCCTATTCAAATGGAAATGAAGATTCTTTAGTCTTTACTCATATACATGAGTAATATGGTGGAAGGATATTACATGTGAACTCTCATATAATGTACGATGTTCAATTTATGTTTGAATTAGGCTTGATGGTGTCTGGCATAGCAACTGTATCCACAATTTCCTACAACATGATTTTTCATGTTAAAAGGAAGATGGGTCCTCGAGTGAGGCCGGGCTGAGTAGTTGGTAGAATTCACATTGAAGTCTTTGGCTTCCAAAGACATAGATGAGATAAGGCGCCTCGATCGTTGGATTCGGGTAAGTGATCCCGACCATTGTCGGTGCGGCGCATTTAATCGCCAATCATGGGGGTTTGGTGAGTGATTGGACCGTTGTTGGTACGAATGTTGATTTGAGCTCCGTCGATGCCGGGAACAGTCCAAAACATCAAGTATATAATCTAGAGTGCAATTGCATGGAGTCTGTATGGGTGCTATGAAATTGAATATTGTTTTAGGATGTTGTTGTAGAACACTCTACCATCGGCTTCATTTTGATGGTGTAACATTTTTGTGTTGATATTCAGTACTGTGAAATTGTCACCCAATTGATAGTGGTTTTGTTATTGTGACAATTAAGCTTGAATGGTTCGCCTCCGCCATAGAAAGAAGGTCGGTTTGTCCCTGCAATGGATAACAAATGTTTAGTGGCGGACCCGAGGACTCAAAGTTGGGTTCAAAATTTTTAAAAGTATGATTTGCTAAAAATATAATTAAAAACAATTTTAATAAATGTAAATAAATAAATAAATTATATAACTCATAATTTGCCTAGTAATGTGTTTTTGCGAGGTATTTGAGTATAATTGGGTGCAAATTTTGGGGTCTTAATGCAAAATTATAATTTCAGGGGGTTCAAAATATATTTATATATAAGGGATAAATGCATAAAAAAATTTATATAGGAGAAAAATGAATATATTTTTCTTCCCACGAGGTTCAAGTGAACCCGTTGATATAGATATAGGTCCGCCGCTGCAGATGTTTGAAAGATTTCTGTAGTTGTACGGTTGCTCCTTACAAGGCGGACCATAGTCATCTGGTTGCAATTGACGGTGGGATTGTGGCAAAGTGGCTATCAACAACAAGAAGAAAAAACAAAGGTTGACTATGCATGTTGAAAGCATGAAGATATTGTAACATCCCTAATTTTTAATCATCATTAAAAATTAGGAATAACAATGGAATGAATATCAGATACAACGTGCGTAAGCGTTTTGGACTGGTTATGGACTGAGTGAATTAACTTCAACTCTCAATTGACTCGTTAATTAATCATGAGTATCCTTTCCGATACTACAAATTCGAAATCCTTTTCAGAATATTGTTTGAGTCATAAAGTCCAATTCTTCATAATTCACATGGATGCTTAGAAACCAATACATAAAAGTATTTAGAATATATCTGACAGATATCACTCTAAAAACATATACAAAGTCCTGCAAACATAATTGAATTTCCGCAAAATATAAATATATTATCAAAAATAATCTACTAGTACTTTCTAAAACATATTACTATTGCTCTTATAGCAAAATATCATCATACAATAATAACAAGAATTCTCCAAAACCCAAGATTTTAATCTTGTAAACCCCTCTTACATAAACTTTGATGTTTTTCTAAAATATAATAGGCTCATTTATAGAGCAATTTACATAATACCAAATAAGCCTTAACATTTAAAGTACATAATATTTACTTTACTTTACCAAGTACATAAGAATGAACATATTCCTTTTTCAATAAATAATACACATATATACATTTTCTTCAAAATTGTGAAAATAACTTTTTCGCTTCAGATAACCCAACTTTTCCTATTTATCTGAAAACAACAAATAAATAAGGGGTAAGATTTCAATGAAATCTCTATGAATTCCTCATACGCACCTCACCAATTCCGCTTACGACATCTTTTAGTTTTGTTTTACCCATGACACACCCACAATGATACAATTTGGTATCAAACATGAATCCAATTCCTTTCCGAGTTGACCATTAACATTGAGACTTTTCTCTCAACCTACATGCCAATTGAGACTTTTCTCTCAATACCTTACACCTATTGTGACTTTTCTCACAATATGAAACACCTATTGAGACTTTCCTCTCAATATGATTATTTTCACTCTTTAATCTATTTACATCTTAATATACCTTATAGGTCGTTCTCTCTCTCTCTCGTTACTCTGTCATGTACAATCATTAATCATGATAATAGACATTAACATAAATAATTGAGAAGCATTATCATTCTCACCATACTCATCATAATCTATAAGGGTGCATAAGCAATTCAACATAGCACTAATCTTAAGGGTTGAATTATATAATTTCACATCAATTCAACACATTTATTCATGTTTTCATCAAATATTCCTAGGCATTCAAAATCTTGCAATTTGTCCATCAATCAAACATACAAGCTTATCACAATGCTAAGGTAGAAGCTTCCCTTAACATCAACAAGTTCAGCAATACATTAAATTCAAACATCAATTTTAATGGACTATAATGCAAGTTACTGAACAAACATTATAAGCACTTAAGTCTTTTTTAGTCGTCTTTTTAGTATTTGATTTAAGTAAAGTAGTTTGGTATTTGAGTTTTTTTTTAGAGCTATTTTACTACCTTTTGCATTATTTTTGTTTTCAGGACAAATATGGAGCAAAGAGAGAAATCTAAGAGTTAAAAGGCAAAATATTCAAGTCCCAAGATTAAAGGAAGAAACAAGGAGCAAAAAGAAGCAAGAAAAAAAATAGAAATCTACACAAATTGAAAGTGGCACGAGCAATGCGCCTATACGCACGACCAGTGTGCCTATACGCACGACCAGTGCGTGATCCTTTGTTCGATGGAAGATCAAGGGACAGTCAGGGTCTGGCATGGGCAATGCGTGATCTGGCACAGGCAGTGCGCCTGCATCGGATTCCAAAACAATTACACTTTGTTACTTCATTGCTTGCAATGTGACTTAACTCAATTGTCTCTTCTCTAGGACTATATAAAGCACGAATTTCTGAGTGCTTAGAACCCTTTTTGGAATTTGTAAACACTTCCCAAAGTTCACTCTAAGTTTTTATGCAATTTACATTCTCCTTTTAAGATTCTTGTTCTTTATATTTTCGTTTTTACGTTCCTGCACTTTACAATTTTGTTCTTACTTTTCTGCACTTTATCGCTTTCCTTTACAATTCTCGCAATTTAAATTCTCGCTCTTTACATTTCATCCATTTACATTCATGTCATTTAATCTTATTGCAATTTACATTATGAATATAAGTGGTTAGAACCATAGTCTTGGGTTATTAGGAGTAATCCAATGATAGGTCCCTAGTAAATCCCAAGACTATTCTACACTTGAATTGTTTTGTATTTTTAATCTAATTTCATTGTCCTTCAAATATTATTTTAAACATCATACGAAGAATCGAAAGGTGAAGTATTGGTGTTGGAACTATGAAATTAGACAAGGGAATCAAAACATGAAAATAGTTTTGAAACTCTTGAGACATTATATATAAAGGTATTATGCTTAATGGGTTTTGGTGACAATCAACCATGCTCTTGTACTCTGAAAGGAGACCTTAGTTATATTTCGTTGTCTTGTCTTTGAAATACATTGCTCTTATGATTTGGTGAATGGTCTAAAGAACTATTTTGGTTCCTCATTGTTGTGATGAAACTATAACTCAAGATTCTTTACATTTCTAAATTTTAATTAAATAATATCATCTTCCATCTTTAATCATTCCATTTAGCTAAGATTACCACTGAAAAAGAAATTGGTAATCACAAAACTCTCTATGGGATCAATACTTTTTATTACGCGATAGAACTGTGCACTTGCGGTCTTATCAAACACAATGATGTGCTTCAAACCCTAAAGTTTTTAAGGGACATGAGGAACTCACCTTGAATAAGTTTCTCAACAACACTAGTAACTCTCCCCCTAGTGAATGTGATCCCAAAACAACTCCTAGTGGACAATGTAGCTTCAAGAATCTGATTTGGAAGTTATCTAGCCCTCATGAAACTTCAAATACTTGAATCCCAAATTCTACACTCACATACAAATTCCCATAGCTCTATCCCAAGCTACAACTCTCACATGCAAAGGTGAATGAGAGTGTGAACTGGTAGTGTATATAATACTCTGTTTTTGGGGTTTAGAGTGATGAAATTCTAATTTTGGTAGATAAGATGGAATGAAGGAAGGTGGCTACTAAATGGTAGAAGATGAGGTAGACAAAGAGGTTACCGATGGCCTCTTAGGTAGACAAAGAAATAATTGGAAGTTTGTTGGCTCAATAAGGTCAAGAAGGCCATCAAAGGGACATTTATTACTTAAGTAGAACTCTAGTAGATGCTGAAACCAAATAGAGTGCTACTGAGAAGCTCTGATTGGCGTTGTATTTTTCTTGTACAAAGTTAAATTACTATCTGAAGCCCTATGAGGTCCTTGTAACTTCTCACTTTGATGTAATAAAGCACATGTTAACCAAACCTATCTTGCATTATTAAATAGGTAAATGGGCTTTAGCTTTAACCGAGTTCTCTCTAGCACACGCCTTAAGGCAATGATGAAGTTGAATTGGAATATATCCCAAGAGTCCAAAACTTCAACGCCAATGAGTTGACCCAAACTACATATGGTTATAAGGTGCTAAGGAAAGATTTACAACATCTAATTGAGATTCAAAGGCTAGAGGTAAAATGTGAATTTCAAATCTGCCATATTCATGAACAGGACAATTGGCGAAAAAAGATTGTGGATTATCTTCGAGATCTATCTTCGAGTCAGGATAGGAAACTGAACTGTAGAACCATGCTTTTATACCATTTTAAGTGATGAATTTTATAAACAACTTTCAGATGGTACTTTAGCTAGAGGTTCAATTGGCGAAAAAAATACCCAATAATCTTTTATCTAGCTAAAGTACCATTGTGGAAAAAATACCCAATAAAAGATTATTGGGTATTTTTTCGCCAACTGAACTGTAGAACCATGCTTTTATACCATTTTAAGTGATGAATTTTATAAGCAACTTTCAGATGGTACTTTAGCTAGATAAAAGATTATTAGGTGTAATACCCAATAATCTTTCAGATGGTACTTTCATTGTGGGTATTTTATAAACAACTTTCAGATGGTACTTTAGCAGAGGTTCATGAAGGAATTTGTGGGGGATCACCTAGCAGGTGAAATGATGAAGTGGATCTTTTTTTGATCAACCGATGAAGTGGATCTTAAGGAGGGAACATTTATTTTGGCCGACAATGATAAAAGATTATTGGGTATTTTTTTCAACCCCCAGAATCACCCCCATACCCCTATCATTTTTCAATATTCCCACAATACCCCTCACATTTCCTACAATAAATAAATCTGACGTACAATAGATAAATTCGATCTACAATAGTTAAATTCGACGATATAAATCTGATGTACAATAGATAAATCTGTAGTTATAGATAAATCCGATGTACAATAGAAAATCTGATGTACAATTGGTAAATCCGATTTGCAAACTTTCAGGGGTAATATAGACCTTTCATAGAGTGTGTGAGGGGTATGGGGGATTATTGTGGGGGTTAAAAAAACACCAAATATTATTTGGCTTTTGCTTAGGGATGTGAGCGATGCCAAAAACATGCAAATGTCCAACATTTCCTTGGAGACAAATTACACTCAGTAATTAAACATTGGGCATTTGGTGGATGGGCTTTAGATTTGAATTAACAAACTCACCATGCTTCTTTGAAAGGCCATCAATACATTCTAGTGGCCGTAAATTATTTTTTGAAGTTGGTAGATTCTATTTCTCTTAAGAAAGCGGAACAAACAAATATTATTAATTTTATAGAAAATGTTTTTTGCAGGTTGGGAATCCCTAAACATTAACCACAAATAGGGAATAATTAATGTTTATTGGTAAACAGTGGTTAAATATGCTCAGTCTCAAAACATAGAATTATTGGCATCTACACCTTATTACGCTCAAGGAAATGGTCAAGCAGAAACCATTAACAAAATCTTGATTAGTTTGATAAAGAAACACATAAACCATAAGCCAAAGAATTGGCATAAGACTCTTACTCTAATTCTCCAAAAGGGGCGACAAGCACTATTCCTTTTAAGTTGGTGTATGAGCAAAATGCTGGGAGTAGAGGTTCAAGAGACCAATTACATAGTTGAGAGAAATTTCAATAAATTAAAAATTTAGCAGAGAATTAAAAAGGTGGAGCATCTCTAAGGAGTTGATACTTTTTCTTCTGTTCTTCGAAGTTGATATTCGCCTTGATAACTTCACCTTCCACCTTGGTCAGTGTTTTCTTATCCTTTGCTCCCAGCTTCATTTCTCGAGTGAGAACCTCCATGTTGGCTTTAAGTTCAGAGGCTTGTTTAGAATTCTCAGTTTTCATAATTTCTCTTCGAGCCTTTGATTCTCGAAGCTCATTTTCCAGTTGCTGGATATGTGAATCGATTTCGGCAAGACTAGCATCATGTTTTCCTTTCTTCTCTTTTTCTCGGGCCACCATAGTACCAACATCTCGAATCCTCTTCATACGAGCATCAAATTTTGTTTCGAGGCTTGACTTCAAACCTTGTACAGATTCGAAGCGCTTGTAGCCGATTGAAAGATCACTTAGAAACTTAATTACTCTCTCCATTTCAACTAGTTCCTCAGGGGGAAAGAGCTCCTTGTGCGCAATGATTTTGGATTGGATTGATTGAAGCCTTAGTGACGGGTCTTGGCCTTGTCTCAAGAGCTTGATGACATTTTCTGAAAAGGCAATGCTATGCAACTCCTTAAGGATTGCAACTGCCACGCTATTGACTGTTTCAGAAGTGGTAGCCCCTGGAGCGGTTATTTGCGACTGAGAGGAAGTTGAAACCTTAGTGAGGTAGCTATCAACTACGCCGAGAGGGTCTTCCATCAATTTCAAGGATAAGTCTTCGAAATCAAAGCCCAAACCTGTTGTGTCCTCTGAGTTCTGATTGTCAAAATCGAGGATTTCACCAAGACCTTCTTGCTCCTTTCTTCCTGAAGAGGTATGTTCTTTGATCTGATTCAGAGTTTTCACATCTAGTGTAGAGTGATCAGATTCTTGAACTATTTCCTTTTTAACTTGTTGAGCAATCTGTAGTGGTGAAGCTGCAATGTTAAGTGGTGTAGCATTGATAACAATGGTAGGCATTTTACCCTGTTGAGTATTAAGTCAGATTTATATTCGAGTGCAAAGTCAAGTTATGAAACTAAAAGTCAATAAATACATGATGAAGAAACTTACCTCTGCAAGGACCTCAAGGGAAGGAGAGCTCAAAAGTTCTACCATGGTTCCCTTCTGGGTAGCTTGTTCATGGATAACCACTTCGTTAGCCTCGATTAGAGGGACGTGCTTCCTCTTTTCCCGCTTAGAAGCTTGGGAGCTTTCAGTCAAAACATTCTTTCTCTTTAGTGCATTTTTCCCTTCATCCTGGGAGGACTATGGAGGAAAGTTTATACATGAGACAAGAAAGAAAAGCATTTAATGAAGAAAACAAATTTTACCTTGTTTTGAACCCTTGTTGTGACTATATTCCCATCTGCAAAAGGTGAGGCTAGTTTTAACTTTGGTTGCTTTGGAGGGCGAGGAATCCTTAGGGATTTATCTTCTTGAGTTTCTTTATTGGCTGCCTGCTCTTTAGCACGTTTAGCCTCTTCGGTGGAGGTGACCTGTTGAGGAATATCATCTGCAAAGTAAAAGATGAAACAATGTCAGTGAAGCTTTGAGCATCATATTGAAACCTTGAATTGGAATGACTTATACCTGAAACAGTTTCCACTATTTGAGTTGACTTGGGCTGTAACTGAAAGAACATATCATCAATAATTGATGATGATGATGATGCATGCAAAAATTGACGAGGAGGTGTGTTAATCAGAAGGGATTGCAACATCTCTTTTAATTTTTCCCCAGTAGCTATTTCATTATTGGAATAAGGAAGTTGAGGAGGAGCGTTATGACCATGACTACCTAAAAGCCTAAACCGTGATGAATGGTTTCTAGAAGAGAAAGAGAGATGGTCAGTTTGACCATGACCTCCAACCCAAACATTTTCTGTTGCTTTTATTTGGTCATTTACTTGCTTCTCGAGTTGGCCTAACCAAATACTTCTCGCCGCTTCCAAGTCGCCAAGGCTAAGGGCTTTGTTGAAGTTCTTTGGAATATGATTTGAGGTTTGAAGAGGATGGAATGGTGTTTTTATTGGCCATGGTGGTGCTCAAAGGAAACAAAAGTGATTGAGGATTGTAATTCAATTGAGTGTGGATTGCAGTGAGTTTTGTAGATCCCTTTATAGGAGACTCACATTAATTGTTTACATTTATGTCTGAAGGTAGCATTTAACTTGGTGAGAGAAAGAATTAAATATTAATTATTGATACACATAAAAGTATTAAAGTTGAGTCACTTTATTCTTTTTAACCAATAAAGTTGAGTCACTTTAATTTATTGTCATTAATAACTTTTAATGAGATTATCTATTAGTTTTAATAATAATACATAGAAAGCGTATTTTAATGGCTAAAATACAATTTTAGTTGTTTATCTTTTTCTCTTTTTTCGTTTACGTTCATTTACGTCTTTTATCTTTTTAAAAGGATTTAAAATAGTCCTTTCGTTAAGTGAAAGCTAAATAGGACTCAGTGACGTGGATAACTTGGCCACATACGAAACTTGTTATTAAGCCATTATATGTTTTTTTAGTCTTTTATATATTTTAAAATATTTGTTTACGTCCTTTATCTATTTTAATATATCTGTTTACGTCCTTTATCTTTTCGCAGTTAATTAAAATGGTCCTATTAGTAAGTGATTGTTAATTGTTTCCTGTTTTTTCATTTTTGTCCTTCATATTTTTTTAAATATTCATTTACGTCTTTTATCGTTTTTAAAATGTCTATTTACATCCTTTGTCTTTTCACAGTTAATTAAAGAAAATTGATGGATGGTACAAAACGAAATGTGAAGAATGGCCAATAATACGTCAATGCCTTTCAACTATCTTTTACCTAGTGATGTACATCAAAAACTAAACTTTCTTGCTTTATAATTGTTCGACATGTGTGAACTCTTATATTTTATATAAAATTTTCTCATAACAAATATGATTGGAATTAATTAATAGAACAAAAGTAAATTAAAAAAACTAAAAATTGAAATAGAACAAAAGTGACGAAAGTTAAACTTGAATAATTCTCTTGTTTTCGCTCATTATTTAATTATCACTTTTTAATTTCTGTATTAGCACAATAGAAATGTTTTTTTAATATGCATTAACGGAATAACCATTGTAATTAAGGCCAATCATACTTGTTGTGAGAATATCAAATGTAAAAATTCACACATATCGAACAATTATAAAACCATAATGAACAACCATTTTATCAAATGTATCATCCATCAATTTTCTTTAATCAATTGTGAAAAGACAAATAACGTAAAGAAACATTTTTAAAAAAGACAAAGGTCGTAAATGACCATTTTAAAAAGAAATAAACGACGTAAATGAATATTTTAGTAAAGATGACTGTAACACCCCCTTCTAAATAAACTAGTATTTAATTAATTTAAAATCAGAGTCTCAAAAAAAAACTTTCAGTGCGACCGCAAGAAGGTGCCACATTTAAAAATAACCACATATAATAACTCCAAATCAATTCATAAGGACATAAGGTACGAGATACATAGCACCACAGTCAACATGATGTAAAGACCATCGCAGCGGAAATATGTCAGGTCGTAAAATATCGAAATACATAACCAAAATTGAAGTTTAAACATCAATTAAAACGACAAAATAAACTAAGACGTCCCTCCCGGTGCTACGTATCAGAGCCGACTCAACCAACTAGAAGAAGGTACCAGGTCACCTTCACTCGCTGTCACCTGCACATTGCCGACATGAGAAGCAACATAGAAGAAGTAGGGTGAGTCTCTTTACATAAGTAATAACAAATAAGACACGCATCACATTAGAGAAGGCAACTAAATACACCAAGTTACAATCATATTCACGTACACCATTAATTCACAATCACCAAAAAGAATCACCAGATGCATGTTTAGTGTATGAGATGCAACCCAATACTCCACGGGCATATGCATGTGGATCCATCACCAAAATAGCCTTGAGGGCATTCACCAAAATGTATAATGAGGCCGAAGCCTACTCACCAAGAATGCATATGGTTATGTGACACCATGACAATGCACCATATACACCAAAATCACCCAAAATATGCATTAGCATGCTCACCAATAGTTATATTGACTCACCAACACCAAGGTAGGTCATAGACCCCACTCACCAACAATTATTCACACAATTTAGTATACATCACCGTTAAAACAACACCACAAGGACCAAAACAACACCAAAGGACTAAAACAGCACCATCAGGACTAAACAGTGACATAAGGACCAAAACAGCACCAAGGGACTAAAACAGCACCATTAGGACTAAACAGTGACATAAGGACCAAAACAGCACCAAAGGACTAATACAGCACCATTAGGACTAGACAACATTGTCTTACACACGAATTAAGACAAAACTAAGACATCACCTTAGACACCAACTTAGACATCGGCTTGAGACACAAAGACATGTGGCGGCCTAAAGCGGGCGCTGCGCGTGACTAGACACTGAGCGCACACTCCTGCGCCTGGCAGGCAAAAGCGGCGCGCTTGCACGCATTCTGAGCGCACATTCTCGCGCCTGGCAGCTAAAATCGGCGCCACTTGCACTGTTTCTGAGCGCGCATGGGGCGGCCACGGCTGGCGCGCCCTGCCGCACGCCACACCAAGAAGACACGCGCACTTGGGGCAGCCACAGTTGGCGCCCGCATGCAAACACCAAGAAGAAGCGCTTGGGCAGGCCACACGATTGGCGCCCGCACGCAACACAAAGACACCCGATTCAAGCACTAGCACAACACCTTCAAAACATCGTTCATTCAGACAATTCGACAAACACCTAACAACCATTATATTTCTCCTATTTAATTCCATTGAATCAATACAACAAACACCTTAACACCAATTAACATAGAACCAACAATTTAAATTCAACATGATATTCAACACAAAACAACATCTTCATTCAAACAACAATACCACATCAATCACAACACCACAATTCAATCAATGAATTACTCCTAAAACCTAACTCCTATGGTTGCTAATCAAATCACTAGTGGAAAAATGACATTAAACAGCACCATTTAGTATCGGTTGTTTGAACAGCCGATACTAAATGTTGACGCGGTGGCAATTTTGAAATTAAATGAAAGTTTTTAATTTTCACGCCTACATTTAGTATCGGTTGTTTAAACAACCGATACTAAATGTGTATCACAACCACATTTAGTATCAGGTATTTTAACACCCGATACTAAAGGTCCTTTCTATTTCACGCGTTAATTCTCGCTCTCTCTCACTCAAACACCCTTTCTCTCACTCTCGCCTTTCTTCTCTCGCGAGTCTCTCTGCCTGACAAACAGATCTCACCTGAGAATCTATCAACCTCGCCGCCTCCTCTCTGCGCCGTTCTTCTCTTCTTCATCGCCTCCGTTCTTCTTTTTCGCTGCGTCTCGTTCTTCTCTTCGTCGTCTCCGTTCACTCTCATTGTCTCCGTTCTACTCTCGGCGTCTCCGTTCACTCTCGTCGGCTCTCTCACTCTCGGTCTCTCGCTCAACTCAACGCTCTGCGCCGTTGCCAACAACGAAGACAACTCTCTCGCACTGGTTTGTATTCTCCTCTTCTACGATTTGTAGTTCGGTGAAACCCAAAAAGAACACAACTCTCCTCTTCTCTCGATTCTCCTCTTCTTTGATTGGAAACCCTAAACTCTAATTCATAACTTCCACAAGTTGCTGCAATTACAATTCAAACTGTCATGTGCATTATGATGTCATGTCCTGCATTATTGGCAGGTGTTAGATTATATGTATTTATATTGTAGATCATTTTTGATAGATTAGTAAGCAATTAGCTTAGTTAGTTGTTATCTGCATTAGCTTGTATTTTGTTGTTAGCCTTTTTGGTCTTTTCCACTTGATGTATATAAACTGATTTACAAATCAATAATAATTAGAATGTTCATTTCAACCAATCTAACATGGTATCAGTGATATTGAACTTTCTCAAACACTCCGTTCTTTCTCCTCCGTAACCGTATTCTCGCCTCCGCAACCGTTTCTCCTTCTCCGGTGAAACCTCTTCTTCTCCGTCGATCTCCCATGGCAACCACCACTGGAACCGGTTCTGGATCTTCTTCCGATGAGTCCGATCACTCTAATCGATCATCTCCTCAAACTCCTCGCCGGCGATCGCCTAAACCGAAGGATTACTCCGATCCTTACTATATTCATCCAAACGAGAATCCTTCTCTCGTTCTCGTCACTCCTGTGCTCGACGGATCCAACTATCATTGCTGGATTCAAGCAATGACCATGGCGTTGGAGATGAAGAACAAGTTCTCCTTCGTTGATGGTTCGATTCTTCGTCCGGACACCTCCGATCCAAAATTCGCATTGTGGAAACGCTGTAACATGTTAACACTCTCATGGATCAATCATTCTGTCTCGACGGAGATCTCATCCAGCATCCTTTGGATCACCGATGCGTATAACGTCTGGAAAGAGCTTCGAAATCGATTCTCTCAAGGCGATAACACTCGCATCTCTCATCTCCATCTCGACATCTTCTCTTTGAAACAAGGTGAGACCTCTGTTACTTCATACTTTACAAAGATGCGTATCTTGTGGGATGAATTATGCAATTATAGATCGATTCCTCTTTGTGCGCTTCGCTGGTAACACTTCACGCGCAATGTCGTTAAAAAGCGTGAACGACACAGTGAACGCGATCTTTGTGATGTCCTTTCTTCAAGGATTGAATGATAATTTTGCGGCGGTTAGGTCACAAATTCTACTCATGGAACCTCTTCCCTCTCTTGCGAAGACCTATGCCATGATTTTGCAACAAGAGCGTCAAATTGGAGCTCCGATTACCCCTGACATATCTGTTGCTGCTGTGCAAGCTACTGCTCTTCCTCCTGCAGGTCGTGGTAGGGGTAAACCTTTCCCTGGTCGTGGTAATCGCCTTTGTACGCATTGCAATCGTACGAATCATACAGTTGAGACTTGTTGGAAGAAGCACGGATATCCTCCTGGTTACAAGAACAATGTGAAGTCTGTTAGCAATGTTTCTGTGAATGAATCCTCTGTTTCTGCTCCACCGGCATCTTCCCCTGTGCAACTCACTGCTGAACAGCTTCAAAGTCTACTTTCTTTACTCCCAACTACTCCTCCAATCGCAATACTTCGCAAACATGGTCAGTGTGAATAATGTGCAATCTGCACCTTCAGGTAACTCGTTCATTACTTGGTTAGTCACTTGGTTGGTTGATAGTGGAGCTACAGATCATATTTGTTGCTGCCTTGATTTTTTCTCAAGTTACTATGCCATCAAGCCTCTACTTATTACACTGCCATCCGGAGATACGAGATACACACACTACAAGGGCACCATACACCTCACACCTACAATCACTCTCTATGATGTTTACTATGTCTCTGATTTTAATTCTAACATCATTTCTGTTGGACAACTTGCTGATACTATTCAGTGCAGAACTGTATTTGATGGTGATTTTGCTGTATTACAGGATATCCCCTCCAAGAGAGTGATTGGCCATGCTAGAAGGGATGGAAAGCTCTACACGATGAAAGTTTCCCCTCTAGTTACCTCAGCTAAATCTAGCCCTATACACTGTAATTCTATTTCTGTTTCCACTGTCACCATAGATATTTGGCATAACCGTTTAGGACACCCTTCCCCCACATGTTATCACCTCATACAAAAATTACATTGTAATATGCCCTCTACATCAAATGAAAATTGTGATGCTTGCCATTTTGCCAAGCACAAGAAACTCCCCTTTCCTATTCATGATTCACCTTCACTACACAATTTTGATATTGTTCACATTGACATTTGGGGTCCATTTGCCACCCCATCCATTAATGGAAATAAGTATTTCTTGACTATTGTGGATGATAGATCTAGGTTCACTTGGATCAAACTTATGAGAGCTAAATCCGAGGCTAGAAATCACTTAGTCCATTTTGTTGCTCATGTCCAAACCCAATTTCATACCACTATAAAAGTAATTAGATCCGACAATGGCCCTGAGTTTCATATCCCTGACCTTTATCTCACCAAAGGCATCATACACCAAAAATCTGTGTGGAAACCCCACAACAAAATGGTATTGTTGAACGTAAGCATCAACATATTTTGAATGTTGCTCGTTCTCTAATGTTCCAATCTCACTTACCCAACCAATTTTGGGACTTTGCAGTATGTCATGCTATCCATATCATCAATAGACTTCCATCCACCACTCTCAATTCCCAATCACCATACTACATTCTACACAAAAGATCCCCGACCTCTCCTCTTTACGCGTTTTTGGCTCTCTATGCTATGCTTCCCACCTCACAAAGACACATAGAACAAAATTTTCATCTAGAGCACGCAAATGTATTCATATTGGACATTCTCAAGGTGTCAAAGGCTACCTATTGTTTGATTTACACACTCATGAAATCTTCCTCTCTAGGAATGTTTCCTTTCATGAAAACATTTTCCCGTATCCTCCCACATCTTTCTCTTCCTCACCATCCCCATCTTCAGCCATTTCCCCTTCCAAAGTAGTCATCACCGACTTATTTGCACCCTCCTCTCCTCCTTGTGATCCTCCTCCTCAAGAATCAGCCTCCAACAACTCATCAAATTCCTCTCCAGATGTCTCTCCTCACTCTCATACAGCCTCCACCTCACTCCCCCACACGGTTGAGACCTCTCACCCTCCAACCGATCCTCCTGCTCCTCTTAGAACTTCAACTAGACTCAAAACCAAACCTTCATACCTACAAGACTTTCATTGTGGGATGCTCTCTGTCTCTTCTGCTGATGAATCACTCTCAGGTATTGAATATCCTATTTCTGATTATCTCTCTTATGATAATATCTCTGCTTCCCATAGATTTGTTTCTTGCGACCATTAGCACCCATGTTGAACCTAAGTCTTTTGCTCAAGCATCTAAACACCAATGCTGGCTTGATGCTATGCAACTAGAAATTCAAGCTCTTGATAAGAATTCCACCTGGATCATCACTGACTTGCCCCCCGGCAAGACTCCTATAGGTTGCAAATGGGTCTACAAAATCAAACATAAAGCTGATGGTTCTATAGAGAGGTATATAAGCTCAGTTAGTAGCAAAGGGGTTCACTCAACTTGAGGGAGTGGACTACTCTGAAACCTTCTCCCCAGTGGTCAAGATGACCACTGTCAGGCTTGTTCTTGCTCTGGCAGCTACTCATAATTGGCATCTCCATCAACTTGATGTCAATAACGCTTTTCTCCATGGGGACCTTCACGAGGAGGTCTACATGAAGATTCCTCCAGGCATTCCTACATCCTCCCCTACTAAGGTTTGCAAGCTTCAAAAATCCCTCTATGGCTTGAAGCAGGCAAGCAGACAATGGAATGCTAAGCTCATTTCATTTCTTCTTCCCTTAGGTTTTGTTCAATCAAAACATGATTACTCCCTTTTGATTAATCACTCTGGTTCAAATATTACTGTATTACTTATTTACGTGGATGATGTTGTTCTCACTGGCAACAACCTAGATGAAATTCATAGGATCAAGTTGTTACTTGACAATGAATTCAAGATCAAGGATTTAGGCACTCTGAAATTTTTTTTGGGATTTGAGGTTGCTCGGTCACCTGCTGGTATTGTGGTTTCCCAGCGCAAATATGCTCTTGAATTGGTAGAGGAGGCAGGCCTTCTGGCTTGTAAGCCTGTTTCCACACCTATGATTCCTAACCTCAAGCTCAGTGCACACACAGGCACTCCTTTGGAGGATCCAACTCAGTATAGGCGCCTCCTTGGTCGTCTTATCTACTTGACCAACACTCGACCTGATTTGTGTTATGCAGTGAATAGACTAAGTCAATTCATTGCTAATCCTCTTCTTCCTCACATGGAAGCTGCTCTTCATGTGCTTAAGTATCTCAAATCATGCCCTGGCCGTGGATTGTTTCTTGCTAGTGATCGTGATAGAAAACTAAGCGCTTTTAGTGATGCAGATTGGGCATCTTGCCACGATAGCAAAGCGTTCTACTACTGGTTTCTGTATATTTTATGGCTCTTCTTTGATTAGCTGGAAGTCCAAGAAGCAGAGTGTTGTTTCTCGGTCCTCCAGTGAAGCAGAGTATCGTGCTCTCGCCATTACTACCTCAGAGGTCCAGTGGCTTTTATACTTGTTGCAGGATCTATCTTACCCACATAGTGCTGCTGTTTCCATCTTTTGTGACAACAAATCAGCTATTCATATTGCTCAAAATCCAATTTTTCATGAACGCACTAAACACATTGAGTTAGATTGTCATTTGGTCCGTGACAAAGTCCAAGCTGGAGTGGTTCACCTGTTGCCTGTTCCTACGAAGGCCCAGCTTGCTGACATGTACACCAAGCCCCTACATCCATCTCAATTTGCTCAATTTGTATCCAAGCTCAACATGAAGGACATTCACTGTTTAGCTTGAGCGGGGCTGTTAGATTATATGTATTTATATTGTAGATCATTTTTGATAGATTAGTAAGCAATTAGCTTAGTTAGTTGTTATCTGCATTAGCTTGTATTTTGTTGTTAGCCTTTTTGGTCTTTTCCACTTGATGTATATAAACTGATTTACAAATCAATAATAATTAGAATGTTCATTTCAACCAATCTAACAGCAGGCACAGAGCCAAAGTGATGGAAGATGGCGCTACAGTTCTGATAATCCAGAGTCTAGTACCTATGCTGCTGGTAATGATTTATAAGGAAACATGTTGAGGTTTTGTTTCTTTATATATGATATTTTTTGCGCTGAAACTAGCTATATACATGACCCCTCAAATTATTGATATTCATCTGTAATGACAACTTAAGCTATTCACGTGTTTCACAGGATTGGCACTTGAAGCCCTGGCTGGAGTGGTCTCATTAGCATCTTCTGAAATTGACCAGGGTAAAGTTTGAGTGGTTACTTGACTAGCTTCAGCATTATAAACTTCAAAACTTGTCTAGTTGAATTTTTTTATTTATGTTCTAGAAGTTCATATGGGTAAAACTATCTGCATTATGATAGTATGCTATATAAATTTCTTGTCAATAATATTACCATCTGGAATTGTTAAACAAAAATGAATATAAGTGGGGGCAAATCAATTTAAAGGCTAAAACTTTGATGTTAAACTTACTAGCACTTCATTTTTCTGACAATTCATCTCTTTACATTTTACATGTTTATGATGCATTTTGGAAGCATACTTTGTCCTGGGCCTCTTGGTATTTCTATCAATATCTTATATTAGCTCCTTATTGTCAGGTAAATACGGTGAATAGTGACATATTGAAGCTTTTTGATAGCATCAAGAAATATGGCATGTGTAACTTCGCATTTACCATATTCAAGTTTCCAAGAGTGACTGTTAATGTTCATTTATAAAGTTAGAATTCCTTCTGTAACAAAAAAGGTGAGTAAAAAGTCAATGATTATTTTGAGGAGTGGGTTGGAGTAGTAAGGTAATTGATCAGCCTGTCGAATTCTTTATTATCTCTTTTGTGTGATATTTTCAATTGTCTGAATACCCTGCCCATCTTGCATAATACAGGAGCTCCAGTATGATCAAAGTAGTGGACTTCATGTCTTGAGTGTTTTCCCAGAAAATGTGGATGTAGGAACCTATGTGTTCGTTTTTGAGGTATTCCTGTTTTTTTATATTTAGTGATTATTTTTCCTTTCAGTTGCATAAAAGTGTATTTCTATCTGCATGTTAATTATAATGTTTTAAGCCTATTTTGTAGATGGTCCTTCATGATTCTGGCACTGAAAATGTTTATGCTACTGGAGGCCAAATTCATGTGCCAATATATGTCACTGGCATTATCGAAGTTAGCAATGCAAAAATCACAGTTCTTGACAGTGATCTTGGAGTGCTAAAACCCAGAAAACGTAGGTTTCCAATATAATAGCTTTGTCATATTAATAGCTTTGTTATGCTCACTTTGTCTGAAGTTGAAGATTCTTTCAGTTCCATTTCTACTGATTGTTTTAATGCTGTAATTTCATCCTCAACATCTTCAGGTGAGTAAATCTTCTTCAATATTTTAATTGATTCTTCTTCTTTTCCCTGTTATTTATATTTAAACATAGTGTATCTGCAATAATTATTGCTTTTTTTCTTCCAAATCGATCGTTAATCCATCCACCCACTGATGCTCCTATTATTGCTCCAGCTAGTGCTGTACTCACTATAGCTTCCTGTTTTATCAATATCACTTAAGTTAAAAGGCAATGAAATATATTCCTCTATATATGTATGATGTAGAACCTGCCCAAAGCTAATTGCAATGTGTTTTTTTAAAGCTGAAGCTAGTTAAATATGTAAATTATAGTCAATACTATCAAATCAGCAGTTTCTGCCATGACTTCTGAATAATATTTGTATATCTGAATTCATGCTATGATAGTATACTAGTGTCTCAAATACTGTAGAAAAGAATGTCATTAGCTGTTTTTATTGAAGAAAAGATGGCTTCTCTGTCTCTTCATTTCAATATGTGTTGGTAATTTATACCTTTTATGTATACTAGTCAGTATTGGGGGTGAGTTAAATTACCATGACAGAGTTGCTAGTTTTCTTCATTGCCTTGCCAAAAATACTTGTTCTTATTTTTTACCTTAGCAACTTTCTGTTGCTCATGATCATCATGCGGATTTCCCTTCTGAAGCTCACAAACTGTAATCATCCTGATTATTACTTAATTAAGACAATTACTATATTACTATTACTATTATCATATCTTGTTTCAATTGCATTGGCCAAACAACTAGCACAATTTGTTTAGGAAGAATTCTATGGTTTTGTTAGATCTGATATTTTTAGATTCAATAGTTCTTGCACCACCCATGCGCTTCTTGTTTTGCTCACAATTTGTAATTTTGGCTCTTAGGATTTTCTTGGCTTGGTGGAGAAATTTTTTATTACCTCTCGAGCAGAGATATGACATTGGAGTCGATGGTTGGTGATCTTTGTCATGGTATCATGCACTACTTACTTTGATTAGTTTCCTCTCCCAAAAATACAATAGTCATCTCGAGCAAATACGATTTAATTTATGATTTCGGGAGAACTCTTTCTTGCGGCCACTTGGTCATGTTGAATTAGATCTTCCGTAAGCACACTGAGAAGGCAACTCGTCTTACTTTGATTAGTTTCTCCCCAAAAATACAATAGTCTACGATTTGTATTTTAGTCTCAATGTTATTTATGAAGAGTTAATTCTGTAATTGTAGGTTATGACCATTTGTTATGATGTTTCATATCACATGCACCATTTGTAGAATTTATATACTAAGTATTTCGGTTTATAATATTTGTATTGTAAGATATTAAATTTCAATAGAAGTTGAAATATTTTTATGAATTCATTATGAGTCGCTTTGTGGAGATAATTTTGTGAATTTGGAATTTATAAATTGGTCAATTGATATCTATTAATTGATATCTATATGTGTGTGGTAAGATGTGAATTGAGAATTTTTTTTAAAAAGTAGACTTTTAGTATCGGTTATTTAAATAACCGATACTAAATGTCATTTTATAGACAGCATACACAATGTTGAAAAGACATTTAGTATCGGTTATTTAAATAACCGATACTAAATGTCACTTTTAGTATCGGTTAATTTAAATAACCGATACTAAATGTTATTTTATAGACAGCATACACAATTTAGTATCGGTTATTTAAATAACCGATACTAAATGTCTTTTCAACATTGTGTATGCTGTCTATAAAATGACATTTAATATCGGTTATTTAAATAACCGATACTAAATGTCTTTTCAACATTGTGTATCTTTGTCTATAAATGACATTTAGTATCGGTTATTTAAATAACCGATACTAAATGTACGTTTTCAAGACATAAAAATCACCAAAAAAACGTCATTTAGTATCGGTTTTTTGAAAATCCGATACTAAAAGTGACATTTAGTATCGGTTATTTAACCGATACTAAATGTCAGACATTTAGTATCGGTCGAATTAGTATCGACAGATAACCGATACTAAAAGTGCAAAACAACCGATACAAAAAGCCTTTTCTGCACTAGTGAATTGGTTATTAAACCTTTGGTAATTGAAGAGAACAACAAAGCTCCTAGCAATTTCTCAAGGTCACCAACGATCCAAGCTTCCTTCTTCCTTGAGCTTCTCGCGATCTCCCTTCTCTCTTCCTCCTTGCCGTTCGCGACTCACTCTCACACACTTCTCACTTTCTAATTTTTTTTTATTTCTCTCAAGTGAGGGTTTTTTCCTAAGACCCTATGGTTTTACTAACTTAACTTGGGCCACTTACAATAACGGGCCTTATTTACACTCCCTTAATTACTTAGACGTCTCCTGAAATAAAATAAAACTCTAATTAATTAATTTACTTAAATAAATATTGTAAATAATTAATTAAATTATTTTGGGGCGTTACAATGACGAAAATGAAAAAACATATAATGGCCTAATAACACAGTCAGAGGCTGACATGGCCAATATATCCACGCCACTTAATTAACGGAAGGATCATTTTAAATCTTTTTGAAAAGTTAAAAAAACATAAACCAACTTTTTAAAAGATAAAAGACGTAAACGAAAAAAAGAGAAACATAAAGGGCCAAAACTGTATTTTAGGCTATTTTAATTGGTGACAACAATGAATATTTTATGGGGATGCCTTGATTGACCATTTAGGGAGAACTTGCACAAGTTGTATATGTATATAATTCTTTTAGTCGTCTTAAAGATAAAAATATTATAACCCCTGCAATGAATAATTTAATATTGAAACACTCAGAGGCGGATACACACTAGTGTATGGGGGCAATTGCCCCCACCCAAAAAAAACAATTTTATGTATAAACACATAATAACTTTTATTTGCCCCCATAAAAAAATTGGTTTTGCCCCCATTAATATCTAGTCATCCAAACACACAAGCTCAAGTAAAAAATAGACATTACTTCTAGCAACTACAATTGTTAAAAGATGTTTCTCTACATTGAGATTTATGAAGAATAAACTACACAATCGTGGGAGATTAATAGTTTAATGATTCTCTTGTTACATGTACTTTTAGAGATATTTTTGATAGTATTGAGAAGGGTGTTTGCAGTGCGTTTTGGTTCGGTTTTGAGCTTAAAAACCATCCGAACCGCACGGTAAAAATGAATGCAGTTTAGTTTGCTTCAGTTGGCTTCTTAAAACAATCTAAACCAAACCAAACCAAACCAATGCGGTTTGGATTGGTTTGGTTTTTTGTGAGAAAAAACATAATATAAAATATAGTTAAAATTAATTAATTTAATCATGAATCTAAATATTACTACTTTTTTATTTAGGCAAAAGAAATTATTCTAATTCTAGAGTGAGAAGTGCGAGACTATAAACAACAAAATTGGATTCGAACTAGTATGTGAGCGAGAGTTGTAAGTTGAAGCCCAAATAGTGTGCCAATCAAGGAAGGCCGTATATGTCATAGATTTACTTATGATTTGATTTGGTTTGGTTCGATTGGTGAAACTAAAACCGCCGGTCGACTCAAAATAAAAACCGATTAGATCCGATAAATATTGGGTTTTTGTGATTTTCGGTTTGGGTTGGTTGGGTTTGCGGTTTTCTATTGGGTTAGTTCCCAATTGAAGATATTCTAGCTAGAACAAGTGTATTAATAGAAGCTAGAATATCTTTTTTGAAGCTTTTTCGCCGTGCACGTGATTGTGTGTTTTCCAAAAACTTTTAATTTTTTTTATATATAAAATATTATAGATAAATTATTTTTTTGCCCGCATCGAAGAAATTTTCTGGATTCGCCACTGGAAACACTTTGAAACAATCCCTTCAAGAAAGTGCTTGAAGATATTAAACTTTTGGTGACAAAGTTAAACAACTCATGAAGTATTCTAAAGTTGAGATGGTTCAGGAAATGAAACCTTCTTTGGTTTTTAGAAAGACTTAAATATGTTTTTGATCCCTACAAATAGGGAGTCATTTGGTTGTAGTCCCTACATTTCTTTAAAAATAAATCCCCATAAAATCACAAGTAGTTTTTATTATAGTTATTTTTTTTAACTCTTCTGTTAAAAAACGTTGATGTGGCAAACACAACTCCTACGTGGCTTATTTAACCATTTCTTTTTATTTTAAAGCTCATTATCTGACATCTACATTAGACTAAAATTACCTTTTTATTACAAAGAATTAATTAAAGATTACTTCTATCCCTAAATCCCCAAATATCCAGAAATTTTCTTCTCCCTCTTCCTCTTCTCCTCATCAACCCCATCCATCCAGAAACACCCACCAACAAGAACCATTAGTACTCTGCAAGAAAATTCCTCTCCCCACCTTTCCTTCTCTCTCCCACGCTGTTTCACATGATCAATCCCCCAATGATGGCCATGGCCAACTCGTAAAGCAGACGAGGAGGAAAATCGAAAGGAGGATGGTTTGGGACCTGGCCGCGGTGAGACCAGTGAAAGCACAAGGGAAAGAGTTAAGTAGTGCAAGGGTTTCACTGTTGCTTGTGTTTCTTCATGGGGGGTGGGGTTGGAGATTTTTTTTTTCTAAGCAAAATGAATTGTGTTAATCAAGAACCTAAGGAAAACATATATGCACTGATCAAAAGAAAGATTTTATCTCCATTATTACATCCATGGAGTATATACTCGATAATCCACCCCCCTACTGGAGATGCTTCAAGACCTAATGACAGCACATTTTTCACTACACAATGCCTGCACACATTCTTCAAAATCTCTAGAACCCAAATTCTTCCATCTTTTTGTTTTGTTCATTTTGAAATTCTTGAGATAGTTTTTGTTCGTACATGATGTTGCAAGAAGGGTTATCTTCAGTAGCATCTTCACAGTCTAAGATTTTTTTCAATGGGAAATTAGGGTTCACTTAATAAACCTGTTTAAAGCTCATTCCCTTTTTATAGTTGTAGAATACAGCTTTTGTTTGAGGTTCAGTGGTGATTGTGGGTGAGAGAGATACTAGTGAGTGGTGGTTGTGAGTGAGAGAGATAGAAGAAGGCAGTGTGTGTGAGAGAGAGAGAGAGAGAGAAATGAGGTAGTTTCTTCACTGAGAAGGAGAGAGAGAGATGAGAATCGAATAGCTTTACATTGTGGCGGTAGTTTCCGGCAAACACTACGCCATAATTGTAAAAAGAGATCGCCACCTTTAGTAGCGTTTATAAAAAAACGCTAGCCATTTTAATAACACGCTACACCATTAGTAGCGTTTTAAAGTAAAACGCTACCAATTAGGTAACACGCTAGACGGATCCTCAGCGCTTTTGCTTAAAAACGCTAGCAAATTAGAAAACACGCTAGACAGATCCCTAGCGCTTTTATTCAAAACGCTAGCCAATTAGAAAACACGCTAGATAGATCCCTAGCGTTTTTTAGAAAGCGCTAGCTATTTAGAAAACACGCTAGACAGATCCCTAGCGCTTTTATTCAAAACGCTAGCCAATTAGAAAACACGCTAGATAGATCCCTAGCGTTTTTATAAAACGCTAGGTATTTAGTAAACACTCTAGACATATCCTAGCGCTTTTACTCAAAGCGCTAGGTATTTAGAAAACACGCTAGATAGATCCCAGCGCGTTTTTAGAAAACGCTAGGTATGGTTAAATAATTTTTTTTGTTTCCCATTGAGCTACTTCCCTCTTTCAGCTAACACTCTTACCCAGAAACGCAAAATCACTCACCCAGAAACGCAAAACCCTAACACCCTAACTCAAATTAACATCATCTCTCTCAACGAAAATCATCTCTCTCGATGAACATCATCTCTCTCACTCGGACAACATTGGTGAGTTTTACATTTCCTTTCTCTGTTTCTTGTTAGATATTAATTGTGGGTTCTAGCTAGTTTAGAAATATATTAGTTTTGTCACTTGTGCACACTAGACTCTTCTTATTTTTTTTCACCACTAGCCTCTTCTTGTTACACATAAATTAATTATTTGGAAGACTAGATTATATGGTTCCTTTGTTTTTTTTATATGAATTGATTCTTCATTATATTCGAATTGCTTGATGGGTCATATGTTAAAGTTCTCTTCTCAGGATTTTATTATAAATATTTGGCAATTATGGATAGAAATTGGATGTCTGCCAATCGTCTATCCAAGGAGTATGCACTGGAGTGGATTATTTTGTGAGCTGTGTTGTTGAACGTTTAGGGACTTCTAGTGGTATGAAATGTCCTTGTTTAAGGTGTTGTTATGTAAAATCAGTTACCGCAGAGGAGTTGGCACGACATTTAAAGGCGAATGGAATTGATCAAAGTTACACTTGTTGGATAATGCACGGTGAGAAAAAAGGTGAATCTTCAAATATGAATGATATTAGTAAGAGATATGCGCCGCCGGTTGACACCGGAACACATTCATTTGATGCGAACGAATTTGAAGAGATGGCAAAGGTGGTTGAAGAGGATCTTAATGATTGTCCTGAAATGTTTGAGAAGTTGATAAGCGATGCGAGAGACACCATTGTATGCGGGTTGTAATGAATTCACAAAATTATTGGTTGTGATCAAGTTGTATAACTTGAAAACTCGCCACGGATGGGACGGATAAGAGCTTTACCGATTTACTCACTTACGAAAGAAATGTTGCCGAATGATAATGTGCTTCCTTCTCGGACGTATGATGCAAAGCAAATGTTGGGGTCTATTGGCTTGAACTATGAGAAGATACACGCTTGTCCGAATGATTGCATTTTATTTCGGAATGAACATGCGTTGTTAAAGTCGTGTCCTAAATGTAATGCACATGCAGATATAAGAAGAAAGAGTCGCTCCACAAAAGGTGTTGTGGTATTTTCCTATAATTCCTCGATTTAGGCGCATGTATCGTAGTTCGGAAGATGCAAAACACTTGACATGGCATGAGGATGAAAGGATTAAAGATGGTATGCCACGACACCCTACAGATTCTCCGCAATGGAAAAAATCAATATTGAGTATCCTAATTTCGGGGATGACCCGAGAAACCTACGCCTTGCATTGTCTGCTGATGGATTTAACCCATACGGTATCGAGTAGCTCCCACGATACATGGCCCGTGATTTTGGCGATTTATAACTTATGCACGTGGCTTTGCATGAAACGCAAATATATGATGTTGTCTTTGTTAATTTTCAGGCCCAAACAACCGAGGAAATGATATTGATGTATACTTGGCTCCTTTAATTGAAGACTTGAAGCAAATGTGGGAGGCGGGGTAGAGGTGTATGATGGGTTCAGAGAAGAAAGTTTCACCCTGAAAAGCTATGATCTTTGGTACAATTAACGACTTTCTGCATACGGCAATCTATCGGCATGCAGTAACAAAGAGGCGATGTGCATGCCCTATATGTGAAGATAACACAGTTGGATGTGGTTGGAACATGGTAAGAAGAATATCTATCTTGGTCATCGTAGATTTTTGCCATCAACTCATCACTATCGATTGTGGAGAAAGGCATTTGATGGGAATACAGAAACACGTAGAGCTCCCGCCTTTGACTGCGCGAACAGTATTTGAAAAGGTGGAAGATTTGAACATTAAATTTGGGAAGCCTTTTGCAGGAGAGATTGCCAAAGCGGGGTGGAAGAAAAAGTCGATTTTCTTTGAGTTGCCATCTTTGGAAGTCATTATATGTAAGGCATTTCATTGATGTGATGCATGTTGAAAAGAATGTCTTGAAAGTGTCATTGGTACCTTACTCAATATGCCGGGTAAGACTAAAGATACCATCAACTCAAGGTTGGATTTGGTTAGTATGGGTTTGAGACTGAATTGGGTCGGTAAAGAAGGGTACACGTACATATCTACCTCCGTGACTCATACTCTATCTAGAAAGGAGAAGACTGTCTTTTGTGAGTTTCTTCATGGAGTTAAAGTTCCGGAGGATACTCTTCAAATGTGGCGACTCTTGTATCGATTAAAGACCTCAAGTTAAAGTCTCTAAAGTCCCACGATTGTCATGTTCTCATGGAGAATTTGCTACCCATTGGTATACGATCCATTTTGCCTAAGAAAGTGCGTCAGACCTTAACCAAACTTTGTTTATTCTTTAAGGCGATTTGTAGTAGAGTGATTGACCCTGGAAAGTTGCCAACATTGCAAAGAGAAATTACTGTCACTTTGTGTGAGCTTGAGATGTATTTCCCACCTTCCTTTTTCGACATAATGATTCATCTAATAGTTCATCTGGTTAGAGAGACACAATTGTGTGGCCCATGTTACATGAGATGGATGTATCCGTTTGAGCGTTACATGAAGATATTAAAAGGATATGTGAAAAATCGATCACGACCTGAGGGTTGTATTGTTGAGCGCTACATAGTTGAAGAGGCTATTGAGTTTTGCACGGGCTATCTATCTAGTCTTGAATATTCGTGGGATTTGCAAGGTCTCGTCATGCGAGGAAGGATTAGTAAAGGGATGACAGGAAATAAATTAGTGATGGTATCAAGGAAAGAACTAGAGCAAGCACACTTGTACGTTCTTCACAATGATAGTGAGGTTGATTCATATGTTGCCAAGCACAAGGAGATTCTTAAGAGTCAATTCCCGGGAAAGAAGCAAGTTTGGTTAGCAAAAGAACACAATAGGAGTTTCATAGTGTGGCTAAAACATCACATTGATGGTGAGTGTGTTTGAATCCTACTTGATTTCAAAAGATTGAGATGGTTAGCAAAAGGTCCAAATATACATGTCTTCTCTTACAATGACTATCTAATGAACGAGTGCACTTTCTATACAAAAGAACAAGATGATCGAGTAAAATGCAAAATAGTGGGGTGACTCTTGTAGCTCATTCTATGCATGCATCCATTGCAAAGATAGAAATCCCATATATGCGAATATGTCTTACTTTGGCTTCATTGAACACATATGGGAGTTGGATTACAATATGTTTCAGGAGCACGTGTTCAAATGTGAATGGGTTGACAATATCTTTTGGTTTCTGATTGATGAATTAGGGTTCATGCGGGTGAATTTCAACAAGTTAGGATATAAAGATGAACCTTTTATTTTAGCATCGCAAGCTCAACAAGTGTTTTATGTCATGATCCGATTAATATCAATTGGTCTATTGTTCTATTGATCGACAAAAAATTTGTGTATAACAACGATGATGATGAAGCACCCGATGATGTTGGTGTTGAGGACGACCCGTTCTTGAACATCGAGAACCAATAATAGGGAAAATACTTCTATAGAGGATGTTGTATATTTTAGAAAAGATCATAATGATGGAATTACTATTTCGTCGGAAAAAAATACCAAGACGCGAATTGCAAACAAAATTTTATCTAGGAAAAGGAAAAGGTAATATAGACTTAATGATTTCTCGTTATTTTTATTAATAGATAATTATTATATTGTTTTTGTAAATTTAACAATAACATGGATTATGTTATATTTGCAGTCGGATGGCATCACTTAGTGATCATGAGATCTAGTGGTCAAGGCAGTAGTCATTTATGTTATATATGGTATAGCTTTAATTTGTAGCTACTTTTGAGTTTCATAATGTAAGTTACTTATTATGTTGTATGATTTGTAAACAAAAATATCTATTAATAGGTTGAATTTTGTGTGTATCTATATATTGGATTGTAATGATATTGGCTGAATTTTGTTGTAATGATATTTGATGAATTTTCTTTGGAAGGGAATGAATTAATAGGTTGTAATTAAAAGGAGAATAAACAAAAATAAAAAAATATTTAAAAAAATGGAGTCAATAGGTAGCGTTTTAGAGTGAAAACGCTAGAAATGAAGTTAAAAAATTCACTCAATACCTAGCGTTTTAAAGTTAAAACGCTAGGAATTGTAAAGAGGAGCTAGAGGATCCCTAGCGTTTCTGTAAAACGCTAGGAATGCTAGTAAAAATGTGCTATAGCATCCTAGCGTTTTACATAAAACGCTAGGAATGCTAGTAAAAAGTGCTATAGCATCCCTAGCGTTTTACATAAAAGCGCTAGGAATGCTAGTAAAAGGTGTTATAGCATCCCTAGCGTTTTACATAAAGCGCTAGGAATGCTAGTAAAAAGGTGCTATAGCATCCCTAGCGTTTTACATAAAGCGCTAGGAATGCTAGTAAAGGTGCTATAGCATCCCCAGTTTTTCTGTAAAAACGCTAGGAATGCTATAGCACCTTTACTAGCATTCCTAGCGTTTTCGTAAAACGCTAGGAATGGTAAACACGCGCTAGTTGATCCCTAGCGTTTTATGTAAAAACGCTAGGAATGCTATTAAAATTTTTACAAAGCGCGCGCCTCTCATCTCCTCACACACTCACGCACAACCCGAACTCATCTACCTAACTTCTCTCCACGAACAACCCGAACTCATCTTCGTTCATCTTCGTTCATCTTCGTTCATCGTACCTTTGCGAACCTCCACGACCCGGAAACCCTCTTCGTTCATCTTCGTTCATCTCCTTGGTGCTACGACCGAGAAACCCATAAACGCGACCCAGAAAGCGTAAAACGCAGAAACCCATCCTCTCTCGTTGGTGCTATCTTACCACGCAGCTCACTCCCATTTGTTTCCTTTTTCTCTCTCTCTCCCTTTCAAAAGGTATTTCGCACTCACGTACTCTCCTCTCTCTTTGAATGACTATTTGTTATGGTTTTTTATGGTTTGTTATGTATCTTTTGTATGGCTTTTTCTCACATTTACTTAGCTCAATGTTGTATCTAATTAGTTGTTAGATTAGTCTAGCTTAGATAGCATTATTAACTTGACTAGTGCATGGCTTTCCTAGTGTATGGCTTTCTCTGTTTACTCTAGGTTACTTAGTGCATGGCTTTTCTCTGTTTAGTGCATGGCTTTCCTAGGTTATATACTTAGTGCATGGCTTTCCTATGTATGTTTACTCTAGGTTACTTAGTGCATGGCTTTCTCTGTTTAGTGCATGGCTTTCATATATATGTTTACTCTAGGTTATATACTTAGTGCATGGCTTTCCTATGTATGTTTACTCTAGGTTACTTAGTGCATGGCTTTCTTTGTTACTTAGGGCTATGGCTTCTTCTATATTTTGTTAAGTGTTTGTTGGTTCTAAACAATTAGAAAGCTAAAACTCATCGAGTCTATTTCATTTGGGTCATTGCAAGTCGGATGGCATCACATAGTGATCACGAGTAGTCATGGTGGTGATGGGGTGATAGAAACACAAAGAAGTTCACTCCCCAGGAATTACATCGAAAAAGAATATCGTCAATCGGATAAGTAAAGGACACGAGAAATATAAGGTAAGTTAATTACTAATTATTAATGTTGTTCACTACCTTTCCAAGTATCTAATTATTTAATGATTTAATTATTTAAGGTCAGATGGAGTGTTAAAGGTTTGCCAATTGGAGACAACGGCACAAATTTAATTAGCTTTATTGGTACTAAGGTGAAGCAAATCTTTCCAATTTCAATTAAAAGTTGGAATGAGAAAGATAATCAAGTTTTGCCTAAACCGAAAGATGATTTTTGGGACTTAATACAGGTATATAATTTTAGACCTCTTTAATATTCTTATTTAGTGATTTTTTAGTTATATTTATTTAATCCATTTTTATGTATAAGTAGAAACACTTTGATGTCGATGATGCCCGAAGAGATTGGATACTGAAGGAAGCGGGAAGGTTGCATAGGGCTTACAGAGGCGATGTGGGAAAAAGTATTCAAACGTCTGATGGGACCATCAGACAGAGCCTCCAAAGATTGTATGCCGGAATTATAACTAAGGAGGATTGGACCAAATTTGTAGATATACGCACTACAGATCCGGATTTCCTGGTTAGTATATTAATTATTTAAGTTATATATATATATTTCACAAGTAGATATCATTCATTAATGTATACTTATGTTTTTAAATAGAAAAAAAGCAAAGCCAATAAAGTGAGAGCTTCTAATCCAGTACCACTTATAGAGGAGGTTCAAGTGGATATCAAATTCTTGAAGAAAGATTGGTAAGACACAATTAGTTTAATTTATTATGATTTAATGAATATTTTAATTTACAGTTGATTAACAATTATTAAACTTAAATAGCTACTGGAAGAGGGGAAAGATCCAACTCAAGAATCCCTTGATCGCAAATGCGATTATGCGGTTAGAGGCCCGACAAAACAAGGATGGGGAGATTGTGGATCCGAAAACTAAGGAGGTCAAGGACAAAATTGTAAGTATTCCAAAATTCATGAAAAAATTGCAAGTTGGAATTTGTGTCTGACTATATTTTTTTAATCCGTTACTCGATTTTTTTTGACACGTGAACATATTTTTATTGTCGATTAAATTTCGTTGACACTTGTTTATTATTTCTATCCGTTACTCGATTTTTTTTGACACGTGGACATATTTTTTATTGTCGATTAAATTTCTTTGACACTTGTTTATTATTTTTATCCGTTACTCGATTTTTTTTGACACGTGGACATATTTTTTATTGTCGATTAAATTTCTTTGACACTTGTTTATTATTTTTATCCGTTACTCGATTTTTTTTGACACGTGGACATATTTTTTATTGTCGATTAAATTTCTCTTGACACTTGTTTATTAATTTTATCCGTTATTTATGTTTGTGCATCGCCAAAGCATATCACAATCAGTATCACAAGGAGATTTAACAGATTGTGATGGTCAACAAGATGTCCTTGCTCGTGCCTTGGGAAGGGAAGAGAGACAGGTCGGATTAGAGGTTATGGATATGGGATTCCTCCTACAACCGTGTTTGGGCAAAGAAGAGCCAAAGCAAGGGGTGCGGGGATTGTAAAGTCATGGCGGCAAAGTATGACGAGCTATCCAAGAATGTTCTTTGTGTTAATGGAAGAGAGACAGATGTTTAAGCGACTCTTGGCACAAAGGATTGGTGCACCATCCCCTTTGCACCACCCCTGCTGAACCTATTGAGCCTCTTTCTTTGCACCCCATAGCGCCCGAGATATTTGCACCATCCCTTCAACATGTATTTAACAAAACTCGACTGTTTTTGTACATATGTATTTGATAAAATTATCATGTATATTTATTTTTCTTTATAATTGATTTAGGATAATTGTGAATGTGAGCTATATATTGCAAACCCACATCGAAAGGTTGCAAAGTGGGTTTGATATGTAACCAATTGAGTGCCACATCGCACAATCAAAGGCCATGCACGAAAACCATTTGAGAGTTAGGGTAGACTATTCAATAGAGGGTCCGCACCATTGCTCGCTCCAATTGCTAATGCGGATATATTTATCGTGGATCAAGCACTTAGTACTTTTGTGGCATGGCCGAACAACTTGTCGTTGTAAGTGACAATATTTTTGTTAATAATTAAATGACTATAATGTGTGTTAACTAACTAGCTAATTAATCATTTTTTTAATATATACTAGGTACCCCATGTGTCCCGACCTTCCCTTCCATGAAAGTGTCCCAACCTTCCCTTCCACTACCAAACTCTCCCGACCATCTTCTATACAGCCGGTCCAACATGTTGGTCAATTTCCCAATGATGAATTCCGAACTACATCGATTCTCTAAAGGTCCACATTCAAAAAATGAACCGGGGCGACCAAATTTTTTTACCGCCCGATAACATTGTGGGCTGGAAGATTGGTAATGATCAACATCGAGGATATGAAAGCTATAGTTGAGATGGATTGGGGCCATTGCCATCGATATTAGAGTATACAGAGGTATGTATTAAATTATTTGTACACAATAGTTGTTTATATTAGAGTATATATATGAGGATCGAAAGTTGTATATATATTATTTATAGGTTTTTGTACAATCGTCTTACGGTCCCTTCTCAACGGACACGTAGTATTTCTTCTTGTGTCCGGCGTGTATCGTTGTGTTTAAGCAAGGTAATACAGAGGAACGTATTACGGCTATTAAGAGTGACGTACAAAGTTATATCCATTCACGCTTCATGGAAGCGAAGCATTTGAAGGCGACTCTTTATTTTTGGCACCACTCAATAATGGGTGAGAAATTTAGTCTTCAATCACTTGTTTAATTATTTTGAGGATTGTATTATAGTGTACTCATTCGTTCTTCATTTACTTGCAGCAACATTGGGTACTCTTTGCAATAAACCCTAAGCAAAATGTTGTCTATTATCGGATTCACTTCAAGGCCATTACAACGTCTCTACGAAGACTTCGCATGCAGATGGTTGAGAGGTGTGTATGTGTAACCCTCTCATTTTAATTTGTATAATTTAATATATGTATTTTGTTCAACTTAACGTTATATATATATGTATGACGTTACTGATGCTTTGAAAGAATACTTGGGATTATCTACGACTAAAACAAGATGGCTACCCATAAGCTGTAAGCTTTTTAAGAATCATTCTTATAATTTTAATTGATTTTTGGTCATAAAATGTGACAATTAAGTTATAATCTTTTGCTTTGTAGTGTCCTAAACAACCAAATAGCAATGATTGTGGGTACTATGTTATGAGGTATATGAAAGAGATTATCACTCATGACAAAGTAACAATCCCAACCAAGGTAACTACTTAGATTTATTTTTTATATTGATATTATAATACTTACTCACATTTAATAAACATTTTAATTCTAATTTTATTTCATTTTTTTTCAAGATATTTTCCCGACTTCAAAAAATCCGAATTACTCTCTTTGAACAACTTACAAACAGATGAAGGGGGAGTGGTGCCATTTTGTTTCTAGCTTTTTGTAGCAAGTTTTGAGATTCATAATAGTTTAGTTATTATTTATGTTGTATATATTGGATTTATATTATGTTGTAAGTACTTCTTAGAATGATATATATTGGATTGGAAATATTATTTGATGAATTTTGTTTGATGAATTTTGTTTGAATGATATATTGGATTGGAATGTATTTTCTGAATTTGTTGAAAAGGGAATGAATTTATAGGTTGTAATTAAAATGGAGAACAAACCAAAATAAAAAAATATTTAAAAAAATTCAGTCAATAGGTAGCGTTTTAGAGTGAAAACGCTAGAAATGAAGTTAAAAATTCATTCAATACCTAGCGTTTTAAAGATAAAACGCTAGGAATTGTAAAGAGGAGCTAGAGGATCCCTAGCGTTTTTCTGAAACGCTAGGAATGCTAATAAAGGTGCTATAGCATCCCTAGCGTTTTATATAAAACGCTAGGAATGCTAGTAAAAAGGTGCTATAGCATCCTAGCGTTTTTATATAAAGCGCTAGGTATGGTAGTAAAAAAGGGCTATAGATCCTAGCGTTTTAATTTAAAGCGCTAGGAATGGTACTAAAAGGAGCTATGGGATCCCCAGCGTTTTTATTTAAAACGCTAGGAATGGTAGTAAAATGAGCTATGGGATCCCTAGCGTTTCTGTAAAAACGCTAGGAATTGTAAAAAAGGCGCTGGTCAATGGCTAGCGTTTTATATAAAACGCCACGTATGTCTAAAACACGCTGGGGAAATGGCTAGCGTTTTTTAAAACGCTACTAATGGGGTGTACGCATTAGTAGCGCCAGCTTCTCTAGCGTTTTAAAACGCTACCAATGCCCAAAAAAAACGCTAGCCATCCTAGTTCGCTGGCGTAGTGAAAGGGTCACCGGAGCTAGGGGTGGTGATGGTTTACTATGTTTTTTTCTCTTTCTGGGTTGTGGATTGGTTTCAGTTGAGATGGTCATGGAGATGAGGAGTGGAGAAGATGAGGAATATTGAAAAATAAAAAATAATGACTTGGCATATCAAATAAGCATTTAAAATAAACAAAAAGAAATATTAATGACACATAGGAATTCTGTTAGTCAGCTGAACTTCTTTTTTAAACGGAACACTAATAGAAGGGTCTAAATGGAAACATGTGCTTTTGTAGGGAGTTTTTTAAATTTGTTTTCGAAGAACTAAAACCGAATGACCACGCTATTTGCACGGACCAAAAACATATTTAAGCCCTTAAGAAAAGTTTGTTTATCAAGTTTTGTGAAAACAAGGTAATAGTTAGGCAATAAAAGCAGTAATTAATGAACACGTTTATAGTAGCTCACTCAAAATGGTTTACGTGTAACTTACATAGTTGAGTGAAAGAGACATCATTGGTGGAAATGTAAGTGTACAGGTTCAAACCCTACCCCCCTCCTTACCTAGTTGAAGACTGACGGAGAAGATTCAAGAGAAGAAGATTGATTAGACTTTCTTGGTTATGTGAAAAATTTACTTTTCTTCTTGATTATTTTTTTTCTTTTACTATTTTATGATTTTTTTTTCTCCCAGAAATTGCATAATAGTTATTGCTCATTGCTACTCCTTTCATCTCAAATCTTTTGATATTTTAGCAAAATAACACATGGAATAAGAAAATATTAATTAGATAAAATGCATTTAGAAATGCATTCTCCTCATTTAATATTTTGTTCTCCACAATTTGCTTTGAGAAATGCATTCTCCACAATTAATACACATATAATTATTAAGGGTAAAGTTGAAAGGAATTAATTAAAATAGCATTACGGTTGTAAAACATCAATTATTCTGAGACAAAATTTGAAGGCTAAAAACATCAAAAGATTTTAGACGGAGGGAGTACTTAATTATGACATGGTAACATATATCAATCCTGTGTTTTTGAGATGGAATCAAAGTTTGTTGCTGATGCTTTTAACTCTTCTACAAATATTAACTCTGAGCTTGGTTGTATTATCGGGGGTTGTAGAGATATTTTTTCTTTGTAAATTCTCATATGGAGTTCTCTAGGAAACTTGCTAATAAAGCAGCTCACACCCTCGCTGGGGGCAGTTTTATGTTCAATTAGCTCTTGGACTCACTATATTTTTTTTGGATAAGTTATCCCTTCATAATTCATATATTCAGACTATTATTTAATTAAATGAAATGCACTATTTTTATAAAAAAAAAAATTGAAATGCACTGTACTGTACTTTTGCTATAAAAAAGTGTTTTGTTTATTTCCATTTAGCTGAAAAAATCCATTGCGAAAATATCAATCTTGCATTTATTTCCATTTTTTGCTTTCATTACATTACATCACATTATGCATTATTCTCTCTCTTTCTCTCTCTAAGTGATCATTATTATATTTTACTATAAAGTGTGATTACTTTCAGTTAGTTGAGCTTCTAGAATGCAGAACACTCAAATGGAAAAGTAAGACATAGTTCCTATGGCTCGACCATATTTTGAGAGGAGAATTAACTTCCCTTCACAAGGTACTCTTATGCGTGAGAAGCCTCCACCTCCACTTACCTAGTAAACTAAAATTAACAATCCTTAGGTCTCTCCCTTCGAGCCCACCACCACTTTTTGTCTTACAAACATCTGACCACCTCACCCATGAGATTTTCTTCACCCCAAGCAACCCCCCCACAGGAAGTCCCTCTACAATTTAACAACTTTCCAAACCTTTACTAGCATCTTGGTAGAATATATGTATACTACTCACGACGGCGTTAACAAGTACAATTATGACCCCAAGCTAATACTCCTATGCTGCCAACCTAGAAGTCTAACACTTAAAACTTGGAGCATATGATCCCAAGTAGATATCATGTGAGGGTTAGCCCCAACTGCGAAGGGGAGTGATCTACTTTTACAATTAAGAAATCTTGATCCCATTTCCATAAATTCCTCCGACACATTGATACCAAGCAACCTGCTTTTGGCAAAATTCTCTCGAAGTCCTAAGGCAAGTCAAAGCAATGAAGAACAAGCTTAATAGCCCACACGTTTTCTGTAGATGTCTCCCCAATCAAAAGAGTATCATCAACATATTACAAATGGGAAATCGCCGGACCGTGATCCCCCTTAGATATCATACATGTTTTATTGTTGTATTGCACAAACCTTATTTCTTTATATTGGTTGTTTCATGTAAACTCCTTGCTGTATTCTAATGTTTGGCTATCCTTTTGTGATGCATGATCACTAAATGTGGTTAATCATATGGACATATATATATTTGATAACATTTATTTACTCAAGACAAATAATGTTCATGTTTGCCTTCACCACAATTATTTATTGAACTTCATTATTTTGATGTAGTTAGCCCAGTTTACACACATTACGTTATTATGTTAAGATAAATATTAAAATAAAAATAATTTACTGTGATTAAAATATATCATTCGGTGATAAGTAAAAACTAAGAGTTTTAAGTTGGCATAAAAATGAATATTAATTACTATTGAATTTCGATTGTAGAATTGTAATTTAATTTTGAAGTATACTGTGCATTAAACTTTTTATTACAATATATTTATGCCTATTCATATATTATTGTCTGATTATTGTTCTTAAAATAATTGCAAAACCTCAGTTTTGTGAAGAAGTATTAAACCAACATATATAAGGTGACTCTCATTTTCTTATCAAACTATGATGCAATAATTCACCAACAAGATAAAGTTGGAAATTCCTTTAGCAATAAATTTAAGTTGTGAGATTTTGGCAATAATCTAAGGTGACTTGGATATTTAGAAAACCTCAACATAAAAAGTTCATAAAATTGGTAGGTTAATTGGTGGATAAGGGACATGAATGAGTTGTAGGAAGGAAATTTAGGGTTCTAGTCCTAGAAACTAATATTATTCCCCTACCCTAACTAATTACAAATAACTAACATTTACATATCAAAATAATAATAATAATAATAAAATTTTGATAAGAGGAACTATATTCTCATCTACTTATAAAAATTATGGAAGAACCGAACAACAAGACACAAAGAAAGTACTAAAGTTTAGAACAAACTAGTATTTTACCCGTGCATCCGTACTAGTGATTAGTGGCGGATGTATGAGTGAGTGCCGAGGGTAATTGCCCCCATAAGAATTTTTTTTTTTACTTAATTATTAAAATAGTATGTTATTATGTTTGCCCTCACTGGAAACTTGAGGTTGCCCCCACCAATTACACAGAGAATCACCCAAGTCATATCCCAATTCTCTCTCACAGCAAATTATTATATTTAATGGTTATATTTGGTGATTTGTAGTGAATCATAAATAGGGATGATACAACATAAACTCAGGCTTAGCCATATTATTTATTATCCAACAGGCTAGGGGAGTTTTCATTATATTTGTCATTCATCATTACAAGTTATTCCTGAGTTATGACATCTAGATCATGCAGCGAATTTTTTTAGTTAATTTTTTTTTTGGTGAGTTAAGCTTTGGGGGTTCATAAGGATTGGGGGAAAAAATATCAAGGCAATTTGAGAACTAACAGAGGTATTTACAAATTATTCACTAAAAGAGGTCTGTCTTCGCACCGGGAGTTGAACCACGCTCTTACAAGGTGTGAGACAACTCATTACCAACTGAGCCAACTTTCATTGCCTAGATTCAACAAATAATTGTTATATAAATTAAGGGTAATAATTGCCCTCAAGAAACAATTTTGAAAAAAGGAGAATATATGTAGAAAGAAATAAGAGACAAAAAATATAAACTTACTCATATATATTTTCTCTATTTATCCTTTTGATTTTGACCATTTTTCTCACACCAAACACATAAATTTACACAAAATACAATGGATTTTGAGATTAAGTTTCCGTCCTAAAGTTAGGCATTTTGTTAAAATTTATAATAATTTTCTTTTTTAAAGATATTTCTAACTATGTTTTTGCCCCGTTAACAAATATTTCTAGATCCGCTACTGCAAGTGATGTTGTATTTATTATAATTTTCTATGAAATTATAAATACGTTGAAAAATACAAAATGTAATAAACAAAAAATGAAAAACTTGATAAAAAGGGTATCTTTCAACTTGCTTAAAATACTTGTGTTGCAAAAAGTTAAAAAAAGTCAGTATCTTCTTCTAATATTAATAATGGAGCAAAAGTTAGAAGTTGAAGAAAATGAGGTTTATTATAAGATATGAACTCCCGTTGCGCCACTCTCGTTGTCGCTCTCCTATTGGCTCTCCCGTTGCCGATCCCAATGTCAGTCTCTCGTTGCCGCTCCAGTTGTCACTCCCGTTGTCTCTCAATTTGTCGATCTCATTGTCAGTGTCTCCCGCTCCCCATTGCCTCTCTTGTTGCCTTCTCCGTTGTAGATAATTTAATATTTAATTAATATATTTATTTAAATTATTAGATTTGTAAAAAAAGTTATTTTAGAATTTTTGTTAATGTTGAATTTTTTAAAAATTATTAATAGTTAAATTGATTAATTTTAGTAGGTTATAACAAGTAATAACCAAATTTATTTTTTAATTTTTCAAATAAAAAAACCTAACAAAAAACACTATTTTCTGAAAAAAAAAAAAAACGCAGCTGTTTATGCAAAAACTGACGTTGTTTCTGCAAAAAGCACTATCGTTTCTGTTTTTATTTTGATTGCGTCGGCGCTATTTTTTCTTCTAAAAACGCTATTGTTTTTGCAAAAAGCGGTGCTTTTTCTGTTTTCTTTTCTGCAATACGTCAACACTACTTTTGCTACAAGAAGCTGACTATATTTTGTCCTGCAGTGGCAAAATGACCAAAATAGCCCAAATTTTAGACAGATATAATTTTAGGAGATGTGTCTCAATTTGTCGATCCCATTGCCAGTCACTACGCCAGAATTGTAAAAAGAGATCGCCACCTTTAGTAGCGTTTATAAAAAAACGCTACCCATTTTAATAACACGCTACACCATTAGTAGCGTTTTACTTTAAAACGCTACCAATTAGGTAACACGCTAGACAGATCTCAGCGCTTTTACTTTAAAACGCTAGCAAATTAGAAAACACGCTAGACGGATCCTCAGCGCTTTTATTCAAAACGCTAGCCAATTAGAAAACACGCTAGATAGATCCTAGCGTTTTTATAAAGCGCTAGCTATTTAGAAAACACTCTAGACAGATCCTAGCGCTTGTTTTCAAAACGCTAGCCAATTAGAAAACACGCTAGATAGATCCTAGCGTTTTTATAAAACGCTAGGTATTTAGTAAACACTCTAGACAGATCCCTAGCGCTTTTATTCAAAACGCTAGGTATTTAGAAAACACGCTAGATAGATCCTCAGCGTTTTTAGAAAACGCTAGGTATGGTTAAATAATATTTTTTTGTTTCCCATTGAGCTACTTCCTTTCTCACCTAACACTCTCACCCGTAAACGCAAAATCACTCACCCGAAACGCAAAAACCCTAACACCCTAACTCAAATTAACATCATCTCTCTCAACGAAAATCATCTCTCTCAGTGAACATCATCTCTCTCACTCAGACAACATTGGTGAGTTTTTTGTTCCTTGCTCTGTTTCTTGTTAGATATTAATTATGGGTTCTAGTTTAGAAATATATTAGTTTTGTCACTTGTGCACACTAGACTCTTTCTTCTTTTTTTTTACCACTAGCCTCTTCTTGTTAAACATAAATTAATTATTTGGAAGACTATAATATGATATAGATATAGCTTGGGAAAATAAGGAGTGGATTTGAAAAAATTTTAAAAGAGGAATTTTTGTTTGTTTTTTATATGAATTGATTCTTCATTATATTCGAATTGCTTGATGGGTCATATGTTAAAGTTCTCTTCTCAGATTTTATTATAAATATAATTTGGAAATTATGGATAGAAATTGGATGTCCGCCAATCGTCTGTCCAAGGAGTATGCATTTGAGTGGATTATTTTGTGAAATTGTCTTTGTTGAACGTTTAGGGACTTCTAGTGGTATGAAATGTCCTTGTTTAAGGTGTTGTTATGTAAAATCGATTCATCGCAGAGGAGTTGGTACGACATTTAAAGGCGAATGGAATTGATCAAAGTTACACTTGTTGGATAATGCACGGTGAGAAAAAGGTGAATCTTCAAATATGAATGATATTAGTAAGAGATATGCGCCACGGTTGACACCGGAACACATTCATTTGATGCGAACGAATTTGAAGAGATGGCAAAGGTGGTTGAAGAGGATCTTAATGATTGTCCCGAAATGTTTGAGAAGTTGATAAGCGATGCGAGAGACACCATTGTATGCGGGTTGTAATGAATTCACAAAATTATTGGTCGTGATCAAGTTGTATAACTTGAAAACTCGCCACGGATGGACGGATAAGAGCTTTACCGATTTACTCTCACTACGAAAGAAATGTTGCGAATGATAATGTGCTTCCTTCTCGGACGTATGATGCAAAGCAAATGTTGGGGTCTATTGGCTTGAACTATGAGAAGATACACGCTTGTCCGAATGATTGCATTTTATTTGGAATGAACATGCGTTGTTAAAGTCGTGTCCTAAATGTAATGCATCGCAGTATAAGAAGAAAGAGTCCGCTCCACAAAAGGTGTTGTGGTATTTTCCTATAATTCCTCGATTTAGGCGCATGTATCGTAGTTCGGAAGATGCAAAACACTTGACATGGCATGAGGATGAAAGGATTAAAGATGGTATGCTACGACACCCGCAGATTCTCCGCAATGGAAAAAATCAATATTGAGTATCCTAATTTGGGGATGACCCGAGAAACCTACGCCTTGCATTGTCTGTGATGGATTTAACCCGCACGGTATCGAGTAGCTCCCACAATACATGGCCCGTGATTTTGGCGATTTATAACTTATCGCCGTGGCTTTGCATGAAACACAAATATATGATGTTGTCTTTGTTAATTTCAGGCCCAAACAACCAGAAATGATATTGATGTATACTTGGCTCCTTTAATTGAAGACTTGAAGCAAATGTGGGAGATCGGGGTAGAGGTGTATGATGGGTTCAGAGAAGAAAGTTTCACCCCGAGGGCTATGATCTTTGGCACAATTAACGACTTTCTGCATACGGCAATCTATCTGGGCACAAAGAACAAAGGCGGTGTGCATGCCCTATATGTGAAGATAACACAGATTGGATGTGGTTGGAACATGGTAAGAAGAATATCTATCTTGGTCATCGTAGATTTTTGCCATCAACTCATCACTATATCGATTGTGGAGAAAGGCATTTGATGGGAATACAGAAACACGTAGAGCTCCCCGCCTTTGACGGGCGAACAAGTATTTGAAAAGGTGGAAGATTTGAACATTAAATTTGGGAAGCCTTTTGCGGAGAGAGATTGCCAAGCGGGGTGGAAGAAAAAGTCGATTTTCTTTGAGTTGCCATCTTTGGAAGTCATTATATGTAAGGCATTTCATTGATGTGATGCATGTTGAAAAGAATGTCTTGAAAGTGTCATTGGTACCTTACTCAATATGCGGGTAAGACTAAAGATACCATCAACTCAAGGTTGGATTTGGTTAGTATGGGTTTGAGACCTGAATTGGGTCCGGTAAAGAAGGGTACACGTACATATCTACCTCCGTGCACTCATACTCTATCTAGAAAGGAGAAGACTGTCTTTTGTGAGTTTCTTCATGGAGTTAAAGTTCAGAGAGGATACTCTTCAAATGTGGCGACTCTTGTATCGATTAAAGACCTCAAGTTAAAGTCTCTAAAGTCCCACGATTGTCATGTTCTCATGGAGAATTTGCTACCCATTGGTATACGATCCATTTTGCCTAAGAAAGTGCGTCGGACCTTAACCAAACTTTGTTTATTCTTTAAGGCGATTTGTAGTAGAGTGATTGACCGGAAAGTTGCCAACATTGCAAAGAGAAATTACTTGTCACTTTGTGTGAGCTTGAGATGTATTTCCCACCTTCCTTTTTGACATAATGATTCATCTAATAGTTCATCCGGTTAGAGAGACACAATTGTGTGGCCCATGTTACATGAGATGGATGTATCCGTTTGAGCGTTACATGAAGATATTAAAAGGATATGTGAAAAATCGATCACGACACGAGGGTTGTATTGTTGAGCGCTACATAGTTGAAGAGGCTATTGAGTTTTGCACGGGCTATCTATCTAGTCTTGAATATTACGTGGGAATTTGCCAAGGTCTCGTCATGGGAAGGATTAGTAAAGGGATGACAGGAAATAAATTAGTGATGGTATCAAGGAAAGAACTAGAGCAAGCACACTTATACGTTCTTCACAATGATAGTGAGGTTGATTCATATGTTGCCAAGCACAAGGAGATTCTTAAGAGTCAATTCAGGGAAAGAAGCAAGTTTGGTTAGCAAAAGAACACAATAGGAGTTTCATAGTGTGGCTAAAACATCACATTGATGGTGAGAGTGTGTTTGAATCCTACTTGATTTCAAAAAGATTGAGATGGTTAGCAAAAGGTCCAAATATACATGTCTTCTCTTACAATGACTATCTAATGAACGAGTGCACTTTCTATACAAAAGAACAAGATGATCGAGTAAAATGCAAAATAGTGGGGTGACTCTTGTAGCTCATTCTATGCATGCATCCGAGTGCCAAAGATAGAAATCCCATATATGCGAATATGTCTTACTTTGGCTTCATTGAACACATATGGGAGTTGGATTACAATATGTTTGAGAGCACGTGTTCAAATGTGAATGGGTTGACAATAATCTTGGTTTCTGATTGATGAATTAGGGTTCATGCGAGTGAATTTCAACAAGTTAGGATATAAAGATGAACCTTTTATTTTAGCATCGCAAGCTCAACAAGTGTTTTATGTCATCGATCCAGTTAATATCAATTGGTCTATTGTTCTATTGGTGACAAAAAATTTGTGTATAACAACGATGATGATGAAGCACCCGATGATGTTGGTGTTGAGGACGACCCGTTCTTCGTAACATCGAGAACCAATAATAGGGAAAATACTTCTATAGAGGATGTTGTATATTTTAGAAAAGATCATAATGATGGAATTTTTATTCGTCGGAAAAAAAATACCAAGACGCGAATTGCAAACAAAATTTTATCTAGGAAAAGGAAAAGGTAATATAGACTTAATGATTTTCGTTATTTTTTATTAATAGATAATTATTATATTGTTTTTGTAAATTTAACAATAACATGGATTATGTTATATTGCAGTCGGATGGCATCACTTAGTGATCATGAGATCTAGTGGTCAAGGCAGTAGTCATTTATGTTATATATGGTATAGCTTTAATTTGTAGCTACTTTTGAGTTTCATAATGTAAGTTACTTATGATGTTGTATGATTTGTAAACAAAAATATCTATTAATAGGTTGAATTTTGTGTGTATCTATATATTGGATTGTAATGATATTGGCTGAATTTTGTTGGAATGATATTTGATGAATTTTCTTTGGAAGGGAATGAATTAATAGGTTGTAATTAAAAGGAGAATAAACAAAAATAAAAAAATAATTAAAAAAAAATCAGTCAATAGGTAGCGTTTTAGAGTGAAAACGCTAGAAATGAAGTTAAAATTCATTCAATACCTAGCGTTTTAAAGTTAAAAGCGCTAGGAATTTAAAAAGAGGAGCTAGAGGATCCCTAGCGCTTTTCTGAAACGCTAGGAATGCTAATAAAGGTGCTATAGCATCCCTAGCGTTTTACATAAAACGCTAGGAATGCTAGTAAAGGTGCTATAGCATCCCCAGCGTTTTTACTAAAACGCTAGGAATGCTATAGCACCTTTTTACTAGCATTCCTAGCGCTTACGTAAAAACGCTAGGAATGGTAAACACGCGCTAGTTGATCCCTAGCGTTTTACATAAAACGCTAGGAATGCTAGTAAAAGGTGCTATAGCATCCCTAGCGTTTTTACAGAAAACGCTAGGAATGCTATAGCACCTTTTACTAGCATTCCTAGCGTTTTACAGAAAACGCTAGGAATGGGTAAACACGCGCTAGTTGATCCCTAGCGTTTTATGTAAAAACGCTAGGAATGCTATTAAAATTTTTACAAGGCGCGCCCTCTCATCTCCCTCACACACTCACGCACAACCCGAACTCATCTACCTAACTTTTCTCCACGAACAACCCAGAACTCATCTTCGTTCATCTTCGTTCATCGTACCTCTTCGTTCATCTTCGTTCATCACCGTTGCACATTTCGTTCATCTCCACGCACAACCTGGTTACCCATTTCGTTCATCTCCACGCACAACCTGGTTACCCATTTCGTTCATCTCCACGCACATTTCTCAGGTATGGATTTTCTTTTTCTCCTGATTGTATTGTACATAGATTGCCACCGCTTGCATGTTAGTTATAACAATGTTCTCGTTATTGGCATTTTGAACAAAAGATTTGATACTAGTCTGTACATGGCTTCTAGGTTACTCTTACTCTAAGTTTACTCTAGGTTACTTAGTGCATGTTAGTTATAACAATGTTCGTTATTGGCATTTTGAACAAAAGATGAACTCTTGATACTAGTCCTGTACATGGCTTCTAGGTTACTCTTACTCTAGGTTTACTCTAGGTTACTTAGTGCATGTTAGTTATAACAATGTTCTGTTATTGGCATTTTGAACAAAAGATGAACTCTTGATACTAGTCCGTACATGGCTTCTAGGTTACTCTAGGTTTACTCTATGTATGTTTACTCTAGGTTACTTAGTGCATGGCTTTGATGTTACTTTGTGCATGGCTTCTTCTATATTTTGTTAAGTGTTTGTTGGTTCTAAACAATTAGAAAGCTAAAACTCATCGAGTCTTATTCATTTGGGTGATTGCAAGTCGGATGGCATCACATAGTGATCACGATAGTAGTCGGGGTGGTGATGGGGTGATAGAAACACAAAGAAGTTCACTCCCGAGGAATTACATCGAAAAAGAATATCGTCAATCGGATAAGTAAAGGACACGAGAAATATAAGGTAAGTTAATTACTAATTATTAATGTTGTTCTCTACCTTTCCAAGTTATCTAATTATTTAATGATTTAATTATTTAAGGTCCGATGGAGTGTTAAAGGTTTGCCAATTGGAGACAACGGCACAAATTTAATTAGCTTTATTGGTACTAAGGTGAAGCAAATCTTTCCAATTTCAATTAAAAGTTGGAATGAGAAAGATAATCGAGTTTTGCCTAAAGCGAAAGATGATTTTTGGGACTTAATATGGTATATAATTTTAGACCTCTTTAATAATCTTATTTAGTGATTTTTAGTTATATTTATTTAATCCATTTTTATGTATAACTAGAAACACTTTGATGTCGATGAGTCCCGAAGAGATTGGATTGAAGGAAGCGGGAAGGTTGCATAGGGCTTACGAAGCGATGTGGGGAAAAAGTATTCAAACGCCCCGATGGGACCATCAGACAGGAGCCTCCAGCACTGTATGCCGGAATTATAACTAAGGAGGAATGGACCAAATTTGTAGATATACGCACTACAGATCCGGATTTCCTGGTTAGTATATTAATTATTTAACTTATATATATATATTTCACAAGTAGATATCATTCATTAATGTATACTTATCTTTTTAAATAGAAAAAGAGCAAAGCGAATAAAGAAAGAGCTTCTAATCCCGAGTACCCTTATAGAGGAGGTTCTAGTGGATATCAAATTCTCGAAGAAAGATTGGTAAGACACAATTAGTTTAATTTATTATGATTTAATGAATCTTTTAATTTACAGTTGATTAACAATTATTAAACTTAAATAGTTACTGGAAGAGGGGAAAGATCCAACTCAAGAATCCCTTGATCGCATGCGATTGTGCGGTTAGAGGCCCGACAAAACAAGGATGGGGAGATTGTGGATCCGAAAACTAAGGAGGTCAAGGACAAAATTGTAAGTATTCCAAAATTCATGAAAAAATTGCAAGTTGGAATTTGTGTCCGACTATATTTTTTAATCCGTTACTCGATTTTTTTGACACGTGAACATATTTTTTTATTGTCGATTAAATTTCGTTGACACTTGTTTATTATTTCTATCCGTTACTCGATTTTTTTGACACGTGAACATATTTTTATTGTCGATTAAATTTCGTTGACACTTGTTTATTATTTCTATCCGTTACTCGATTTTTTTGACACGTGGACATATTTTTATTGTCGATTAAATTTCTTTGACACTTGTTTATTATTTTTATCCGTTACTCGATTTTTTTGACACGTGGACATATTTTTATTCTCGATTAAATTTCTTTGACACTTGTTTATTATTTTTATCCGTTACTCGATTTTTTTGACACGTGGACATATTTTTATTGTCGATTAAATTTCACTTGACACTTGTTTATTAATTTTATCCGTTATTTATGTTTGTGCATCAATGAAAGCATATCACAATCTGTATCACAAGGAGATTTAACAGATTGTGATGGTCACCAAGATGTCCTTGCTCGTGCCTTGGGAAGGGAAGAGAGACAGGTCGGATTAGAGGTTATGGATATGGGATTCCTCCGACAACCGTGTTTGGGCCAAAGAAGAGCCAAAGCAAGGGGTGCGGGGATTGTAAAGTCATGGCGGAAAAGTATGACGAGCTATCCAAGAATGTTCTTTGTGCTAATGGAAGAGAGACAGATGTTTAAGCGACTCTTGGCACAAAGGATTGGTGCACCATCCCCTTTGCACCACCCCTGCTTGAACCTATTGAGCCCGCTGCACACCCCATAGCGCCCGAGATAGCTGCACCATCCCTTCAACACGTGTATTTAACAAAACTCGACTGCTTTTTTGTACATATGTATTTGATAAAATTATCATGTATATTTATTTTTCTTTATAATTGATTTAGGATAATCTGTGAATGTGAGCTATATATTGCAAACCCACATCGAAAGGTTGCAAAGTGGGTTTGATATGTAACCAATTGAGTGCCACATCGCACAATCAAAGGCCATGCCTAAAAACCATTTGAGAGTTAGGGTAGACTATTCAATAGAGGGTCTGCACCATTGCTGCTCCAATTGCTAATGCGGATATATTTACCGTGGATCAAGCACTTAGTACTTTTGTGGCATGGCTCGAACAACTTGTCGTTGTAAGTGACAATATTTTTGTTAATAATTAAATGACTATAATGTGTGTTAACTAACTAGCTAATTAATCATTTTTTTAATATATACTAGGTACCCCATGTGTCCCGACCTTCCCTTCCATGAAAGTGTCCCAACCTTCCCTTCCACTACCAAACTCTCCCCGACCATCTTCTATACTGACCAATCCAACATGTTGGTCAATTTCCCAATGATGAATTCCAGAACTACATCGATTCTCTAAAGGTCCACATTCAAAAAATGAACCAGACGACCAAATTTTTTTACCGCCCGATAACATTGTGGGCCCGGAGCAGTTGGTAATGATCAACATCGAGGATATGAAAGCTATAGTTGAGATGGATTGGGCCATCGCCATCGATATCGAGTATACCAGAGGTATGTATTAAATTATTTGTACACAATAGTTGTTTATATTAGAGTATATATTAGAGTATATATATGAGGATCCGAAAGTTGTATATATATTATTTATAGGTTTTTGTACAATCGTCTTTCTGTCCCACTTCTCAACGGACACGTAAGTATTTCTTCTTGTGTCCGGCTTGTATAGTTGTGTTTCATAAAGGTAACACAGAGGAACGACACGGCTATAAAGAGTGAAGTACAAAGTTATATCCATTCACGCTTCATGGAAGCCAAGCATTTGAAGGGCGACTCTTTATTTTTGGCACCACTCAATAATGGGTGAGAAATTTAGTCTTCAATCACTTGTTTAATTATTTTGAGGATTGTATTATAGTGTAAATTAATGTGTACTCATTCGTTCTTCATTTACTTGCAGGCAACATTGGGTACTCTTTGCAATAAACCCTAAGCAAAATGTTGTCTATTATCCGGATTCACTTCAAGGCCATTACAACGTCTCACGAAGACTTCGTAGAATCGGTTGAGAGGTGTGTATGTGTAACCCTCTCATTTTAATTTGTATAATTTAATATATGTATTTTGTTCAACTTAACGTATATATATATATATGTATGACGTTCTGTTGCTTTGAAAGAATACTTGGGATTATCTACGAGTAAAACAAGATGGCTACCCATAAGCTGTAAGCTTTTTAAGAATCATTCTTATAATTTTAATTGATTTTTGGTCATAAAAATGTGACAATTAAGTTATAATCTTTTGCTTTGTAGTGTCCTAAACAACCAAATAACAATGATTGTGGGTACTATGTTATGAGGTATATGAAAGAGATTATCACTCATGACAAAGTAGCAATCCCAACCAAGGTAACTACTTAGATTTATTTTTTATATTGATATTATAATACTTACTCACATTTAATAAACATTTTAATTCTAATTTTATTTCATTTTTTTTCAGTATTTTCCCAGCTTCAAAAAATCCGAATTACTCATTTGAACAACTTACAGCAGAAGGGGGAGTGGTGCCATTATGTTTCTAGCTTTTTGTAGCAAGTTTTGAGATTCATAATAGTTTAGTTATTATTTATGTTGTATATATTGGATTTATATTATGTTGTAAGTACTTCTTAGAATGATATATATTGGATTGGAAATATTATTTGATGAATTTTGTTGGTGAATTTTGTTTGAATGATATATTGGATTGGAATGTATTTTCTGAATTTGTTGAAAAGGGAATGAATTTATAGGTTGTAATTAAAATGGAGAACAAACCAAAATAAAAAAAATATTTAAAAAAAAATTCAGTCAATAGGTAGCGTTTTAGAGTGAAAACGCTAGAAATGAAGTTAAAAAAATTATTCAATACCTAGCGTTTTAAAGTTAAAACGCTAGGAATTGTAAAGAGGAGCTAGAGGATCCCTAGTGTTTTTACTGTAAAACGCTAGGAATGCTAATAAAGGTGCTATAGCATCCCCAGCGTTTTATATAAAACGCTAGGAATGTTATATAAGCATCCTAGCGTTTTATATAAAAGCGCTAGGATGTTATAGCACCTTTTACTAGCATTCCTGGCGTTTTATATAAAACGCTAGGAATGCTAGTAAAAAGGTGCTATAGCATCCCCAGCGTTTTTATAAAACGCTAGGTATGGTAGTAAAAAGGGCTATAGTATCCCAGCGTTTTAATTTAAAACGCTAGGAATGGTAGTAAAAAGGAGCTATGGGATCCTAGCGCTTTTATTTAAAACGCTAGGAATGGTAGTAAAATGAGCTATGGGATCCCTAGCGTTTTACAGAAAACGCTAGAAATTGTAAAAAGGCGCTGGGTCAATGGCTAGCGTTTTATATAAAACGCTACGTATGTCTAAAACACGCTGGGTAAATGGTTAGCGTTTCTTAAAACGCTACTAATGGGGTGTACGCATTAGTAGCGCCAGCTTCTCTAGCGTTTTAAAACGCTACCAATGCCCAAAAAAAACGCTGATAAACCTTGTACGCTGGCGTAGTGAGTGTCTCTTTGCCGCTCCCCATCGCCTCTCTCGTTGTCTCCCCTGTTGCCTCCTCTGTTGTCGCTCTCGTTGTAGATAGTTTAAAATTTAATTAATAATATTAATTAAATGATTAGATTCTAAAAAAGAGTTATTTTAGAATTTTTGTTAATGGTTGAATTTTTTGGAAAATTAATAGTAGTTAAATTGACTAATTTTAGTTGATTATAATAAGTAATAAATGAAATTTATTTTTGAATTTTTGACAAGAATACTAAGAAAAACGTTGTTTTTTTCAGTAGAAAGCGCAGTTGTTTCTGCAAAAAGTGTTGTGGCTTATGCAAACCGCTGTTGTTTCTGTTTTTATTTTGATTGCATCAACACTAGTTTTTCTGCCGAAAGCGCTGCTGTTTCCGAAAAAAACGATGCTTTTTCTGTTTTTTTCTAGACTGCATCAACACTATTTTTGCTGCAAAAAGTTGAATATTTTTTGTACTATATATAGTGCCAAAATGACCAAAATAGCCCAAATTTGGACCGATGGCAATTTCAGGAGATGTTTATTAAGGACATTTTGCTTACACTTGATTTTATTATAATGTATTGATGTATTGATTGATTGATAACTATCTATATGATGAGTACAAAATATATTAAGGACCAAACAATAATTAAGGTAAAAACACTGGTAATAGACAATAGGTTTTCATTAGCTCTAGAAGCTACAAACTAAAACTTGTGAATAAAAAATTGAAATGTATCTGAACTATGGATAAACAAACAAAATCAGACCGTAAATTAATTTATTTTTGAATTTTCCAGAAAAAACTGACAAAAGACGTTGTTTTTTCAGTAAAAAACACAATTGTTTATGCAAAAAGTGCAGTTGTGTTTACAAAAAGCGCTGCCGTTTTGTTTTATTTTGATTGTGTCTGCTATTTTTTCTGCCGAAAGCGTTGTTGTTTCCGCAAAAAGCGATACTTTTTCTGTCTTTTTTTCTGGACTGCATCAACACTACTTTTGCTGCAAAAATCTGAATATTTTTTGTCATATAGTGGCAAAATGACCAAAATAGCCCAAATTTTGGCCAAATGGCAATTTCAGGAGATGTCTTTTAAGGACATTTTGCTTACACTTGATTTTATTAAAATCTATGTATGTATCGATGCATTGATTCATGTATTAATTGATATAATTAATGGATTGGCTGACTGATAATTATCTATATGATGAGTACACAATATATGAAGGACCAAACAATAGTTAAGGTAAAAACTCTGGTAATAGACGATAGGTTTTCATTAGCTCTAGAAGCTACAAAACTAAACCTTGTGAATTAAAAATTGTAATGTATCTGAACTATGGATAAACAAACAAAATAAGACTGTAAATTAAACCAAGCTAGTCTATATCTCTCATGCATCTTCAGGCTCCGATTTGACTTTGACACCCTCAACATGAGCTGTAGAAGGAAGAGCGGTCTGATCTTGATCAACTTCAGCCCTGGCATTTGTTCGAGCAACTCCACCTGCAGCAGCTTGATCCTCAGAAGAAACAGGAACAATAGTGAGTACATTGTTCACCATTTTTTGGCGATGGTTTCTCTTACGAATTTTGGAGGACATCCTCTTATATTTTTCATCTTTTGTTTCATGTCTATAATGGCTGCTCGCATGATTAGCAAAGCTCTGTGAGATGGAGAACACCTGGTTACACTGAACACAGTATGCACGGTCCATTTTTTTCTTGTATGGAACACTGCGAATTTGACCGTCGTCATCAGAAGCTGAATCACCATTGTTATTAATGTTGCTAACTTGATTAGCTACTGCTGTTGTAGCAATAACTTGATTAGTTGTTGTTGTTGTAGCAATAACTGGGTTTTTGATTTGCTTCAAACAAAGCCCTAGTGAAGGGTCGATAGTGAGAATCGTTGTCTCATTCTCATGTGATAGATGTGATTGTGAGCTCACACTAATTAGGGTTGGATGAAAATAATCAGAAATGGGTTGTTTGGGAAAAGGAATGGGATTAATTTTGAGTAGAGGGTTTTGGCTAATATTGTTAGCAATGTCATCAATAATTGATGATGAATGGTTTCTTGAAGAGGAAGGGAGATGGTTAGAAGAAGAGGGAATGGTGTTTTTGTTAGCCATGGAAGCAAATCAAGGATTGTAATTCAACTGTGTGTGAGTTGCAATGAGTATTGTGGATCACTTTATAGGAGACGAGCATTCATTTTTTATGTTTTTTTTAAAAGGTAGCATTTAATTTGGTAAAAGAAAGAATTTAATACCTATGGCAACATTAAATATTGATTCCCGTAAAAATGTTAAATTTGACTCATTTTTAATATGTTGTCATTAATATCTTTTAATGACATATTCTATCCATTTATTGAGTATTCATCATACAAGAATCAGAATGACTAATCCTTTGAGCCGGGTAGGACTACAATTTGCGGCAAAACTATCCTCAAGATATTTAACATTGTTGCATGCTAAAGACTGGATTCGAACCCAAGACCTTGATTAAGTTGGAACTTGGAAGAGACTCCAACCATCTCATCCAAGTGCTTTTAATATACATATGATATTTCTATAATATGTTGTCATTAATATCTTTTAATGACATATTTTAGCATACTTGGTGGAGAGGAGTCATGAGCCCGGAAGCCAAGGCCTCCGCATTATCCCTCAGTTATTGTTGGATTGAGGTTTTCGTGATCTCGTGAGATTTCGTTTCACGGATTGTGCTAAGAAAATTAAGGATTAAATGATAAAAACAACATACGTATATGCATACTTAGTGGAGGAGTTATGATGCAGAAGCTAGGGCTCCCACATTATTCGCGCAGTGATTGCCGGATTGGAGTTCTCGTAGAGATTGGGTGATTTGGTCTCTCGAGTTATGCTTAAGACAAGTAAGATCAGTAAAAGAAAACGAATGAGAGAAACTATAAGGGGGTCACTGAGGCGCTCATTGAGATTGTATCTCATTGTTTATACTGTTGTGATTTTTAGATCCACAGGTAAAGTCTAAGGACTGTTCAGGAAGTCAGGTGCCTAGCTGTTTGGGGCTATCATGTTGAGGAAGTTCACGGGTCATGTTATGTACTCAGTATTAGATATCGGGTATGGCTGATAACTTATATTTATATGAGTTATTTATGCCTTTATCCATGTAAATCAAGTGAGTTCTCAAGTAATATTAGTATCTTATTTCTCTAATTATTATATTTGTAGGAAAAGAAGGGTTAGAAACTGTTTTGTATTAATTTGGCACATCTGGTGCCCTTTTGAGCAATTTAATGTGTTTGGTGAGTGCTGCAGTGTTAAGCGCTATAGCATCTAACGCTATAGCGGCAAGAGGGCAGCTCGGCTAAGTCTTCGAAGCAAAAGTGTACTTTTGGCACCAAGCTCTTCACTCCAAATCTCGTTTACTGTGCCCACTGTGCAGCTGACACGGCCGGATTTTATTGGATACTATAGGACACATGGCATTGTGTGAGTGGGAGGCTAGTTTTAGTTGGTGAGATGGCTATATCACTCTTTTCACTAACTTTGGACACTACAACTACTCATTCTTCTTCTCTCCAACAATAGACAATTCGGAGATATAGAGAGAGTTTAGAGAGAGAACTTGTGATATATTTTCTCCATTGTTAAACACTTTGAAGCTTTGTTTTTATTGTAATTTTTTGTTTATTATTCTCCTCGGTGTTAACTTGACGTTATAGCGTCATCTTGGTGAATGAATTAGAAGCTTCGGTGTGTATCTTTTGCCACCATTTCTTCTCACCTTGTTCTAGGTAATATGAGTGTGCTATCTTGTATTGCTTTGATGATGCTAAACATGAGCTAAACACCTTGAGTTGGATTGCTTGAATCTTTGTAATGAACCATTAGTGTTGTATTTATAATGTTGCATGCTTTGCGTTTCAATCTTTGTGTTATACTTCTTTCAAACTTTGGCCACTTAAAATGAGTACATTCGTGGGTTCAGACATGGTCCATGGATAGACATCAAAGATTGATATGAATGAAAGTTTATTTAAAGACATTTAAATAGATTTTGCTTCCTCTAGACATAGAAATGCAATAGTTTATAGAGCAAAGGTTGTGGGGTCTTTATTATACAGGGGTGAACTTATTTAGAACCTAGACATAGACATCTTGTAATGAAACCCTGTCGTGAGTGACTGAAAAGCACAAAAACATTTGCAACAGCGCTTGACGCTATAGCGTGTGACGTTATAGCGCTGTACTAATTGGAAAATTACTTAGTAAGAGCAATCCGACTTATTTCTCTCACATTTTACAACCACTCTTTTACTGTTTTCTTTAAACAATTACTTTTTACTGATAACCTGTGACTACAAACATTTGCTACTTGTTCCACTAAGTGCTAGTATTGCTTAAACTCTAAAATTAACATCAATCCCTGTGGAGAACGATCTTTACTTACTATTATATTACTTGTTGCGATTGTGTACACTTGCACAACTACATTTCGCTCAACAATGGCCAAGTTTATGTTTTAGGATTTATGCTTGGACTAGTTGTGTTTTGTAATGACCGGAAATATGAGTTTTTGGAGGATTTGTTTATGTATCAAACTATGAGATTTTAATGAAGATTGATCATTCCAGTTACTCATAATTGATTTTTCAGTTATGTAGTATTTAAATTTGTAGAAGTGCATCTCTGAATGACTAAAGGTAATATTTCGAATTTGTTTTTATCGACTACAAATTTGGGATGTTACAAAATAAACAAACATATAATTAAATAATTTACACCAAAAAAGTAATTAACTAATTAAAATTAAGAAAACTAAGATTAATTTATGTATTTATCAATATTAAGAAATAATATATATATATATATATATATATATATATATATATAATTTCTTAACTAATTAATAAATATATTTCTTAACTATATATTAAGAAAACTAATATCATGAATCCACACACAAACACAAATTAATATTATATATAAATATATATATATATATATATTTAAAGAATTGAAATTTAGTAATAATTAATTGGATAAATATCCCATTTAGTCTCCTTAATACTCTCTCACTTTAAATTTTTATCTCTTCTCTCATTTATCACAAGTGGTAGATACTTGGGCTACATAACCATTTAGTCAAACTCCTTAAATAGATTTTAGTACTTCAGGAGATTAATCTCTACAGTTGCGCAACAGGAGATATTGTGGCTTACCCAAAAAAAAATTATTACCCTCATCTTGTACACTTAATTTAAACTTATCTACCTTCTTTTTATACAAGCTAGGCTACCAAAATTATTTTTTTAGACATCTTATATTATTAAGAACTATTAATTTTTAGGTTCAAAAGTGTTATTTGAATTTCTTTAACCTTTCTCTATCCCACCGTAATTCTCTCCCCTTAGGATTAACTTATTAACCCTTTCTCATTTTACTATCTCCCACTTGCCATTCTACCATAATTATGTATATTTTTCTTTTCAATATGCTATTGAAGAATTCGCCTCTTAACCAGTGGCATGTTTACGCCTCTATTACAATTCAAAACTTAATGGAGCAGCTTTGGCAGTTTAATTTTGTCCACACTCTTCGAGGAAGGAAACATGTGTGCTGATATTTTGACAAAGATGGGATCTTCGATTGTTCAACCTTTGCTTATGCTTGAGTCCCCCTCTCTTGACCTCCTTCTTCCTTTACAAACAGATGCTAGGAAGATAGAGTTTTTGCGTCCCTAGTTTCTTTTGTTTCTATTATTTTGTTTCTTTCCCTTCCCTTACGAAAAAAATTTCAAAAATACATGCTATTAGTATAATTTCATTACTATTGATTCTCAATAGGAAACACTAAATGTTGTCAAAATAATTATTTGTATATGTTATATTTATAATATCACATTTTGTTATAAGTAAATATTTAGCTTTTGAGTTTTCTGGCCAGAAAATACATCAATAAATTTCATTATTTTTAAGCTGACAAGAGAATATTATATGTTACCGGTATATTTATTTTCTATATTTTCTCTTTTTAAATGTCTTTATTTGTTATAATTAATATTTTTCTTTAATTTTTAATACGTAAATATTACTTAGTGTTAATATTATATGTTATATTATATGTACCGGTATATTTATTTTTTATATTTTCTCTTTTTAAATGTCTTTATATGTTATATTATATTGTTAATATACCGGAATATTATATGTTACCGGTATATTTATTTTCTATAGTTTCTCTTTTTAAATGTCTTTATTTGTTATAAATTAATATTTTGCTTTTAATTTTCAATACGTAAATATTACTTATTGTTAATATAATTATTTTTTGTTTTGTTTTCATGAATGTGTTTATTTTTATAAATGGTTATTATATTTTTAAGCGTTGACGGGAAAAATAATAATGTGACGGGAAAAATATAATTATTTGCTTTTGTATGACTAAAAGAGCAGTGAACCAATGTAATGGAAGAGGTTTAGGCCATCCACAAGATGGTACGTAAGTCTAATTAACCCATAAGAACTTATATGAGAGAGATCTATTTGGTACTCCCATTGTAAGCTTATTCATAATAGTGCATTTTTAGAAGGTCATGCGTCAGACAACCTCTAGCCTACTCACTGTAACCCCATATCACTCTTTATTCCCAAAATACCCCTCGAACGATGGAGAGGGTTCGATTGCCTGGTGATCGATTTGGATCGGCACACGCTTGGTCGAACCTAGTCAAAACATAATTTGGGGTGTCTGAGTAAATTTTGGATCGATTCGGTCGTGCAATGAGATTCGATCAAGTTCGATCAACCGCATACCGAACCGTGCATAATCTTTAAAAAAATAAAAAGCAAATAATTATATAGAAAATAATTATATAGATAAGTTTAAATTATGTATACAAGATGAGGGTAATAATTTTTTTGGGTAAGCCACAATATCTCTGTTACAAGAATCAGCAGAGATTAATCTCCCAAGTAGTAAAATCCATTTAAGGAGTTTGACCAAATGATTATGTAGCCCAAGTATCTACCACTTGTGCTAAATGAGAGAAGAGATAAAAATTTAAAGTGAGAGAGTATTAAGGAGACTAGATGGGATATTTATCCAATTAATTATTACTAAATTTCAATTCTTTAAATATATATATATATATATATATATATATATATATATATATATATTTATATATAATATTAATTTGTGTTTGTGTGTGGATTCATGATATTAGTTTTCTTAATATATAGTTACGTGTCTTAAGCACAACTCGAGAGACCAAATCACTCAATCTCTACGAGAACTCCAATTCGGCAATCATTGCGCGAATAATGCGGGAGCCCTAGTTTCTGCATCATAACTCCTCCACTAAGTATGCATATACGTACGTTGTTTTTATCATTTATTCCTTAATTTTCTTAGCACAATCCGTGAAACGAAATCTCACGAGATCACGAAAACCTCAATCCAACAATAACTGAGGGATAATGCAGAGGCCTTGGCTTCCGGGCTCATGACTCCTCTCCACCAAGTATGCTAAAATATGTCATTAAAAGATATTAATGACAACATATTATAGAAATATCATATGTATATTAAAAGCACTTGGATGAGATGGTTGGAGTCTCTTCCAAGTTCCAACTTAATCAAGGTCTTGGGTTCGAATCTAGCCTTGGGCATACAGCTGAATTCGAATCCATTCTTTAGCATGCAACAATGTTAAATATCTTGAGGATAGTTTTGCCGCAAATTGTAGTCTTACCCGGCTCAAAGGATTAGTCATTACAGTTGCGCGCAGTGGATACTCAGTAAATGGTTAGAATATGTCGGATCAATTATGTATACGGACCAATAATTATGTCATTAGTCCGTGTTGACTCGGTCAAACTCGATTATTTCGCAGAGGTAATGTGAGGCAAGGGATCGAACCCACCACCAACTAATCACATACTAATCAAGACGCCAATGCTTATCTAATTGGAAATATAATTTGTAGGAGTGCCACTGCTTATCTAGAAAAACGTAGGAATGGCAATTCAATCATTTAAAATTTTATTTTTAACATACACTAGTGATGGTTATATTTTAGTTTTTTTTTGGTTTTTTTTTGGTTTTTTTTTTATAAAATCAGTAACATATATTACTCGCTCTCACTATTTAGGGATATTTTCTAAAAGGCTCATGCTTCGTACAACCCCTCTGCTACTCACTAGAATCCCTTTTTTGGTGTGAAAAGACCAAAAACTCTTACTGAAATTTGGTTTTTTTTTTTAAAGATTATGCACGGTTCGGCGCACGGTTGATCGAACTTGATCGAATCTCGCTGCACCGAACCAGTCAAAATTTACTCAGACACCCAAATTATGTTTTGACTAGGTTCGACCAAGCGTGTGCCGATCCAAATCGATCAGCCGTGCACCGAACCCTCTCCACCGTTCAGGGGTATTTTGGGAATAAAGAGTGATATGGGGGTTCTAATGAGTAGCTAGAGGGTTGTACGAAGCATGACCTTCTAAAAATGCACTATTATGAATAAGCTTACAATGGGAGTACCAAATAGATCTCTCTCATATAAGTTCTTATGGGTTAATTAGACTTAAGTACCATCTTTTGGATGGCCTAAACCTCTTCCATTACATTGGTTCATTGCTCTTTTAGTCATACAAAAGCAAATAATTATATAGAAAATAATTTTTTTTAAATTATGTATACAAGATAATTATATAGAAAATAATTATTGGTCCATATACATAATTGATCCGACACTGAGTTTGACCGAGTCAACACGGGCGGATGACGAAATTACTGGTACCAGTCCATGTGCATAACTGGTCTGAGTTTGGCTGAGTCAACACGGACTGATGAACTGGCTGATGACGTGATCCGACACTGAGTCAATGTGCATAACCGATTCGACACTGAGTTTGACTGAGTCAACACAGATTGGTCCATGTGCATAACCCGATCAGACAGAGTTTGACTGAGTCAACACGAATTGGTCCATGTGCAGACCGATCCAACACTGAGATTTGCCTTTTATCCATTTCTTAATGAATGGCTCAGATCCACCAAATACTTGGATATTTTCACCCGCGCACATCCATCTGATGGAAGAAAAGAAAAAATTAAATCTTAAAGGTGCTATAAATACACCCAATTCCCCTTTTCTTTCTCTCACACTCTCACCAAACCCAATCACTCACAATTTTAAAATCTCTTTTTCTTTCTCTCACAATCTTCTTAGTCATACTAACACCACCCTTCTGGTCCTCTCTCTCCCCATCCACATCTCTCTCTCTCCCTTCCTCTCTTCCCTTCGGCTCCCTCACACCTCTCTATTGTCTCTCTCCTTGTATCCTCCAACCAGATGTATTGTTTGGTCTCTTGGTAGAGGAGTTCATCCTATATTAGGGATGTGCGGAATTGGAAAAATAGGTATGTATGCAAAATATTTGGGTTATATGTTTTATTTGTTGTAATGCCATAAATTTTTGATTGCGAGTCTGTGAGTCTTTGTAACGTTTTTCATTTTGAAGCTTTATAAAAATACATTATTTTGAAATACACCCACTAATCTAAACTCATTCACATTCCTTTGTGGTGTCAAATTCATGAATGTGAAAAAAGAACATTCATAGTTGTAACAAAAAAATTGGAAATTTAGATGAAAATGATGTTACTCCACTAAACCACTTAGAGGTGAAATTGATGTTACTCCAATTTTATAGTGGTGTAATTGTTTGTGTATGACTTTTTAATTTCATGTGTTTAGGTGAATATATAGTATTACCTACTTTTTTTTCCTTTTCAGATCACGCACAACATGAGAATAAAAGAAGTACCAGTTGTGTTTCCGGAGAATAATACTCAGCTACTCAAATTAATGCAGGCAGGATAAAAGTCGTTCCCCCAGTATATATATCATATCTCACCGCATGAGAAACAACATCTCGAGCTATGCTACAAGCGTCCCGAGAAAAGTTTTCACGATAGTGATCCTTCAAATATTGATTAGCAAAAAATAAGCCAGATCCAATAGTGGCATAATGTTCTATTATTTCCATTTCCTATCAGTAGAGTACAACTTGCGTTCCTAAAAAACATAATATTTGGTAAGTATAGTAGCACTATTTGAATTTGAGCAAAAAAAATATGTAATAATTTGAAATTGAAATGTACCTTTGACTCAATCTCATAAGCTCCAATCAAGAAGTCGAAATTGAGCTTTGATTTAGTGCGCAGTATCAGAGACTGCGCAATAAATCAAAACTCAATTTCGTTTTCTTGATTGTAGCTTATGAGATTGAGTCAAATGTACATTTCAAATTTCAAATTATTACATAATTTTTGCTCAAATTCAAATAATGCTACTATACTTACCAAATTTTATGTTTTTTAGGAAGGCAGGTTGTATTCTACTGATAGGAAATGGAAATAATGGAACATTATGCCAGTATTGGATCTGGCGGTTTTTTTGCTAATCAATATTTGGAGGATCACTATCGTGAAAACCTCTCTCTACAGGACGCTTGTAGCATAGCTCGAGATGTCGTTTCTCATGCGGTGTAGAGACGCTTGTAGCATAGCTCGAGATGTCATTTCTCATGCGGTGAGATGTAGCGACCGAAAAATTCATGTGTGGATTCTTCGAAGTTCGAAAATGAAGCCGCCACCAAATTTTAGATTAAGGACAAATTCGGAAAATCACTTTGGGTTTGGATAAGGGCGAGGTTTAGGTTCGGGAGTCGTTTATGTGCAGGAAATGTATTAGCACCCCGTGACATCCTTCCTAACGAATGTTACCATCTAATTAAACGTGTAAAAATAGTTAATTTAAAATATATTGAATTTTACCCTTTTGAAAATCAAAATTAAATAAAGAATTGATAAAAAGTTAGTTATTTTGGTCATTTTGAGAAGTAGGAAACAAATAATTAAAGAAACTTAATTAAAAAATGGTTTTACTAGTGTAATTGACAGAAGTGAGTTCCCCTCTGTTCCTACGTACCCCTGGTACGGGATCAAATCACACGTATTTCTATTTAGAAAAATGCAGGATCAAAAGTGCATTTAAGCCAAAATAAAAATAAGCAGTGGTATCAACCTATCCAAATATATTTCGAACAAGTAATAAAAAATCAAGGGAAAAATTTTAAGAAATTAAAATTTGGTAGGTGAAGTGAAGAAGTTCAAATAATGTATTTTATATTATGTTGATGCTTGCGCACTTAGTTTTGGACAACGATTTTCCAGCATACAACACGACTTGTTCATGCAATGGTCAATCAACACGATTTTTTTTTTTTTGCTTTCTCCCAAATTTTCTTATATACATTAATTCCACTTTCTCTTTCTTTCTCATTTTTTCCTAATGCTTTTACACTTTATCACAATCAAGTTTATCTTTATTGTAACCAAAAAAATCAAGTTTATCTTAATTTCATTAAATTGAATCGGAAAATAGGTACTCACAGAATCACTCATGTGACGAAAAATCGCCCATAAAATTTTATCCAATAAGAACGTAGCAACTGAAGTATCTAAAGCAAGGTTTTCAAAATCAAATCGGATCGGGCGGTTCTATGGGAACTAGACTCATATCTAGTCAATTAAATCTAAGAACCACTCGCATAAAAATCGGGAATCGAATCGGACAACCCCAGTCAAAAATCGAGATAAATGATTGGGTGCCAAAAATCATATGTTAGTCTTTGCAATATTAGCGATAAAAAGTACTAAACTCAAATATTCTACATATTACATGCATGGACGGAATATTGACAACCTATATAAAACATGTATTTGTAGGGACAAAAACAAAATTTTTATTTTTAGAGGGATTAAACTTTATAAAACATATATTTGGAAGTACGAAACATAATTTTATTTTTACAGAGACTAAACTGAATCAAACACATGTTCGCATGGACTAAACATATATTTAAACCTAAAAATTAAATTGAGGGTTTAATCTATACGGTTGCAAAACCAAAATTTAACACTACTCATTTTTTCATGTCCCTCCAAAAATAGTCAACACCATTTTTATGAAGGCATCAAACAAGGTATAAGTCACATGATTTGACTTTTATATATATATATAAAAATTAAAATGAGCTACCACATTTTGATCATTAACTTGCCTCCCCAAGAAGGCCTAACACTAACACCCTTTCAAAATTCTATCATATCAAAACACAAAATTTTCTCATGCCTCTTATTCTTCTTCTTCTTCTTCCACCTTCTTTTTCCTTCATCATCAAAACCCTAATTATCTTCCTCTCACTTTTCTTCTTCACAAAATATGCCACTAGTCATGATGAAGCTTACCAAGCTTGTGCACCTTTTAGTTGTGGAGACATCGACAACATTAGTTACCCATTTTGGAGTAATCCCCAACTAAATTATTGTGGTCACCCAGAATTCAAGCTTGATTGTCAAGAACCAAATAACTATACTGTTATTGAAATCAATTCCCAAAAGTTTCATATCATTGATATGAATCAAACATCTAAACTTTTAAATATTGCAAGGTTGGATTTATTGAATGGTGGTTATGATCAATATTCTTCATGTCCTAAGGAGTATATCAATGTAAGCTTAGATTTTGAATTCTTCAATTATACTTCTAATGATGAAAACCATACTCTATATTATGGTTGTAGTTCTCCAGATTCATATTCAAGTTCAAATGGTTATGGGGTGTCTACTAGTTGCCTCATGGATGGTGATGGAGGATGCAATAGTAAAATCACGGTTCCGGTATTAAAAAGTTCTTTGAAGGAAAAGTTAGATGTGGTGGATATTTTAGATGAAGGATTTGAGGTTTTGTGGAGTGTTGGTGTGAATGGAGAAAATTGTGATATTTGCATGAAAAATGGTGGGAGATGTGGAAATAATGTATCTGAAAATGCATTCATGTGTCTATGTCCTGATGACGAAGTGTATTGTAAGAAACTCAAGTCTGGTGATACCCCGACACAGTCACCCTTACCGGCACAACCATCTAATGGATATTTTGAATCAACATCTAACGACAAAAGCCCGACATCGTTACCCTCAAGGCCATTACAACTACATCCTCCTCTGCCACATCCAGAAGAGCCTCTTCATAATGCTAAGAGTATGTATTCTTCCTTCTCTTAAATTTTTATTAGGTTCTTATGTTGAATAATCTTGTTTGTAGTTTTATCATATGACATAAGCACTTAATTAATTATAAACACTTATGTTAGGAGCGGTTATTATATAAGCGCTTATGGTTAAGTTATTTTTCTGATAAAAAATAACATAAAGTTAAACTTTTTTGATATAAGGTATAAACTATTTTCGTAAGCTATTCAAGATAACTTATGAAAATATGTTGAAAATAACTTACGAAAATGTCATAAACTATTTTTATAAACTCTCTCAAAAGGCATTAAAGTGCTAAATCGAGTATATAGCCTCAAATAAGTCAATCCACTTTAATAAGTTTATGAAAATAGCTTAGAATGAATTCAAAAACTATTTTTGGCTTATTTAATAAGTTTTCTAATATCGCTTCAAAAAAAAAAGGTTTCTAATATAGTTTAAAGAGAAAATTTAGTAATATACAACTTACTGAAAAACAGATTAGTTAACTAACCACGTTATATTTCTTTATTATAAAAAATAGTTGGCAAATAAGAAACTTATTCAATACGCGTTTAATTAAGCTAGTTGCCTAATAGCAACCTTAATACTTTAAATGTTTGGATCGTTGCAATGGAATTTGTTTCAATCCAAATATGTTTAGGATTAAGAACCACTCTGGCATGTCAGGTAGAGAACCTGATATAATTTGGTTGCGTCTTTTTTTTAAACAGAAGAAAAATATATGGAGTCTCATTAAAATTTTCTGATACAAAACTTTTCTTAGAGAAAAAACATCAAGAAAGAAAGAGCTTTTGGTTGCGTCTTCAAAAGAGCATTTTGGTTAGAATTTTTCCATTTGATATTTATCTTAATGCAATTCTTAATGTCACTTAAAGTTGGATAACATTGACTTTTGAAGATTAACTAGTAATTATAAGAGTCAGCATAAACATTTAAAAAGTCACATTGGTGATTAGATGTTAAAATATACAATGGTTTAATGGAAACATTAAACATGACAGCAACAATTACCAAACAAATTATACTAGTTTTTCAAATAAAAACCATCACCACTAACCCAGGAGCACTTAGATGACCCCACTCGAGAAATTAGTCTTTGCAGTTGTATGTAGAGGATACCCAATTTATACAAAAAAAAAAAACCCTTCACCAGTTGCATTGCAAAATGATCTCATATAAGGACTAGCACAAAAATTTGACTAACAGTGGCGGATCCGAGATCCAAAATTATGGGCTTAAAAATTGTGTCAATGATACAATTTGTTGCAAATTTACATGAGATTAAAAAAATAGATTGTGATGCGATGCAATTTGTTATAATAAATTGAAGATGCAGCCTATTGGTTGATCTTTATTTTTATTTTTATTTTTGTAATAGAAAACAGAGTCATTGACCCTGTCAACAAGTTTACTTCTTTCTAGTAGCAGTTAGTCCTATATATATGTCTGGTAAACACGATATATCCATAACTTATGATTCTCAAATATGAAATAATATTCTGTAAATCAAATATTCCTTGAATCAGAGGAAGAATAAATAATTAACTAAATAAATATAGGTAACGAGTCTAATCTCATTTAGATTGATAATAATAATAATAATAATAATAATAATAATAATAATAATTTATAGATAAACACAGTGCTGAAAGAGTTGGTAATGTGATTGTACTCTTCTTCACCGCTTCAGAGATTGTCAATCAAGCTTCACAATATGGAATCAATTCAAAGTCAGAAAACAGAGGGATTCTTTTACAAATCAAAATTGGGGAATTGGTTGGTTACAAATCTTAACTCTAATCAAAGAAATAATGAGGAGCCTTTTTGGTGTACCTTATTTGGCGTAACCCTTGATCTTCTATGGCGTAATCGTAATGAATTTGTCTTCGAGAGGAAGATAAATTCTCCCCATGCTTCTGGTATTGAGATCAGAAATCATGTTGACTGGATTGTGTCATGCATCATAACGAGGTCTCCTCTTCTCCCTAAGATGGTTGAATGGAACATTGATCTGAACGAACCAACAAAAATCTGCACAGAACCTGCAACTTATCATTCTTTGTCATCATACGCTCGCTCGAACTACTTTACGCGTAACGTAGTTCGAATGGCGGTGTTCGAACAAAGCAAATTCACATCCCATTTAACACCGTTCGAACACGTTCATGCGAACGTGACTGTTTCGAACCGAAGCGCCTTTGCGAGAAAAAAAAATGGCGTAAAAACTCAAAGCAGAACCAAAATGAAAAAGTTTGTAGAGAGTTATTACTCAACTAATTGCCAATCTTGGGTACTTGAATGGGAGTGAATGATGAAGATTAGGATGAGTGAGTTTTGGAGTGGAGAGAGGGAGAGGTTTGGGGTTTTAGAGGGAGTGTGGTGTGTTGTAGGAGAAGAAGAGGGATAGGGGTAAAGGGGGGAATTCAATTGTAAGTGGGGTTAGTTTGGTAAATGTGTAGGGTGGGGGGGTGTGTTTTGAGTAGCAAGGGGTGTGGGAAAAGCAATACCCAAACATAAACACGCTATTTTTGCTTGGTCCATCTTGGCCATTATTCTGCTTTGCTAATTTCTTTTATACTTTTTTTTTTGACTAAAAAACACATTACTAGTATTAATAGATATATAAGTTTGTTTAAATCGAGTATCTTCTGCGCGTAATTGCATAGACTAAACAAATAGAACCATAATTAGTGGCAAAACTCTTCCTCAAGAGATTTAATTCTACTTCATACCTAAAATTGACTTTAAACCCACAACTTTAATTAAGTTGGAAGATATCTTTATCATTTCATCCGAGTTCTCTAAATGAAGAAGAATATATAAGTTGGTCCAACCAAACCCAGTTTTTATATTTTACTACACTTGGCTGATCAAATGACCAATTTTGACAGCTGTAGGGATATACTAGTACTTGTAAAAGGTGTTAATTAGGGTAGGTTAGTCAAAAAATAAAAAGAAATTGATAGATAAAAAATATCATTGACCCAGTTTTGAATTAGCCGGTGGCAAATAATAACACAGGTAGACCATAGATAGAGAAATAGGAAAAGGAGTCGCAACTTCGCAGACGACTCTTCCCTTACTGTAATAGTCAGTCGTGACAATCGTGGTCCTCATTTCATTTTTTTTTTCCGTAGAAAAACAAACAAACGTATGAACCACTTCTTCTAAACCTTCATAAACCTCAAACTAGTGTGTATCATAATAATAATAATAATAATAATAATAAAGCAATAATGAATGAACACACCTTCTTCTTCTTCTTCTCCTTTTTGTTGATAATAACAACTTTGCCACAATCTCACTCTCATCCTTGTATGGAGCTTCCATACAACTGCGGAAATTTATCAAACATCTGGTATCCATTTTGGGGAGAGAATCGACCTTCTTTCTGTGGTGGAGGCGAACCTTTCAAGCTTAACTGCAACAACAATGAAACCACTACAATTTTAATCCAATTACAAAATTTCACAATACTCAACATCAACACAGAAGATTACACCATCAAAATGAAGCGAACGGATCTGGATATCGATGTTTGTTCACCACAATTTAACGATACTTACTTGAATCCCAATCTGTTTCAGTATCCCTCAACTGTTGGCAACATCACTATCTTCTACGATTGTTCATCTATCGATTTCCCTAATTTTATGTGTGGAGATAAGAATGCTATTTATCATTTTGGTGTGGAAGACGAGTTGTTGAAAGAGTTTCCGTTGCTTAAGAGTTGCCGGCGACGAATTCAAGTTCCGGTAGAGGCTTTTCATGATAAGGAAGGGTTTAACCGTGATATTCTGGATTATGGTTTAGATCAAGGGTTTGAGGTGAAGTATATTGTTGATGAGGAGGAATGTGTAAAATGTCTGGGAAGTGATTTGGAACACTGCAGATGGGACCGGAACAATGATCCTGATTTCGATAAACATATAGAGTTTTGCCGTTATATTTATTGTGAAGTTGGATTCATTACCTCTGCCAGTGATAGACACACCTGCGCTGCTCACAAACACAGTAGTATGTCTCTCTTTCATCTCTCCATATTGCTAAAATTGTCGATGCAACCAAACGGTGAGAACATATTAGAGATTATATTTTCTTGTTAGATATTAACAAGAAACTACATTTTCGCAATTAATATTAATTAACATTATATTATTAAAATTTACAGTTTGGTAACCCAAAATACTTGGTCTAGTGGAGTAGGATAGACTTTGTATCCGAGAGATATCAGATTCAAATCTCCACTAAATTTTTAGGGTGAGGTAAATATGACTACATTTGGAAATGCTCGGCCTGGGGTAGCGTCCCCTCACCATATGTTTTTTGTAGAAAAAAAAGAAATTACAGTTTGGTAACAGCTGTAATTGGTGGTTGGAACTGAAATCTTCCATACTGTGTTGTTTGTTGATAAACATACTTCCGTTCATCCTTTGTTTTGAATAACTTCTATCAATTCACACTTCTATCCTTCAGCAACACTTCTATTATTGGTTGCTCAAATTACACCCAATCTTGCATGATCACACGTTTACTTGGTATTAGTTAGATAAAGTTATAATACTTTTATTATTTTTTAAATCCTGTTTTAATTATTAGTATTTTTTAAAACTTGTTTTGGAATTTTAATTGTTATTGATGGAGGGTTAACAATATACTCTTTAATACATTATTTTATTAGTTAAAATTTAACTAGATCTCACTATTTGAGTAGTCTCACCAAAACATATAGGCTCCACTTATATTAGGTATAATCCACATGTCAACTACTAAAAGAAAGTGTCTCATAAAAATAATATTAGAGAATGCGTTACTAGTTACTGTATTATTTATTTATAGCTAGTTTCTTGACTGAACTAAAGTGTTTTTTTTTTTAATAAAAAACTTTTTATAGGAAAATATTAGTTATTAATGAATTATATTAGTAGTTAGGATTTAAACGCATGACCTCTTTCTTCATATACTAATTTATTTGGATTTTTTTTCTTCTAAATTGTACTGTGATGTTCCTAGCAAATTCTATCAATAATAGCGTTGGTTCAAGTGGTAACTGAACTTGGATCTCACTCTAAGGTCTTGGGTTCGAATATTTGGTGTGGCAAAAACTCTGCTGGAAGAGGAGAATCACACGAACACGGGCCAACAAAATGGAGACTGCACTACCAAGTAGAGTTAAGCGTAGATTAGTCATCAGCAAAACCAGTGAAAACTAAATACCAAAAACATGATTACCAATAATATCAGAGGCTTAACTCTTAAGTGGCAATTACGTTTGCTGACCTGAACCTTAAGAAAAACTACAGTCGTTGACTGCACAATTTTCTTAGTCTTTTGGCTTTTTTTCTACGAGTCTCCTACAAATATTGGGTGCCTCCTTCTTCACGGCTTCACATTGATTAGTCCCAACCTTTGAATGTGTCAAATAATCTTAATCATAAGTTTCCTATAAATTATTTTCCACCTTTGAATCATTTGATTTTTCACTAAATTAGCTTATTTGGCAACAACTACTATATCTTAAGGGTATATTGGTGATTTTATTTGTCAAGTGTGTGTGAGAGTGGTTGTATTGCATTTTTCTTGTGTGGAAATGCTGCAAGTCTTTGATTTCTTTCTTTCTGGTCCAACACGTCTTTGACTATCACTTATCCGACTTTCCTTTACAAATAAAAACCATATCCACTCATTTTTTTCCAGCACAAAAGTTTAATCAATTTTGATATTACTATTATTGTGAAAAAAAATTATGTACATGAATTTTATATTCAAATGAAGCCTACAATTCAATTCATCCCTCATTAATTTGTTCTCTAGGTAAGGAAGTAGGGTCAACCAAAAGATACAAAAAACATTTGGTTGTTGATTTGTATTTTAGTCTACGAAACCATGCAATTTCTTACTGATTGATTGATCAATTAGGGTATTAATGTCAATTCTATGGGGATGATGATGTGGACATCCTAATTGTTAGAACCGAACCAAACCAAACCAGCAGTTCAACTTGGAACTGGCTAATTCGATAATTAGTTCAACTTTAAGTAGACCACACCCTAATTGAACCACCCTTGGTAGAACCAAATTAGACCGCTAAATGCTAATTGAAGTGAGTTGAACCATGATTGAACCAAATGAACTGATCAAACCATAACTCAGAAATCTCGCTGGTTGGATCTCCAATATGATTGTGAGAGTATCATGATTGATTATATTACTTAATATGTGTAGTCTCCAAACTTCTGCTGAAACACACATCACCTACTTTCCATTGACATTTTTACTTGTATTAGGACATCCACCTATAATACAACTAAAAAAATAACCTTAAACAAACTTCACAAATCACAATTCTACTATAGGGAGTTGGCCTACTTCATATCTTTGCAAAAGAAGCCAATTTCTGGTTATCTGTTACATGAATTTCTTGTTTTATCTTCCATTATCATTTCAAACACCAATCACAACCACATTTTTCAATAGTGATTTGTAATATATTTTGGTAAAAGAATTTCCACATTACACACTTACCTAACACCTTGAATTTTCCTCTAAATGCTTCTCTCATATCTCTTCCAAACTCTCTTCTCCTCTCACCTTCTCTTCTACCTTTCAAATTCTAAAGCACCAAATGAACCTTCAAATCATAACCATTATCTTCTTCTTGGTTACCACAGTTCTATCTACTAATCCAAAATTTGAGGCATGCAAACCTCAAACCTGTGGAAATGGTCCTCCTATTAAGTATCCATTCTGGATTCCTTATGAACAAGATCCATTTTGTGGCTATCCTCAATTTGAAATCACATGCATAGACAAAAATCCAATTCTCAGAACTTCTAATTATGACCTTATAGTAAAAAATATCTCTTACTCTAACTCTTCATTTACTGCAGCCAATATAGCTTCCTATGAGGACACGTGTCCTGCTCCAATGTATAATTACACCTTTGACCAAACTCCATTTACCTTTAGTTCTGAAAACTCCAATCTCTCTTTCTTTTACAACTGTACTACAGAACCTATAGATTACCCTACTTATGATATTGACTGTGCAAAAAATGTTACACATTATTCTTTTGCTGTTTTTCATAAAGAGGCATTGGAACACAAGAATTATTCATTGAATGAGTGTCAATTTATGGTTAATGCTCCATTGAAGTTGAATGCTAGTTATAATTTTACTAGTTTGTTGAAAATGGATTACACTGATGTTTTGAAGATGGGGTTTCTTTTGAATTGGACTGCACCTGATTGTAAGAATTGTGAGAAAAGTGGTGGAAGATGTGGATTTGATAATTATAAGTTCATTTGCTTCTGCAAGAATAAGTCCTACTTAGAAAGTTGTAGTCATGATGGTAATGTTTAGCCACACTTATAGTTTTGAGAACTATTAGTTTCTTATAGTTACAATAACAAGTGCAATTTTGTAGTTCATTGATGCAATTAGAGGTGTCAATTTGGACTAAGTCCAACAGGCCAGTCCGATGGCCCCAGTTGTTATGAGCTAGGTTAGCTCAAAATGTGAAGGCCAAGAAAGAACCAGAACATTTTGGTCAAGCCTAGTTGGCCTATTGGCCAGACTCAGACTACTTTTTTGAACAACTTTTGTTTTTCCTTTATTAAAAATTGGATTAGGCAGGGTTAGCCTGCTGGTCCGGTGTTTTGGACTAAGCTAAAAAAACACAGTTCAGTAGATAACTAATCCCGCTTTTGCACTTTAGCTCATTGGGCCAGGTGGGTGGCCCAACTTGCTAGCTCAAGATGCAATATTCAATGTAATGTAATGAAGTTTCTATCAGTAATTTGGAATAGAAAACGAATATGGTGTGCTTAATTTTAAAATTGTCTGATGTCAGTGAAATATTGTGTAGCTTTTATTCCCCATTTTTGCATCTCTTCATGCAATTTTTGGTAACTGGCACAAGCTAACTCATTTTTTCTTTCACCACTAATTTTTGCAGGGACATGGAATTTGAAGTTGAAACTAATTGTTGGTAATAGATCCAACTTTCCTTAACATTATATCTTCATTACTTTTCATGGATTTACTTCATTTGTAATAATATATATAAATTAAAATTTCCTATGCTTCTTGTTAGGTGGTGTTTCTGCTGTGTTAGGAGCACTTGCAATGTTCACAATCATATATGTTTACAAGCGCAGAAAGAATAGTTATGCAATTTCATATGTGCAATCTCGAAGCCTCTCTTCAGACCCATCTTCAAAGAATCTTGAGAAGGGAAGTCAACACTTTGGAGTAAGTCAAAACTTTGGAGTTCAACACTTCACATATAGTGAGCTTGAAGAGGCCACAAACTTCTTTGACCCATCAAGAGAACTAGGAGAAGGTGGCTTTGGGACAGTTTATTTTGGTAAAATCCATTACCCTTATTGTATCTATTGACATTTCTGTGTTTTCAACTATGAAGCACGGACACAAATACAAACATCAGACACGACACTGACACACACACACTCACCGGACGCAAATATGAAGACACTAACAATAATTTGCAAAATGGAAGTAATTGAAGTGCCGACACGTGTCAGACACTAGACACGTCTTCAATCTGAAGTGTTGATGCAGCATAGGTTTTTGAGTAATCTTCCTGACAAAGATTTCTCTCATCTTATGTTTCTTTTCTAGGAACACTGCGAGACGGGCGTAATGTTGCGGTGAAGAGATTGTATGAAAACAATTGGAGGAGAGTTGAGCAATTCATGAATGAAGTTAAGATCTTAGCTCGATTAATCCATCCGAATCTCGTGTCACTATACGGATGCACTTCTCGCCATAGCCGCGAACTTCTACTTGTCTACGAATACCTTCCTAATGGAACAGTTGCTGATCATCTTCATGGTAAACAAGCAAAACCAGGAACACAACTACCTTGGCATATCAGAATGAATATTGCAGTAGAAACAGCATCTGCATTAAAGTATCTTCATCTTTCTGATATCATCCACAGAGATGTAAAAACAAACAACATCCTCCTCGACACTCATTTTCGTGTCAAAGTAGCCGATTTCGGTCTCTCACGTCTATTTCCAAACGATCTCACTCATGTTTCAACAGCTCCACAAGGAACGCCAGGTTATGTAGATCCTGAGTATCATGAATGTTACCAACTTACTGATAAAAGTGATGTTTACAGCTTCGGAGTTGTGTTAATCGAGTTAATATCATCTTTACCTGCTGTTGACATCACAAGACATAGACATGAAATCAATTTAGCAAACATGGCTATTAACAAGATTCAAAATCAAGTACTACATGAGCTTGTTGATCCTTCTCTTGGTTTTGAAACAGATTTTAAGGTTAGGAAAATGATAAATGCTGTGGCTGAGTTAGCATTTCAGTGTCTGCAAAGTTCTAAAGATATGAGACCTTCTATGGTTACAGTGTTGGATACTCTTAAGGATATAGAAAGTGATGGGAAATATAAAAGTCAACCTGAAGTTATGGATATTTCTAGCTCAGCTGATGATGTTGTGTTGTTGAAACATGATCCTCCTCCATTATCACCTGATTCAAATGCTGTGAGCAAGTCTTCAACATCAAATGATAGTGGATAAGTGTGTTTCTTTTGCATTTCAAAAAAAGTTAACATTATCTGTAAGTTCATATGAGCAGAGGCCTGTTTAGATGAGCTTATTTTTGAGCTTATGAAAAACAACTTACGGAGATAAATAAGTTTTTATGATAATTCTTGAGTTCCCACTAACAAAAGTTCTATCTCCATAAGTTATTTTCTCATAAACTACCTTAACAAGCTTATGAATAATACATAAAAGTTTATTTGTTTGCATAAGTTGTTTTTCATAAACTCAAAATAAGCTCTATCCAAACAGGCCTATAGTATACACCCAGTTATAGCTTGTTAACTTTTGAGATTGAGATGTATATATATTATAGATGATATAAAGCTTCCCGGGTTATGGAATTTCATCTTTTAATAATTTTAGTTAGATATTTTATTAATGTTTTTCCCAACCAATTGCAAGTTCAGATAAGATTACTTGTTTTTTTATTTTTCTAGTTGTGACCGATTTGAATTGCAGGGAGGGAGCTCTGAAACAATCAAAGGCAGTGGCGGATCTTTATAGGAGCCGAGGGGAGCCACGGTACCCCTGGCTCCCATTAAGTTAATATATACACGGATATATTTTATACTCAAAGTTAGAATATATAAAACCAAATGAACACTAAGCAACAAAAATATTAGTAGTCAAGCGGATAAGAGCATTATTAGTGTATTTAGCATCCCTGAGTTCAATTCTTGTGATGGCCACACCTCTTTTTAGCAGTTATTTGTATATTTTTCTCAAAAATTAGTAAAAAATTACATTAAACAATATTTGAACTCAGGACATTAAAATTGACAAAGATAACTTTGACCACTAAACTAAGCAAACTATTATGAAACACAATTAATTTTGGTTTATATATTTATTCTTCGTTTTTTTACTTCTCCAATTTTTTTTTCACAAGATCCGCCACTCGATCAAAGGTTCACTCAAGAAATCCCAAATGGATTGAATGGGATGTGGAGAAGTGAATTTAGGGTTTCACTGCATAAATGCAAGTCAGAGAATATAGAGAGCGAAAATAAGTTGCTAATGATTGATGATGTATTGATTGCCTCAAAATGAGGGATATGTAGTCATACAATCATTTGGGAATATTCCAATATCTAATAATATCTAGGACAGCTGTCCATTCTTCTAGAAGCTAGGAATGAGAGACCGACCTAGCAATACAAGTAAATAGTAAAAACAGATGGTAAATACTAAGTAGCATGAGAAAGAGGTGGAGGGAATACACTCTGTCACACTAATTCTTTCTTTTTTTAACTATTTTTGAGATGAAATCCATAGTTAAACGTATCATGAACCGTAATACATATTTTCCGAATCGTGAATTATATCCTTTTATGAATCGTGAGATACATGATGAATAAAAACAGGCCGACCCAACTATATAGTAGACCCAAGCCCTCGCTTTAGGCCTCCACAAAAAATGATTGGTTTTTTTTTTTGTACCCCCGCCCCTTCCCCATATACCTCAACCCAATAGTATATTCCCAAAATGCCCTTCAAAAACCTGTTTTTTTACAAATTTATATTTGAATCGTATATATCTCTCTTTTAGGCATATATATGATGTGCATTTTTAATGCATCGTATATATGTCCATTGTGCGTATATACGATTGATGTGTTTTAAGTCAATCGTATATACTCACAATGGACATATATATGATGCATTAAAAATGCACATCGTATATATGCCGCAAAAGAGATATATACGATGGACTTATTATTTGTTAATGATTGTGATTTTATTACCTGGTTATAATTTGAAGTCTCGTGATTTGATTAACATCAATGTGTAGATATCTTGGATAAAATAAACGCGTATAATTACAAAAACGCGATATAGTAATAGATACACGTGTAATACAAAAATGTGTGAATCTATCGATAAGTCGTCAAAAGAATCATCGGCTAAATCGACACATCTAGGCGTATCACCGAGAGCGGGACGCCGCCGCGGAACGACACATAGATCGGCATAGGGTAAAACGTCCAGGCATACGGATGCAACCATGAAGCGGCACTACGATGAGTGGTGGTGGTACCCTAGCGGGGCAATAGAGGCAGCAGAGCAGTGGGAGAGATCGAAAGATGCAACCAGTGTAGATTTTCCTTGTTCATAACAGATATGATTTTAAACTTAGATGAACCATAAGTACCTCTCAAAGGCAGATAAGTAAAACTCATATTCAAAGAAAACTGAACCAGTGCAACATTATACTTAGTTGCAACCATGTATCCCATCTCCGCAAATCAAACCACTTCGATGACGGCTGACGTCCGTATGATTCAATAGTTAAAGCTTTGCGAAGCTCTAACAGTCTCTTCTCCCCAAACATGGTTGAATACACTGTTTCCCTTTCCTTCGTTTCCTGAATTAAATCTTGCCTAATCACAGGCCAAGAATCCTCACCCATATCAAGTCCAACCTCGATCGCTTCTAAAACCACAATTACCGTCACCTTCCACATCAACTATTTTTTGAACATAACTTTGCACGTGTGGTGGAAGAAATGGTAAATGGATTTTAGTCTCAGCTGTCTGTGATAATACTCTAGAAGCACCCTGAGATAATTTGGAAGACCGCTGTGTTGATTTTAAATTAGAAGCCCCGGATTCTTCAGTCATTTTTACCTTCTCATCCACATGCTCCCACCAGGAAAGATCACGCTTAGCATCAAATAATTTCTGTTTTTTCTTCTTTGGTGCACCTTTTGTTCTGACTTTTGATTTAGGTGGAACCATTGAAGAAGTAGAAGGGAATGCTATCTCATTAAGCTGCCTCTTGATAAGAAATTTCTCCTCCTCACTCACTTTATCAAATCTGGCCCGGATAGCATCGAACTGGTAAGAAATATCACAGCCAGATGATTTATCCTGAGTGGATTTATCATCTACTGCATCCAAGCTCAAATGTTTCCAGTGATCATCAACAACATTGAGCGGAATAGAATTACCGGAAGCATGAAAAATACATATCTCACAAGCACAAGGAAGAAGATGTGTCTTCCTTTGAATGCACCGGCACCGCCATTTGTCATATCCAACCCCAGATTTCGATCTTTCAAACTCCTTAACCATGTGACCCAATGCAGATAAAGAAACAAGACCTTGAAGATTTTTAAACAGTGGAATATTGGACTTGACTTCAACTCTGTTGATGCTTATTTGAAAAGACCCGATGATTTGATCAAAATGAATTGTCAGCATGTCATCAATAGATATGAAACATTTAGATAAATCACCCTTAGAAGTCTTCAACTGTCTCTTCAAACTCCAATGCAAAGATTCCGCTCTGAAATAATAAACACGTGTCAAAAAAATTAAAGCAACAGATAGAAATAATAAACAAGTGTCAAAGAAATTTAAACGACGAAAAAAAATATGTCCACGTGTCAAAAATATTCAAGCAACGGATAAAAATAATAAACAAGTGTCAAAGAAATTTAAACGACGAAAAAAAATATGTCCACGTGTCAAAAAAATTAAAGCAACAGATAGAAATAATAAACAAGTGTCAAAGAAATTTAAACGACGAAAAAAAATATGTCCACGTGTCAAAATAATTTAAGCAACGGATAGAAATAATAAACAAGTGTCAAAGAAATTTAAACGACGAAAAAAAAATATGTCCACGTGTCAAAATAATTCAAGCAACGGATAGAAATATACCTATTGGCCGTCACATTCCCCAAGTGTGGGATATGGTTAGTCCATGCTGAGATAAATCGCTCCCTGTGCTGTGTCAACCATGTGTCATGCATATATTTAATAAGAGCAGGTTTATCAGAGCAAACAGCCTCAAAAAACTTCAGATTAGACAAGTACTCTAACTCATCAATAGAATCAATAATACAGAGCCAGAGAGAGAAGACCTCCTCCCGCCTATCCTTGTGAACCAAGTCTTTAATCTTCGCTTTCACATTTTTTGTCACATGCCAATGACACAATAAATTTGTAGCAGAAGGAAAGACATCAAGAATAGCAGACATACAGCTGAGATCTCCGCCTGTCAAGAAAACCTGATGATGAATAGAATGCAACTCACAAATATCCCTCAGCTGCTGCAATACCCAAGAAAAATGAATAGTCAGCTCCTGCCAATATACGCAAATGCAACATGAAAACTTATCTCAGTGTTTGTGACTCCAACAATCTGTAGAAGAGGCAAGTTATATCTGTTGGTTTTGTAGGTTGAGTCAAGAATGAGAACTTTGGGAAACAACCTCAATAACTTTATAGAAGTGGGATGGGCCCACATGATATCACTGACGACATCAGACCCGGGAATCTTTCTACTCCAACATAGATGATTATGTGATGCAATCAGTCTCAACACCTTTTGAATGTCTGTTCTAGGACCCCTCTTTGTAGACCGGTGTTTGTGACGCTGCCTATAAACTTGACGAAGAGTAGTCACATTCTCCGGATCTAGCTTCTTCAAAGCAGTAATAGTAGCTTCGGTCCAACATCAAGATCCGCATGCTCGTTAACGGATGCTTTTGCGCGCCTTGAGCAGACGCCCAAATGCATTAGTACCAATGAAAGTTTTAAGCAACTCGTGCGTGTGTCTACCACATTTAACCGTCACACACCAACCCCCACGGCTAACAGTGCAAGTAGCTTTCAATCTAAAAGGACAACCTCTCCTTTTAGAACCGAAAACCCTTGAATCATTAGTAAACCCGCCTTGCTTCTCACAACCAAAATCAATCTTATCTCGTCTCCCCCTCTTTCCAGCTACTTTTTTTGATCTCACAATAATAACGACTACACCGATACTTCTACCAACAGCTTTGGCCCACTCCTCCACAGCCTCGCGTGTAGAAAATATCTACAAAATATATAATTTATTAAGTACTTAAGTAATTTAATTCTATTTACCAAATTTGAGTAACAAAAATATACCGTATCCGTCGTGAACGCCATTGTAGTATCAATATCAACAGGAGCCAACTGAGAGTCGGCATCTGCAGTAGGCGGGTCAATATTTGTTCCAACAAAACAGATATCAACTCAGGAAGAAACAAAAAAAATAACCCAGTCGTATATACCTCCTCAACCTTGTATATACGATGGGTATTTTTTTAACATCGTATATACATGGCCCAGATGTATATACGATTAGATCTTCAAAGCCCACTCGTATATAACCTATATACGATGGGTAGTCAACGAAGCATTTAATAATGCAATCGTATATATGTCTTGAAGGACATATATACGATGAGTAGTCAACGAAACATTTAATAATGCAATCGTATATATGTCTTGAAGGACATATATACGATGCACACTTTTTCAGGTCAGCGTTCAATATTTAATGTAATCGTATATACCTTCCATTGAGGTATATACGATGCCAGATATTGTGGGTCCCAGTCAGAGTGAATTCAATACAAGTCAAAATGGTGATTATGGCAGGGGTAAACTCGGAATATCATAAAAGGGTGGGGGTGGGAGGGGATGGGGTGGGGGTATAAAAAAACCACCCCAAAATGATTTTTTAAAAGGTAAAAAAGGCCTCAAAATCAAGTAATATATATTAAAAAAAGGCCCCAAATTTGGTTTCAGGAGGCAACACTACTGGCAAAAGCATTTTAGGGTGGAATGAGGTAACAAGGTTCGATTCTCAAAAAACTTGTTTTGTGATTTTTTTTTATGGATGCCCACGTTAAAATAAAAAAAATGATGCAAAATTGTGTGTTTGCGGATTCAAACATGGAACTGATGGTTGGAATTAACCATAAATCTTGACATTGCATCAAGTTAAAACAAATAATGAATTGACATAATTAAAATATATTAACCTGCAATGCACTTATATTTGTTAATAAATTTATATTATATTTTACATTTTAAATTTTAAATTTTAAAAAATTATAACATTGTTTGTATAAAATTCTATTTCTTTTTTAAATTTTTACAAGACTCCTTATTTTTAGAGTTTTTCTTCACTCTAATGTTTGTCACTTTTATATAAACCTCCCTTTAAAAAATCTCACTAGAAATTTTGCTTTAAGCCTCCAAATAGGTTAAGCCAGCCCTGAATAAAAATATGATATTTGTTAGTAAAAACAATAGAACTAAGCTAAAAAGTACAACTCCTGCTATGATGTGAAGACCATTCTGGTGGGTGATCATCTGTAAGTACAACTCTTGTTGTGGCGTGAAGATCTTTTTGGTGGGTGATCATCTGTAAGTACCTCATCAGTGATGCCTACCCTGACTCTGGTGAGTTCTCGAGTCCAACTCACCAAAACTTTTTCTAACCAAAAAAACATTTACAATACTATTTTGCATTTTGACAGTTTAAGTACTCAAAATGTCCAAAAAGAAATATATGTATTTAAATTATAAGAGTATGTATACTTCTAATTAAATAAAGTAAAATACTAAAATTGTCATAGTGTGTGTATGAGTGGTTTATAGTCATAGCAACATACTCATGTTGTCTAATTAGATAAAAAAAAAAGTAAGATACTAAAATTTATAAATATAATCTATTTAATAATTCTTTAGGTAGAAATCCAGCTCTATAATTACACTATCCACTTTATGCACAACTTTGAGCGGCAACTTAAGATTAACCCTTTGGACACTACATGGATGTATGGTATAAGAACTTTAATTGAAGCAAGCTAATAGATGTATGTGTGTTAAATGATGCATGGGAATGAAACTGTGTTTGAGGCAGCATTATGTGGGTCTCACAATGAATGTATATGGCGTTTTATGTGGTCATGTATGTGTAGGTTGTATCGTTTGGTTGTTCAAGCCTTTATTGAATGTGATTATTTCACATATATCACGTGCTATGTTGAGGTCTGAGCTATGAGCTGTATTTTGTAGCTGAAAGTACGCGGATTTGCAGAGTGATTGCTGACAAGTGAGGCAGGAGGAAATGTTGTCAGAAAAATCCCTCAAGAAGAAACTCATGACACGTGTTGGTAAACAAATCCAACGATAAAGGTTGAAAGTTAAAAACGCAAGCTGAAAAATCTCATCTCATCATCATCTTCTCCAAACTCCCCATCCACCGCCCCACTGACGCGTCTCTTTAAAACCGCGTCGTCCGTCTCTGCGCCTGACCGCCCCTTCGTAATTCTTCCGCCATGAAGCAGTGTTGTATGTAAATTAGATAAAGCCCCAATTTTCAACTAACATCAACAGTACCATTGCATACTGAAGTTCCTTTCCAATGTGTTTCAAATTTCAATTCATGTATCAAATAGTTTCTACTTTCTCAAGAAGAAACTCAAAGAACTTCACAGTTCAGAAATGATAAATATTCATTACTCATTTTATCCATATCAAGCTTTCTACATATCTGTATTATCCCTTAAATTATAATATTTAAAAATGGAATTAAATGTTACAAAGAGATGAATGTCCATTGAAGAAGTATCTGGAAGATGATTCAATATGGGAAATGCCTCAGACTAGGTTAGACCCACTTCTGATAATAATAATAATAAAAATCACGAAGGAAGATGGAAAGTTTTTAGGCTATATCACTGAACAAAATTTGAGAAATGCTTCCCACATCTAATTTTAGTGTAAATAAATTGAAGGGGGGAGACAGAAAGGTGAAGACCAGGCAACACGATGACAAACGCGAGCAGGAACGACGACGGGCGGTCGTGGGTGGTGTTCAGAGAGATGGGGTTCAGGATCTTGACGTCTAGAGATTGTTCGATGTTTGTTTCTCAAAAAAAAAATTGATTTAACAAGAAAAAATCCAAACCGTTAGATTTGTCTACCATCACATGTCATGTGTATGTTAAAAGGAATGGAGATTGTCATTTCCTCTCCAAATGGAGAGGATCCAGACTCAACCTTGAGTATTTTTAACTTGTGTAAAGGGGGGAACTATGGAACACAATACTCACACACGCCATCAAAAACCAAAAGCACATATTCCCTCCGTCTCATATCAAGTGTTCTGTTTGTCATTTTTCTCTGTCTCAAATTATCTGTCACTTTAGAATCAATACAACATTTATTATTACTTTTCAACAATGTTGGGGATTTGATAATTCAAGATGAACAGAATGACAATACTTGGATAAATCTGAAGTCGTGTAAACACTTTCAGATTGAATCAAATTTCGGGGTTCAACCAAAATTGTTCAATCGGATAAAATCAGAAGATTAATTCTAAGAGTTTTGTTCTTGTGTATGTTCTTATTCTATGACTTTCAGAACCAGAGAGAATGATCTTTAGAAGGAAAAAACTGTTTTTGTTCCTTAAAAACTGAAGATTTATAACGCTTTTTCGTGATAAAAAGCTGTTTCAGCGTCTAGCGCCTCACCGCGCCTCGTTCTGCGCTCCATGCGGCGGTTTCGCTAACACAGGCGAAATCGCCGCAAGTGGCGCCTAAGTCACGCTCCATGCGCCAATGGACGTAAACTACGCCAATCTTGCAAAATCGCCGCTAATCGCCGCCGCGGCGGCGGTGAGGCGCCACCTCTGCAAAATCAGCCGCTAATCAAGCCGCTTCAAGCGATAAAGTGAGGCGCCACCAAAGATAAATCGCATACATCTCATTTTATTACATTAAAACAAGCGTACACTCTTATTTTAACATAATCATGAGATCAATTACACTAAAATATCCAACAATCCTCCCTATTTTAGTGTAATTACCGATCAAATTATCAAAGTCATAGCATACTACAAACTATTGCATAAATGAAATATCGTGACGATTGAATTTCATCTTAGCTTATTACACATTTCAAATATTCGAATATCGTGGTGTCACTAAGGATTGAACCCTTTCTATTCATCTTGAATACATGAAGGTAATCCGCACAATAGTTTAAAACATTACTCTTACTTGACACTAGTTTACTAGCTCGTGTCTCCTATCCTTCATAAGCATATCAAAGCCAAGTCCCGCCTTCAGGAAGGCTAAACTTCATGCTTATATAGGTAGTTATTTTCTTTCTTGCACTGCAAATGCAATTTTTCAAAAGAACCATTAAGAAGTTATACTTCAACCTCCTTAACTTACAGAACAGAACACATACCTTTTGGGATTCTTTCGATGATGTGTTCCAATCTCCACATGTTAAGCTTTCCACATTGAATTCAAAGCATCTAATGTCATATTAGATGGGAATTGGGTATCTTAACATAAGAAATTTCAGATGGACTTTAATCCTAATCCCACAAAATGACCTTTTCACGAGATCTCTACTTAACCCTTTGGTTAAATGATCGCCAAATTATGCCGAAGTTCTTACAAACTCCATCGATATCACACCATGCATGATTAACTCCCGAACCATGTCGTGTCTTACTCCCAAGTGTCTAGACTTCCCATTATACACTTGACTATATGCCTTAGCTAAAGTAGCCCGACTATCACACCCGATAGACATGGGAGGTAGAGGTTTGGGCCACAATGGAATCTCATATATCGATTTCTTAGCCATTCAAATTTTCTTTACAATTTCCGCTAAAGCTATAAATTCAGATTCCATTGTTGAGTTTGTAATGCAAGTCTGTTTCTTGGATGCCCAAGATATAGCACCTCCTCCAAGGAGGAATACCCAACCACTTGTGGAAGAATGATCCTCCATATTGGTTATCCAACTTGCATCGAGTAACCTTCAATGACCAAGGAAACCCAAAGATATGTCAAACCATAACCAATGGTTCCCTTTAAGTACTTGAATACTCTATTCATGGCTTGCCAATGATGAGAACTAGGATTACTTGTAAACCTACTAAGTTTACCAACAAAGATAAGCTATATCGGGCCTAGTACTTATCATTGCATACATAAGTGATCCTATCGCCTTGAGTATTCAAGTTGAGACACCATTACACCTTTATTAGGTAATAACTTCAAAGTTAGGATCAATGGGAGTACTTACTGAGAACAATCTTTAAAATTAAATTTCTCCAATATCTTCTCAATATAATGTGATTGAGAGATGGAGATACCATTGTTTCCACGTTTGATCTTTATTCCTAAGATCACATCCGCCTCCCCATGTCTTTCATATCAAACTTAGAAGACAAAAATGCCTTAGTTTCATCAACTTGACCTTGAGTACGCACTAAAGATCAACATGTCGTCTACATACAAACAAATGATAACTCCTTTGCCATGAGTATCAAACTTCTTTGTATAGACATTTATCCGCTTGGTTTAGAACAAAACCACTAGATAGCACAACCTCATCAAATTTTTGATGCCATTGTTTAGGTGCTTGTTTCAAGCCATAAAGAGATTTCATCGCTTTGCACACCTTATTTTCATTTCTGGCATAACAAACCCTTGAGTTGCTTCATGTATATCTCTTCATCCAATTCACCATTTAAGAATGCGTTTTCACATCCATTTGGTGAATCACCAGATTGTGGATAGCAGCAAGTGCTAACAAATCTAATGGTGGATATCCTAGCAACAGAGCATATGTATCGAAAAAATCAATACCCTCCTTTTGCCTAAAGCCTTGGATCACCAATCGGCTTTGTACTTGTCTGATACCATCCACTTTCATCTTTCTCCTAAAGATCATCTTACATCCTAATGGTTTACATCCGTGAGGTAAGTCAACCAATTTCAGTATTATTTTGCAAGATGGAGTCCATCTCACTTTGGATTGCTTCTTTCCGCAATGCAACATCCTCTTGAAGCCATTGCTTCACTAAAAGTCTTGGGATCTTCCTCAACATTGAGGCAATATTGATATTGAAACTCAACATCATTCCTTGACCCTTCAACCAAATAAAGTTGAAAGTCATCACCAAATGACTTAGCCTTTCGTACTCGCACTCTTTCTCATTTGATTGCTAGTGGAAGGTGTATCCTCATTATTTATCGAGACTTTCGACATGGAATTCATGTCCTTTGGCCTACGTATAGATGTAAACCTTTGTTCATCAAAGATTGCATCCCGTGACTCTATGACCGAGAGTTCACAAAGAATGAATCATTAGATTCTAGCACATAGAATCTATATGCTTTAGAATGCTCAAAGATATCCAATAAATATACGATCTATACCTCTTTCACCTAAGGTTTTCCTTTTAGGTTACGTAAGTCGACCATACACCCTACATCCCCAAACTTTGAGATAACTCAAATTTGGTGTCTTTTTGTGCCAAAGTTCATATGGGGTAACCTTATTCCTTTTGTTAGGAATTACATTGCTCAACAAGTAACAGTCATCAACATAGCCTCACCCCAAAATCCTTCACTTAGACACTGAATAGGATAACATAGAATTCACCATTTCTTTCAAGGTTCTATTCTTCCTTTCAGCTACACCATTCTGTTGTGGTGTATAGGAGTCGTAGTTTGATGTATTATTAGGTAGATTGAAAATAAACAGGATCATAATACTCACCTCCCTATCCGCACGAAGAGTTTTGATCAACCCATTTTGATGAAGTTCTACCTCATTCTTATAGATTTTGAATTTCTCAAGAGCTTCATCTTTTGTAGTTAATAAATATACATAACAATACCTAGATGCATCATCAATGAAAGTAACAATATATTTTTATGACCTAATGATGGGGTAGCATGCAAATCGCACAAGTCACTATGAATAAGGTCTAAAACTTTAGTTTCACTCTTAGCATCCTTAAAAGGTTTCCTAGTGATCTTAGTCAACATGCAAGTTTTGCATTTTTCAATGTTCATATCAAAAGGAGGAATCATACTTGTTTTTGACATATCTTTTAATCTTTTGTAATGAACATGTCCTAATCTAGCATGCCAAATTTACGATTTTGTCACATTAGTTATAGAACTACTCGAGGCCATACAAACAGATTCATGAGCAAAAGGAACATCAATGTTTAATTTAAACATTCCATTACAACGATAACCAAATCCAACAAAAGAACCATGTCTTGACAAGATGTACTTGTCACTTTCAAGTACTTGCTTGAAGCCACAATTATTTAAAACCATACGCATAATAAGTTCTTACGGATACGTGTACAAATAAGACATTATCCAAATACAAACTTTTTCAGGAAGTAAAAACTAAAGTTACACAACCTATTCCTAGGATTGGTTCAGTCGCAACATTGCCCATCTTCACAATAGAGCCATCATCAATTGGTCTAAATTTCTTGAACCAACGACGATCTTTGCACACATGGCTTGTTGCTCCCGAATCAAACCACCAAGCAACGCCATCATCCACGCACATAGAATGCCTCGGATATTAGTGATACATAATTTGAATTCGTATTCGAATTAAAATTATTCACAACAATCGACTTGTTGCTTTTTCGGGATCATTCGATCCACTTGGACCCGCCTTGTTCTTTTCTTTGAACACCTACAGTCCCTCTTTAGATGACCGTGTTTCCCACACTTCCAAAGATGACAATTTTGTCTATTTGTTTGGACCTTTGTTCTTATTTCCTTGAAACTTTCGTTTCTTACCTTTACCATTGTAATTTTGCTTAAACTGTTCCACTTTCCTCTACCATATTAACGGAAGAGGAACTCGCTACACTTTTATCATTGGGCTTGTCATTTTCACGAGCCCTCGGTGACTCTTCAATCATGAAATGACTACCGAGTTGAACGAGTCAACTCTTCCTTCTTATGCTTCAAGGTGTGCTTGAAGTCTTTCCAAGAAGAAGCGGTTTATCAATTATTGATGAAAGCGCAATGGATTCATCCATTTTCAAATCATGTTGAGTAAACCGACCCAAAATTCGCAGTAGATTCATTATATTGTTCCATAACAGCCTTGAATCAACCATTTTGTAATTAAAGAAATTACTAACCAGAATTTGTTACTTGAAGCATCTTCTGCCATATATTTGGTCTCAAGAGAGTCCCATAATTCTTTAGCAGATTCAACATTTTGATAAATATCAAAGAGAGAGTCAGACATACCATTCAGAATGTGTCCACGACAAATGTAATCATCGTTTTCCCATTTCGATGACGCTTCCTTGTTTGATCCGAGTTTCGGTTTTCGGATACACGGCAGATCGGATGACTCAAAGACATACACCACCTTCAATGTTGTCAAGAGAAAGTGCATCTTTTCTCGCCATCTTCTCAAGTCCGCCCTTCAAACTTGTCCAATTCGCAAACTTGCTTGTCATCTTCGAATTATCGTTCGTCATTTCGAAAATTTGATTCAATCTTTTGTTGGGGATTTGATAATTCAAGATGAACAGAATGACAATACTTGGATAAAATCTGAAGTCGTGTAAACACTTTCAGATTGAATCAAATTTCGGGGTTCAACCAAAATTGTTCAATCGGATAAAATCGTAAGATTAATTCTAAGAGTTTTGTTCTTGTGTATGTTCTTGTTCTATGACTTTCGAACTGCAGAGAATGATCTTTAGAAGGAAAAAGCATTTTTGTTCCTTAAAAACCAAAGATTTATACGCTTTTTCGCATAAAAATCGTTTCAGCGTCTAGCGCCTCACTTTGGCGCCTCGTTCTTCGCTCCATGCGGCGGTTTCGCTAACACGCGGCGAAATCGCCGCTAAGTGGCGCTAAGTCACGCTCCATGCGCCAATGGACGAAACTTACGCCAATCTTGCAAAATCAGCCGCTAATCGCCGCCTAAGCGGCAAAGTGAGGCGCCACCTCTTGCAAAAGCGCCGCTAGCTCTCGCCGCTGCGAAGCGGTGAGGCGCCACCAAAGATAAATCGCATACATCTCATTTTATTACATTAAAACAAGCGTGCACTCTTATTTTAACATAATCATGAGATCAATTACACTAAAATATCCAACAAACAATACCCTTACTTTACAATATCAATAACCGTGCATTTGCTCCAATCGAGAAAGTGAAAGGGTATTTTAATCTTAACACATTTTTTTACCATACAAGTTAGCATTGTTAATCATTTTCTTAATACCTGTGCATAATCTTAAACGACACTTAATATGAGACAGAGGGAGTATCACTTAAAACGATATCATTCTCACACCTTTCATTTCACTACACCCTCAGTTTTTATTTTCCCTCAGGACAACATCTCAAACGATTTTAATGGCGATCATAGGTGGCAATAAATCGTAACTGCGTGACGGGGATGTTATTTTTGTTGATTTCTCACCGGATGAGGTACGCGACATTGTTTCCTCATCATCTTTGGGTTTATTTTCATCATTAATATAGCATTAGTGTATAGTTAACTTATTCAAGTTATTTTCATGGTTTTCAAGAGCCATTCGATAGGTTTCCTCCGTTTTTCTCCCGATTGTATCCAAACGATATTCCTATGAACACCGTGCTGATAGATTCGGTAGGCAACCTTAACACCATTGTTGTTGAGAAAATCGATAACCAACTTTTATGGAATTCGGTTTGGGACTTGGGTTCGTTTGGTTTATACCCATATTGGGACCTTTGAGATTACCATCAGTGATTATAAATGGGTTGAATGGACATACTCTCCAATGCTTGAACCTCTGGTAGGTGGAGTTGGAATCGGGGTATAAAACTATGAAACAACAAAATATTGGTTACACTATCCACCTTTTTAAGATTTTTTCATGGCCTTTGATTTTCTCATCCCCCCCTCAACCTCCATCTCACCACCATATTTCCCCAAACGGACAAAAATACCCCTGAAAATTTACAAAAATCACATTTCACATTTCATAATTTCGAAAAAGTAAGTAAATCCGAATGGGTTTTTCGGAATTACCAGTAATTCCGAAAAACCATATTTTTTTTCTTTTCAATTTTTAATATTTTCTAATTACATTTATTTTTTTAACAGTGGCGAGTAGACGATCAGACAACGTAGCGCGAGCAGAGTCTTCGAGAGAGCAAAACACCCGCGGTGACGGCGAGCACAAAGGCGTGCAGGGAGGCCAAGAGTAGCGATACTTCTTCTCCAGACACTTTACAGAGGCTCAGTGTAACGCCCCGAAAATAATTTGAATATTTATTTAAGTGGATTAATTAAGTTGTGGAGAAATATTAGAATTGATTAATTAATTTGAGGTTTATTGTTTTAATTAGAAGTTGTTTAAGTAGTAGGAGAGCGGGAAGTAAAAAGGAGGTGTAGGAAATAGAGGCCTTTGGCCCAAATCAATTGGGCACAGGGTTAATTGAAAGGAAGGAAATGGATTAAAAGAGAAAGAGGGGATCGGTTTGAGAGGAGAGAGAAACCGAGAACAAGAAGAAAGAAGGGAGAAGAGAGAAGAAAAGGAGAGAAGGAGAGAAACCGAGAGAGAGAGAGAGAGAGAGAGAGAGAGCGCGCGGCGGAGGAGGAGGAGAGGGAAGGAGGAGCTCGCGGTGGGAGAGAGAGAGAGGGTGGCCAAGCAAGGAGGGGGAGTCTGGCGGTGTGGTGATGAATTTGGGGATTTAGGTTTTCTCCACCCTTTGGTTTGGTAAGTTGTTTTTGGTCCCAATTTCTCTAGTTTTTCATGCTCTTTTCATTGATATAAGTTTCAATCTCTCAATCCTTTTATTGTTCATTTCACCATGGATGAGTATTGGAAGCTCAAAGTTGGATTGAGTGAGTGTTGGTGGCTCTTGGAGCTTTAAGTGGAGGGAGAGCTTGTATCTTCAACTTCCTAAGGTTAGGGGGTCCTTTCATTCATAATAGCTTATAAGATTTGTATTGTATGGAGGTTAGGGTTTTAAAATAATTGTTGAATTATTTGGTGAAGATGATGAATAGTGATTATATGTTGATTGAGTGTTATTTGGTTTGATTGTTGTGTGTTGAATTGATTTTTGAGGAAAACACTATGTCGTTGTTGAAATGGAATTGATATGCATTTTTGTGTGGTTTATGAGTGTGGTTGTTTTGTTGTGAATAAATGGGTGTTAGATGTATTTGGATTGTTTTGATGATATGTTTGTTGGAAAAAGATGAAGTATGAGTATATATGTGCAATAGGTGTATATGACTTAATTGGATAATTGATTTGTTGGATTAAAATGCGTCTAAGTGAAGGTTTAGTCCCTAAGAATTAAATTAATCCTTGGCGTGACAAAATATCTCTTAGTGCCTATTTAGCTCTACTATGCCATATAAGTCTCAAAGTAATAAATTAATTAATAGTGTGACATAATGATCCCCTAGTGTCTATTTAGTCCCAATATGTCAATAATTTTCCTAAGCCCCTAAATTAATTCTGGTGTGTCAAAAATGGTCCTTAAGTGAAGAGAAGGTCTTTATGAGGTGGTTTGGCCATTAGGTGGGATTTAATCTAATAAGTGATGAGGTGATGATTAATAAATTGATGAGGTGATGATTAATAAATTGATGAGGTGATGATTAATAGTTGATGAGGTGATGATTAATAGTTGAGGTGAATGATGAATGATGATGTGGCTTCGGCCAAAAATGGTGAGTTAAATGATTGTGGTGATGAATTGTGATGTTGTTAATGCATTGTCATGGTGTCACATATTTCATATGCATTACGTGACGAAGGATGTAGGATGATGTGGCTTCGGCCAAATGAGGTGATGATTATGGATCCACATGCATATTGCACACATGCATATACTCATACATTTGATTGATGCCTCCCGATGAGTGGGAGTTGAATGCTATATGACGGATGATGAGTGTTTGTGTAATTGACCGTGTGAGGCTTCTCGAGATGGTATTTAGAGACGTATGTTAGTATGGTTGTAGAGCGTGTTCTGTTTCCTTCCTCGTATAATACTTATATTATTTGTTATTATTTATGTAAAGAGACTCACCCTAGCATTTCTTGTTGCCTGCTCTCGTGGCGACAAACAGTGATTCCGAGTGAAGGTGCCTATGCCTTCACGAGTTATTGTGTCAAGCTCTGTATAGTCAGACTAGGAATGGGGGAGTATAGTATCGTTATTTCACTTATGTATTAAACTATTTTGGAGTATGTATTGATTATGTAATGGATAAGTTAAACTTATTTTCATTCCGCTGTGCTAGTGGACTAGTTCGGATTGTTGTAAAACTAAGCAGGTATTTTTGAGGGTTCTCCCATTTAAGTCGTGATATGTAACACATAATATATTTTATTAATGAAAGAGTAATGTTGACTAACTTTAAGTCATATGTATGGTGAACGTAGCATTCCTCGAGGATGTATCTTTTAAAAGAAAAACAATCTTTAAACTCTAATTTTTGATTTAAATATTTAAAGAGAGTAAGGGGGTGTTACAAGTTGTATATCGAGCAAAAGTTCGGTCCGTGTCCGCCAAGTTTGTCCAATCGTAGTGTCTCAGAGATTCCTTGTCAATCTCCAACAGAGACTTTGTTAGAGATTTTATTTGGTTGGTTGTAGCCGTTGATTGTGACATTGTTGGTAATTGCTTGTATTTGTTGGATTGTATTAAGTGAGGTATGTGTGATTAGAAGAGCATTTTAACGACGCCCAAGGAGTAGGAATCGTGACGACGCGCCGCACTGGATCTGCGTTAAAAAGCCCTTCAATGTGAAAGGTGTGAATTTTGAAAAGACGTAGTTTTGTGACCTTAATTAGTTGGATGCGTGAGTAGGAGGGACTGATCACCCCGATAACTCATTCCCAATGAAAGAGGTGACAATAACTCATAATTATTATAAATTTTGAATATATAATAATTTCAACTTGATTGATTGAGTGGTGTGTGCAAGTTTGGTTGACTATTAATTTTTAGATAAATAGGGCCTTATGGAAGGTGGAGTTTGATTTGGGGAGATGTCAAAATAAGGATTGACGTAAGGTAGGAGCATTAGTACTTAAATGATTGTCATGGCGTAGTTCCCTAGCGATCAATTAATGGTGTTTGGATAATCGAGTGAGACTTTGGTGACCTGAAAATAGAGTTTTTGGTACAAAGTAAAAGGTGTAGATTAAGTATGCCTAAGGGTAGCTATTTGAGTTAGGTGTATTATGATCAAGGTATGTTCTGTCAAGGTGAAGAGGTATTAAGGGTGTTGTAACCTTCGTGAAATTCTTAATGAGTGTTAGACTATTTGTGAAGGGAAAGTGTTTGGTAGTTGGCTTAAGTATGATCATAGCGTGAAGATCAAAGGAAAGAAGGAAGAGGAAGGCTAGGTACATAGGACTACATATGAGCTGGGGTGTAGTTGCTTAACCATAGGTATGTTGAAGTGTAATAGGCATGCGACGTAGTATGTGGGAGTCAAAATATGTAGTACCGAGGTTTAGGTACGTTTGAATAGTAAGTGTAGTGAAGCTTAACGTGACGTAGTGTAGAGAACCGAGGTACCAAAAGAGTGTACCGAGACGTTGTGTAGTGTAATGGCCAAAAATTAGGGAGTGTTTAGGTGTAGTGTGCCTAAGTGTAATAGTCGAGGGTGAAATGACTAAGTGTAGATGATGGAGTGAGTTGCGAATAAGCCTAAGTGTAGTGGATAGGCAATAATTGAAGGATTGCTTGTTGAATATTGTTACCCTTGACTGACGTTTTGCTATAGGTTGATTGTTTCTGTAATGCACATGAGTTTAATGTTGATTTGTACTAAATTGTTTTGAAGTTATGTACTGAAATGAAATGCGGTGCTTGGTTATAACAATTACGGTTAGAATTCGCGTATAGTTTTCCCTTTTGGACAAAGATTGTGCATTCTATGATTTTCAAAAAGAAACGGTACTTGGAAAATTTCGTGTTTTTGGGAATGAACGTGATGTCAAGATTTGTGTTAAATTGCATTTCCAAGTCGTTTAGAATTTTATTACGAGATGTGACATGATTTTAACTTTAGGACCGATTAGGTCATGGATTGATGTTGTTTGAAAAAAAAAAATGACGAGGTCTTACAATAATTTCATGGTTTGACGAGATAAAATCTTTTGAAACAAAAAGGTGAGTTTTACTCACGTTTAGAGAATTTTAAAATATGTTTGTGTGTTTATGTGTTGTCATGTGTTTATTCACTTTGTGATGGAAAGTCGAGTTATGGAGAAAGTGCAAATTTCACAAAATTGGAAATTTTACGGTTTTTGAGCATGTTTTGGTTTGTGACTTTGTAACTCGATTGTGCTTGAGTGAATTGATGAAATTATGCCTTAGTTGTATGTAAACCATGTGTTAGAATATCCGATTGAAAATGATTGCATTCCATTGGAAACTAGACACTCTAAGGTTTCTAATGAATAATTGTTTGTTTAATTCGATAACGCTTGCTATGTTATGTTTGAACGGTTTTGAAAATTGGAATTTCGTGAATTTTCGAGTCAAACACGCCATTTTGAGAAATTATGTTTGTTTGAAACTTAGAACGAAACCATAAAGATTTGATTGTTAAATTGTTATGCTTGAATATGGTTTCCATTGTGGAGTCTGTGTTATTTGAATTCACAAATCTTTTGGAAAACCGTAAATTTTGTATACGCGCGCGAATTAATGATTTCGAACAAAAAATTGATGTCCGGACTGGTTATACAGTAAAAGTCATTTTGGGATGTCCATATTTCGGAGGAAACTCTGCGAATTTTCGTTAGAAATTTTGATACATGTTCAAAGTGTTACTTGAATTGTGTGGTTAGATAGTAAATGAAATTGAGAAAATGTTGTGTGTGGTGACTTAAATTGTATGTTGTTTTGTTATTTAGAAAGTCGCTAGGTTCGCAATTTAATGTTCTTTTGTTTTTGAACAAAATCTTCTACCGCCTTTATAGATAAAAGGGTGCGGTTCATTCTTTGTCTTTATAAATACAAAGGTGATTGATGAGTGAGTGTCGAAGTGTATAGGTATCGAAGTGTGGTGTTAACTAAGCATAGTAGAGGAGCAGAGTTGTTGAAATAGGTGTAAGTATCTAAGTGAAGAGTATGTCCGTCAAGTATATATATTGTCGAATCTAGTAGTAGGTATGTGCAATTAAGTATATCGAAATCTAGTATGGTACGCTTATGGAGATATTGAGGTAACTTGATGTAAGTCGAAGTTAGTGTTTGTTTAAACGTAGGTAAGTTGAAGTATAGAGTTGTTGAAATGAGTAATGTCTAAGTGTATTTTCTAAGTTAGAGTGGAAGGGTCGAAATATTGAAGTTGTTAAGTATAGTGTGATGTATCTAATCAAGCGTAAAGGAGTGGGTGTAATGTATGGAAGCCTAAACTAGTATTGATGAGATGTTGTGTTTAAGAGTGATGTGCTCAAGTGTAGTGTAACCAAGGTGAGTAACTGAGGAGTAATTGCTGTAGTGTGCGTACACCTAAGTACAGATGCCGAGATCCCGAGTGAGTGTGCCGAGATGCCGTTTGATGTTAACATGGTTTAGAATTATTGCTAAGCACCGGAGTGCGGTTGTTATGGAACTCGAGGAGGAATTATTAGTAATGACGACGAGTAGGTTAATTAGATGAATGAGATAGTTTGGATTAGGAGGTTGAGTTCGGAAGTGAACACCAGAGGTTGGAAACTTAAAGAGGGTAAGCTAATCGCAAATCGTAGTTGAGGGCATAGTGTCCCTACATCGGAATAGATGGTATTTGAGTAGTCGAGTAGGATCTGGATACCCTACAGGTTAGAATATCTGCTAAGAGTAAGAGTGTAGAGAAGGTGTGTTTTGTTACCTTAGTGTACGATAGATTACGATGAGTACGATTAGAGGTGTGAAGAATGTTGGGTAGTGCTTCGTGAGTATTTTCGAGGACGAAAATATCCCAAGTGGGGAAGAGTTGTAACGCCCCGAAAATAATTTGAATATTTATTTAAGTGGATTAATTAAGTTGTGGAGAAATATTAGAATTGATTAATTAATTTGAGGTTTATTGTTTTAATTAGAAGTTGTTTAAGTAGTAGGAGAGCGGGGAAGTAAAAAGGGAGGTGTAGGAAATAGGAGGCCTTTGGCCCAAATCAATTGGGCCTGGGGTTAATTGAAAGGAAGGAAATGGATTAAAAGAGAAAGAGGGGGGATCGGTTTGAGGAGAGGGAGAGAAACCGAGAACAAGAAGAAAGAAGGGAGAAGAGAGAAGAAAAGGAGAGAAGGAGAGAAACCGAGAGAGAGAGAGAGAGAGAGAGAGAGAGCGCGCGGCGGAGGAGGAGGAGAGGGAAGGAGGAGCTCGCGGTGGAGAGAGAGAGAGAGGCTGGCCAAGCAAAGAGAGGGGGAGCCGGCGGTGTGGTGATGAATTTGGGGATTTAGGGTTTTCCACCCTTTGGTTTGGTAAGTTGTTTTGGTCCCAATTTCTCTAGTTTTTCATGCTCTTTTCATTGATATAAGTTTCAATCTCTCAATCCTTTTATTGTTCATTTCACCATGGATGAGTATTGGAAGCTCAAAGTTGGATTGAGTGAGTGTTGGTGGCTCTTGGAGCTTTAAGTGGAGGGAGAGCTTGTATCTTCAACTTCCTAAGGTTAGGGGGTCCTTTCATTCATAATAGCTTATAAGATTTGTATTGTATGGAGGTTAGGGTTTTAAAATAATTGTTGAATTATTTGGTGAAGATGATGAATAGTGATTATATGTTGATTGAGTGTTATTTGGTTTGATTGTTGTGTGTTGAATTGATTTTTGAGGAAAACACTATGTCGTTGTTGAAATGGAATTGATATGCATTTTTGTGTGGTTTATGAGTGTGGTTGTTTTGTTGTGAATAAATGGGTGTTAGATGTATTTGGATTGTTTTGATGATATGTTTGTTGGAAAAAGATGAAGTATGAGTATATATGTGCAATAGGTGTATATGACTTAATTGGATAATTGATTTGTTGGATTAAAATGCGTCTAAGTGAAGGTTTAGTCCCTAAGAATTAAATTAATCCTTGGCGTGACAAAATATCTCTTAGTGCCTATTTAGCTCTACTATGCCATATAAGTCTCAAAGTAATAAATTAATTAATAGTGTGACATAATGATCCCCTAGTGTCTATTTAGTCCCAATATGTCAATAATTTTCCTAAGCCCCTAAATTAATTTCTCGTGTGTCAAAAATGGTCCTTAAGTGAAGAGAAGGTCTTTATGAGGTGGTTTGGCCATTAGGTGGGATTTAATCTAATAAGTGATGAGGTGATGATTAATAAATTGATGAGGTGATGATTAATAAATTGATGAGGTGATGATTAATAGTTGATGAGGTGATGATTAATAGTTGAGGTGAATGATGAATGATGATGTGGCTTCGCCAAAAATGGTGAGTTAAATGATTGTGGTGATGAATTGTGATGTTGTTAATGCATTGTCATGGTGTCACATATTTCATATGCATTACGTGACGAAGGATGTAGGATGATGTGGCTTCGCCAAATGAGGTGATGATTATGGATCCACATGCATATTGCACACATGCATATACTCATACATTTGATTGATGCCTCCCGATGAGTGGGAGTTGAATGCTATATGACGGATGATGAGTGTTTGTGTAATTGACCAGTGAGGCTTCTCGAGATGGTATTTAGAGACGTATGTTAGTATGGTTGTAGAGCGTGTTCTGCTTTCCTTCCTCGTATAATACTTATATTATTTGTTATTATTTATGTAAAGAGACTCACCCTAGCATTTCTTGTTGCACCGCTCTCGTGGCGACAAACAGTGATTCCGAGTGAAGGTGCCTATGCCTTCCGAGTTATTGTGTCAAGCTCAGTATAGTCGGACTAGGAATGGGGAGTATAGTATCGTTATTTCACTTATGTATTAAACTATTTTGGAGTATGTATTGATTATGTAATGGATAAGTTAAACTTATTTTCATTCCATTGTGCTAGTGGACTAGTTCGGATTGTTGTAAAACTAAACAGTATTTTTGAGGGTTCTCCCATTTAAGTCGTGATATGTAACACGCAATATATTTTATTAATGAAAGAGTAATGTTGACTAACTTTAAGTCATATGTATGGTGAACGTAGCATTCCCTTGAGGATGTATCTTTTAAAAGAAAAACAATCTTTAAACTCTAATTTTTGATTTAAATATTTAAAGAGAGTAGGGGGTGTTACACTCAAAGTCTTTGGGCATGCTTCGAGCGCGAGAGCGCCAGAGAGCCCGCGCCAGAGTGGTAGAGATGGTTGAGCCTGAGCCTGAGCCTTAGCAGCCTCAGCCCCGGTATGAGCAGCGGATACGTGACCACCCTGATTATGAGTACAATATGTGACACCAACAGAGTACCTGAGGTGTATCATAACGTTATTACAAACGGTTTGGAGGAGGAGGAGGAGGAGGAGGAGGTTCGGGAGGAGGAGGTTCAAAGTGAGGTTCACTGCCGGTGCACTGTGGAACACACACCCTTATATTTACACGGGATACGCCGCTGCTTGGCCCCGGATAGATAGAAGCGAGGTAATATTTTAATTTTTTATTTTAATTTTACTTAACAACAATTAATTACTTATTTTTAATAACGTATGATTTAATTTTAATTTTTTCATTTCGGAAACTAAAGGTTGTATCTCACTACGTAAGTTTCCTAGAATTAGACTCGCCGAGCACCACCCATGTGTAGAGACCATGGTTGCGTCAAAGCTAAGCTTTTACGAGTTGGACATCACACCTCTGGGGCAATCAACCATGAGTTGATATCTGCTTTTGTGGAGAGGTGGCATCCTGAGACCTGCTCATTCCACATGCCCTTTGGGAAGATGACGGTCACCTTGGACGATGTGGCCGTGCTGCTCCACTTGCCGCTGGATGGCACCCCATTGGACCACAAAGCGATTTTGATTCTGTTCGTGCTCTTCACTTGGGTGTGGAGCGTTTGGACATGGATCGGACTCATCATCATCCAGAGCTTAAAGATAACAGGCGATGATTCGAGGATCTCTGTGTAGAGGACGCCACAGAGGGAGAACATGGCACGGGGTGCTTATGAAAGGTGCCGCACGGTGCTACATGCTCTTCCCCGTTAGGCACCACCATTCGGGCCGACAAGACTCATACATTAGTGCCACCGAGGTGGATGTATCCGCCGGGATCTTCAAAGAAGTGGTGAGTGGTCTTGGGGTATAGCCGCTCTTAGTTACCTCTACAACCACCGACGAAAAGTCGTCTTTTATTCGACAAGCGATTCGGCGGATACGCGACATCGCTCCGTGTAATCATTTATTTATTTTTTAATTTAAAGCTTTTAATTAAATTACTCATATATTAATAATCGATTATTTTTAATTTCATTATTTCGTAGTCGATCTACGAGCACTTTCCCACCGTCGTTGGTCGGAAAGTGTTAGCTAGACGACACCACGCGCCACCACGTGCCACCGGTGGGAACAAGAAGTCGGATAAAGTAAAGTTGGTGGACTTTAGCGGCGGATAGATGCTCTGCGGTGGAGGATGTCATCCTCACCCCTTATGCAGCACTCACAAGCAAAAGTATGTTCCTTTGTCGAACATATCCATTTCTGAGAGGATGGTTGATTTGGGGCGATGATCCCGTTGCCTACATGCCGCAGACGCAGTGCGTTGGCGCGCCGGGCACCTACAGAGGGTCCCTCTTCCACCCATTTCGGGTAATCCTCCCTCTGCGGACAGGATCATACGGGGTTAGTGTGATGTATCGATTCGGCGCGGACTTTTTGGCAAGCTAGTAGAGAGGCGACCTACCACGGCGAGAGTCGCGATCCCGACACCTACCTCGTATACGATCAGTAACAGCAGTGCGTCTTACTCGGTGCAGAGCCACAGCAGAGCAACCAGATCCACCATATCATCGGGAGCCCTGTTGTCCCAGAGACATATGAGGAGAGGTGCAGAGAGACCGCATTGACCGGGATGCCCTAGATGTTGCCCGTTCACCTACTTCACGCGCTTATTTTTGATGAATTGTTAAACATTTTGGACCCATAGTAGTTGTATTTGTACATTATATTATTTTTATGTTGCTTTCATTTTATATATTTTGACGTATTGTTATTTAAATCGTAAACCGATTCAGATCATAGTTCCAAAATAAAACGCGTTTAAATATTAATTTAATATACAAAGTTTTAAAAATTAAAAAAATTAAAAATTTGAATTACCTTTTTAGAGAGTAATTCAAATTTTTTATGTTTATGAACCTAATTACCTGTTTTAAAGGTAATTCCGAAATTTTTAATTTTTTTTGAACCGGAATTACCTTATTTTGAGGTAATTCCGAAAATTTTAAATTTTTTTTTTTAAAAACCAGGGGTAGTATTGGGATTTTGGAAAATATGGAGGTGAGATGGAGGTTGAGGGGGGTGAGAAAATCAAAGGCCTTTTTTCATGGCCGCCTCGTGCGTATGCACGGGTGTCTGTTCTAGTAATCTATTTAATATGAAAGTGCCTCTGAATTTCCTATTACTTTAGTTCTATTGATCGACTAGCGACGACTCCGACTTTGACTCGGAACACTGATGTAAGTGCCTCTGAATTTCCTATTACTTTAGTTCAATTGATTGACTAGCGACGACTCCGACTTTGACTCGGAACACTGATGCCTCTAGACTATAAACTGCATTGTGAACTCCTTCTTCCTCACGCCACCACATCAATTAATTAATTTGAAAACGAAACAGCAATTGATTAATTAAGATGTGGAAGCGGAACCTTTCCCTATTGAAGGTGGAGGTGTTTGTAGTAATTTTATTTTGCATTATGGCGTTGGTTTCATCTCAAAATGCTAGCAACGTAATAGCCACATATCACTCTTACAATCCTCAACAGCATCATTGGGACCTCAACGCCGTTGGTGTATTCTGTGCTTCTCAAGATGCAAATAAGTCATTGGCATGGCGTAGCAAATTTGGTTGGACAGCTTTCTGTGCAGACGACGATTCCGCTTCTCAGCAAGTAAAGCAACAGCCACTTCCCTCTTCAACACGCTGTGGCGACTGCTTAATGGTATATATATCTCAGTCACTCCACCTGTTTGAATAAATGACTTAATTAAGCGCACTTATTATATAAGAGCTTTTGCATGTTTCTAATAATGTTAAATTGTTTGGCTATAAACTATAAGTTGTTTTTATAAGCTATTTTGAAGAGTTTATGGACATGTCATAAGCTTTGAAGCACTTGATCACAGACATTTGGACACGACACGAATAATTCGGACACCGGTTTTATTTTGATTTTTTGAAAAATACAAGTAATTGAAGTGTCGGTGTTGGTGTCGTTTGTGCCCAACACGATACGTGTAGGACACGTCTTCAATCGGAATCGGAGGTGTCCGTGCTACATCATAAGTAGTTTTCATAAGGTCTCTCAAATATTTTTGCAAGTTCATTATGCCAGTAGATAAGCCAAATTAAGTCAATCGAAACAGACCCTTAAGACAAAGAGTGAGTGGGAAATACTAGAAAAATAGAGGGAAGATTGAATAATGGAGATTTAACATTGGACAGTGTCAATTGTCAAGTGAAAAGTCCACCAGAGAGAATGGTTAATCGCGTTGAAGTTTGTAGTTATATAGTAAAAGTTGGTGGTTAATCAATTTCAATATGTCCTTTTCTAATTATTCCGTAATATGTTCTTTTCTAATTATAGTTTTCTTATTGTTGAAATGAGCTGCAGGTGACAAACACTGAAAATGGGACTACAAGATCCCAAATAGTAAGAATTGTTGACCAGTGTAGCAACGGAGGGATGGACTTGGATATTGGTGTGTTTCAAAATCTGGATAGCTCTGGGATAGGAAAGGCTCGTGGTAACCTTATTGTGGATTATCAATTTGTCAATTGTGGTAAGTTGTTTTTAGTGAATTCAATTAAAAAAATCATACGAATAATCTAATTTACATTGTATTCTTATCTTTGTATCACCGACACTTCTGGTTGACGGCGTGTCCGGTGTCTGACACGTATCCAGTCAGACACCGACACAGACACTTCAATTACTTTTATTTTTCAAATTAAAATAGGCGTCTCTGTGTCTGTGTCCGCCGTGTCATGTCCGGTGTCGATGTCAGTGTCTGTGTTGGTGCTTCATAGGTTCTTATTTTTCAGAATCAATTAGGGTTTCAGTGTTACAAGTGGTGTTTATAATATCTCGGACCTTCAACTTACAATAATCAGACCCACTTAGATTTTCAAAATCAATCTGATGAAAATCTAAGTGGGTTCGATTATTGTAAGTGGTTTCGACCTTCAACTTACAATAATCGAACCCACTTAGATTTTCATCAGATTTAAATCAATCTGTCTGCTTATTCCATAATTACATTGAACCAATCTAATGTTTAAGCTTGAGTCATTCCACAGTTAATAACAAATTAATTACCATATAATTTAGAATCTGTTTTGTTTCTATCTGTTATGTAGAAACTTGTTTAATTATTTAATGCAAAAATGAAAAAAAAATAATCTCTATATATTAAGGCTAAATGGTTGACTTTAGCCATTTTGGTGGGAAATTTTTTTTCCACCATTTACCAATATACCCCTCATTTTGTACCCCACTGTTTACCAATATACTCCCACTCTATATTTTTGGACCGACATACCCTCACTCTATATTTTGTACCCTACCATTTACCAATATACCCCTCATTTTGTATCCCACTGTTTACCAATATACCCCCATTATATATTTTTGGACCGACATACCCCTGACAAATTTTTTATTTGTCCAACACTCATTTTTTTATTATTATTATCTCTCTTAATTAATACATAATCGTTGACTTCCCCACTTTTTGTGGGAAAATTTTATTCCCACCATTTACCAATATACCCCTCATTTTGTACCAACTGTTTACCAATATACCCCCACTCTATATTTTTGGACCAACATACCCCCACTCTATATTTTGTACCCCACCATTTACCAATATACCCCTCATTTTGTACCTCACTGTTTACCAATATACCCCCACTCTATATTTTTGGACCGACATACGCTTGACAAATTTTTTATTTGTCCAACACTTTTTTTTTATCCACTTTTGGTGGGAAAATTTTATTCCCATCATTTACTAATATACCCCTCATTTTGTACCCCACTCTATATTTTTGGACCGACATACCCCTGACAATTTTTTTTTGTCCAACACTCTTTTTTTTTATCCACTTTTGGTGGGAAAATTTTATTCCAACCATTTACCAATATACCCCTCATTTGTACCCCACTGTTTACCAATATACCCCCACTCTATATTTTTGGACCGACATACCACCACTCTATATTTTGTACCCCACCATTTACCAATATACCCCTCATTTTGTACCTCACTATTTACCAATATACCCCCACTCTATATTTTTGGACCGACATACCCCTGACAATTTTTTTTTGTCCAACACTTTTTTTATTATGAAAATGTACCCCTCATTTTGTACCCCACTGTTTACCAATATACCCCCCTTATAAAATGTTGATGTTTTTTCAAATCGCATCCAGTAGGCTCATTAATCACCTCTCTCTGCATCGCACGTAATAAATCCTAGTATTACTGATGGGTTTTGTTTAGGTAAACCCAAAAGTTCCACATTGCTTGAGAATCAAAGTTAATGGTAGTTTAAAAACACCTGATTTTTTTTTTCAATCAGAGTTTTCGCTAAAGGAAGGAACTCCAGTCCAGACTTCATTGCAGAAATCATTTTCAATTATTTTGTACTATGAAATTTAAATAACTTCTCGAACTAATTTTGGATATAACATTTATGATCAAATTCTTTCACATGCGTGCAATATTTAACAGATAATTTCTCTCTCATTTGCAGAAAAAAGTTATAACACCTTTACCTCATCATCGACATTTAATTTTACTGGTGCGTGTTCTTTCTTGTCTTGATTTTGGTTAGCTCGTTGCTGTAGTGATTTGATTTTCTATTTTTTTTTGACGCAAGATTTGATTTTCTATTGGAAGCCAAATAACATGAGAAATTATTATATTAGTTAAGTGTCTTATATTTACTCTTATCAACACTAATACTAATAGTGTTTTTTTAGTTTCATTTTCCACTATCCCCCCTAGCTGAGGTTGTTAAGGTAGAAAGAAAAGAATATGTGACCTATTCAACAACACTCACATGCTAGACCACCAAGGTTTTAGAGAGAACCTTTTCACGAACAAAACAAAATGAAGATGTAATACAAAGTGCTTCGTGTGAGCATGGAGAATAGGATTGTTTGAAAGGAGAAAGACATTGAGGTTGCAACAAAGCAGGAGTGTGAAACTGAACCTTGAATTCATTTAGAAAGTGATTGTGGCAAAAGCACCTCAGCAATACAATGTGCCATTTCCCTGTACTCGGCCTCTGTGCTAAAACGAGCAACTAAGGGCTGCTTGTTAGAACTCCATGAGATGAGATTGGATCCAAGAAAGCACAGGAACTGAACATGGAACAACGATCATCTGGATAACTTATCCAATCTGAATCTCTGTAAGCACAAGGAGAAGCTGGACACCCGATTTGATTTTATTCCTGATGCGTCTCGCATTTTCGGGTGTGTGGCATTTGTTCATGTCCACAAGAAGTATCAAAATAATTTGGACTCCAGCGTTGTCCGATGCGTCTTTTTGGGTTATGCCCCCAACAAGCGGGGATAAGTGTGATCACCCTTCCTGTCATAAACACTATGTCTCTATGGATGTTACCTTTCAAGAACACGTTTCTTTCTTCCCTCGTCCTCAACTTCAAGGGGAGAGTAATAGTAGCAATTTTGAATCTGATTCCGAGTTTCTTCTCCTTAGTCCTTGGCTTCCTGTGTCCACACCATTGTCAGTTGATCTTTCCGAGCCTCCTAAACCTGTTCCTGATCCTCCTGTCCTTGTTCCTCTCAAGTCTGCAATTGTGTGGGTCTCCCATTGTTCCTCGTGAGTCTCCAGTTGTTTCTGAGCCATCTATTATTGTTCCTCTTTTAACCTCTATTTTGGATTAGCTCCTTCAACACAAAGAAAGGAAAAATATAGTGAGCCAACTATTAGGCATCAGATGAAAGGAAAATCCGACTTGGTCCAGCAACAGCCTTAATCGTTTGAGTCAGAGGTAAGGCTGAAAGCAATCCCTTTGTTCTTGAGGCAGTTGACCTACATGTTGCATTGAGAAGGGAAAAGGTCTTGTGCCTAATAACCTATTGCTCAATTTGTTTTCTCTTACCATGTTTCTCCGCAGCATAAAGACTTTATGACAGCAATTGACTCCATAAGAATCCTTGCATCTGTTAAGAGGCACATAAGATAAAAATTGGATCAAGTCCATGAATGAGGAAATGAGAGCTGATGCGGACATCCGTAATGAAGGACAAAAGGGTAAAATGGGGTTATGCAGATATTTTGTAATGAAGGGTAGAAGAGTAAAATCCTTAGAACTTATGAGAGAGGGTACTTATAGGAGTGAATCGGTAGCTTGGCAGTAGAGCGAATTTACTTGGCAGTAGAGCGAACTTTGCAATACCTTAAGGCTACTCTAGGAAGTGGTCTCTTGTTCAAAAGATATGGGAGAACGACATTGGAAGAAGCCTATACTGATGCAGATTATGTAGGTTCAACGAGTGATAGAAGGTCCACTAGTGGCTGCACATTCTCGTCTAGTAATCTTTTTACATGGAGGAGCAAAAAGCAAAATGTAGTGGCTAGATCAAGTGTTGAGGCAGACTTGCAATGAATCATAGAATTTGTGGGCCATTGTGGATGAAGATTGTACTTGATGATTGAAGGTGAACTATGAAGACTCAATGAAGTTGTTTTGTGACATTAAATTAGCTATTTGCATTACTCATAAATTCATAATTCTATACAAGATAGGACTAAACACATTGAGATAGACAGACACTTTATAAAACAAAAGTTAGACTGTAGACTGATAAGAACGTCCTACATTCCTACTGAACACCAACTAGCAGATTTGCTTACAAAAGGATTATTTACAAAATTATTTTGCCAACTTACTTGCAAGTTAGAAATGATTGATATCCACTCATCAGTGGATAGTAAAATTAACTTCGTATATTTTATGTATCAGGCCCATTATATTTAGGTCTAGTGTAGCCTATGTAAACTACAATTAGTGTGTGTATACAATCATCTCATTATAATATATTCAGAATACTTTTCCACACAATCTATCGTTGATATTCATCAGACTCAATGCCAAATTCTCGATCAGTCTCAGAGAGAAAATGCATTAGGATTATATAGGATTTGCAACAAATCAATGTAAGTGATCACTCTTTCAACCTTTTGGATCAAGAGAAGAAAATTCTGAGCCGTGTTAAGCTTGTTGGTAAATGGAATGCTTGAAAGGAGGAAAGTTGGAAGAGGAACTTCCATTGCCAGATGCGACTTCAGAAAATGGATTATGATTCAATAAGTCAGTAGAGACGCGTCGTTGGTTATGAAGCGAAGACGACGCCATGGTGTGACCTTGAGTGAACCAGGTCTAAACGAAAAAGAAGCTCTCTATGATGCCATAACAGAAATGAAGACAGAGAAAAGAGAAAAGAGAAAAGAGGAAGAACTCATGCATTCCCTTCTGAAATGAGATGAATCTGTTTTCATTACCTTTCTCAGAATTGATTACAAGTATTTACAATTAGTTTGATACATATCTAGTTGCTATTTATAGCAAGTAGTTCTAACTGCCTAACTGTGAGTTGCAACTGTCAGTTTGCTGAGCTGGCATCATTGTCACGCTGGCTTTCAATGTGTAATGTTCAAAAATAGTCATAACCTTGTCTTTTATCATTGTGATGCTTCTGTACTTCACTTTTTGCTTAAAAAAATAGTAATTTTGTAACCTAATTATTAAATGATCTTTTCAAGACCAACATCCAATGCTTTTATAGGTGAGAACTTTAAGAATAAACTCTTTCACATGTAAAAATGACATATCGACACCTCTCATTTTTAATGTATTGTTTAAGGGTGTTTAAGTTAGTGTCTTTTTGCGTCAAAAAGAAAAAAGTTTATGTCTTTAAAATTTGTATCCAGAAGAATTCTTTTATCAGAATATGTTAATAATAATGAACAAAAATTTGCTATATAGTTTGCAGTAAAGGTACAAAGTGTCCCAATGCCAGTAACTCAGCATTCTCTCCAACTCCAACTCCAAGTCGAACTCCAACGCCAACACCGACACTCTTATCGCCTAGTCCTTTGTTAGACCACCCAGATCAATTTAATCATGATAATAATACAATTACAGGTATGTGTTCATCATTCTTCTGAACTTGGCTATATATGTTCTCCTACACATATCATAGGTAAATAAACAAAAGTACTATGTGGTGAGAAAGAATGATTCCCTTGATCTTGTTCTTTAGTTTGCATAAGTTATATAACTTAGGAGATTGAAATGTGGAAAAAATTATTATGGTGACTATAAAATGTGATCATACCATGTTCCTGGTTTCAATGACAATTGATTCCCATTTAACTAACATATTTTCTTTGAATTTAAATAATCCTCCTAATAGTTTATCTACCCAATTTGTATAAACTTGGAGTTATAAGAGTTTTTTTTAACATAAAATAGGTATTTAGTTTCCAATTCATGAAAAAGGCTTAAACAAAAGTGTTTATCTAGCAGTTAAATAAGATAGCTTTTTAAAAAGTTATGGTGAAGAAGTTAATTTCAACTAGTGAGAAAGTTAGAGTATTCATGGTTATTGTTGGATCATTCTTTTAAGGGTTAAATATGTTTTTGTTCCTTTAAAATTTGATTTTTTTTATTTTAGTCCTTTATAATTTTTTACCTAATTTTGGTCCCTCAAGTTCTTTTTTAATCAATTTTAGTGCCATTGGCTTTTAATAGCGCTTTTTTTGGACCCTTTATAATGCTTTTAAGCGCTATTAAAAGTCAAGAGGACCTGAATATTGAATTTTCTCTATTTTTTCACTTTCTTTAATTTTCTTTTAACCGGGTTGTTACTATTAACTTGCAGGGTGCAAATAACAAAAGATCCAACACTGTTGCAATGGAAAGCCTGGCCCAATAGAAAGAAACACGGTTAACCAAGAGAGAGACCAGACACGATGTATCACTTCTCACTCTAACTCGAACCTCGCCTTCTCCTCCTTCAAGCTTCTACGCCCTCGCTCTGCTAGGGTTTCAATGGAAACCCAGTGAGATCACCTTCAAACCACAAACCAAGACCACCGGATGAAAGATCTCCTTCCCTCTACAAAACCCCCTCAAAGAAACCTCGATTTGATCCACGAACCAAACCCTAAATCGTACCTTGATGATTCTCGAGACCTAGGAAGAACACGATGAAGATCGAGGCTACTAAAGGTAGAAACCTTCTCTTTCTTCTTACGGTTTTGTGTTGATTCGATTTTACAACAAAACCCTAACTGTTTATTGTTGATTTCCTTGCATGAACACTTTGCAAGCTTTGGAACTACATGAATCTTCACTCTTCAAGATTCTCACGCACTCAACCGAGGATACAAAAGGTAACCTTCTTCACTTTCTTTGAAATCTCTCTTTCCTTACTCTTTCCTTTTTCGTGTTTGAATCAAACCTAATCGGTTGATTCTTTTTGCGAGGTCTCTCTTTCTCACAAGGAACACAAGGAACTTGAAGGACTTAGAAAAACTAGAGCAATCAAGAAGAAAGAAAAAACAGGACTTAAACTGTAATACTATTCTTTATTTATGTAAAACTTGCAATTCTATATTTTCAGTATATATTGTATCTTGTATCCACTATTTTTACAATGTATATATCTGAATATATATATGTACACAATGAATAGGCACTTAGAGAACGGACATGTTGGTTAGGAGGTGGTTAGTTAGTTAATAACTACCTCTTAACCAAATAAACCGTTAGGTTTTAGGTCACCACACTTTTAAATTCTGTTTTTTTTGTGTGATGTGTATGAAGTGATTATAATTGGCTATAAATTAAGCCTAATTTAGATTTAAGGGTAATCGGACTTAGGGTTTGAAAGATTAGGAATTTCAACACCCCCCCTTAATCTAGAAAGCCCTAAGTTAGTTTAGTGAAACCAGCAGAGCTAGCTTAGGTTGAGAGAACTAAAACAAACGCAAAGCCTCCGGGATAGCCACTAGTAATAGACACCTTAGAACAAGCCTCAAGGAATAGCTTTTATTCTTTGCTTTCATAGTTTAGAAAGGCAACAAGTCCTATCTCTCTTCTAAGCTTTACAAAGGTTTCTCCTTTGAGGACCTTTGTAAAAATATCACCAATTGATTCTGTGTTGAGCAAAGATTCAACACTTAGCCTACCATTGTTAACTTGCTCCCCTTAGATAGTGGTATCTAGCTTCAATATGCTTGGTCCTTCCATGAGCACCGAGGATTCTTTGCTAGGTTTAGTCTTCGGTGATTGCTCATCATTAGAGTAGGAGGTTGAGTTAGGTCCACTTTAAGCTCCTTGAGTAGTGACTCACCATGCTTTGCTTGAGTTCACGCTCCACAACTCGCCACATACTCGCCTCACGCGGGAGGACAGAGCCACAATACTTTGTTTCTTGGAGCTCCATGAAATAGGGGCTCCTTGAAACTTAAACAAAACCTGAAGTGCTTCTCCTATCCAATTGGTCACCACACCAATCGTAATCGAGAGAAACCTAGGAGAATATTTTTCCCTAAGTTAGAACCCTTAGGAAAAAATATTCCATAGTTAGTAGTACGAGAAATATAACGTAGAATTCTCTTAGTGGCATTTAAGTGTACTTGTTCAGTGGTCATTCATAAACTCGCTAGTCATACCATTTGCAAACCGAATATCAAGCGCGGCTATGGCATAGGTACCTCAAAGAGCCTATTAGTTGCTCAGTATAGTGTAGCATCTACCTTAGCATCACCTTCACTGGCTCTTTGCTAAGGTTGCTTTCTGCAGGATTTGTTGCGCACTGCAACCTAATAAATCAAACTTAGTTAGTACCTCAAGAGCATACTTAGATTGATGTAGAATTATACCTTCAGTGTACCCTTAGGAACTCAAGCCCCAAAAAGTATGACGGTTTGCCTAAGTCGGTCATCTCAAACTCATCTTGTGCATAGCCACTTTGAAATTTTCCACTTCACTAGGACTACTCCCGGTGACCAACATATCATCCACATATAAACACACAATTAGTAAATAGGTATCAATACTTCCTTTTAGTGTAGACTCCAAACTCACTAGTGCATTTAGAGAACCCAATTTCCTTGAAAAAGAGTCAATTCTCTTATTCCAAGCTCTGAGGGGCTTGCTTTAGCCCATAGAGAGCTTTATGTAATAGGTAACCATACTCCTCTTTACCCTTTTCTCAAACCTGGTGGTTGAGAAATATAGACAGATTTCCTCAAGTGAACCATTAAGAAATGCCGACTTAACATCCATGTGGAACAACTCCCAATTTCTATGTATACCAAAGCAATCACTAACCTTATAGTCTCATGCTCGGCCGGTGAAAACACCTCTGTGTAATCCACCCTTCTTCATTTGGAACCCTGCGCTACCAACCTAGCCTTGTATTTTACAATCTTGCCTTTAGGGTCAAGTTTGAGCTTGAACACCCACTTGACACTAATGGGTTTCTTACCTTTAGGAATCAACTAGAGACCGTGTTTTATTCTTTTCAATAGATCAGTAGTTCTTCCCTGCATTGCTTTCTTCCAATGAACATCCTTGAGTGCCTCTAAGTAGTCCATAGGTTCAAAGATCCGCCAACATTGCATAGTGAACGGATCACCATCATTTGTGATCCGATTATCCATGTGTACCTCAAAATCCAACATCCTCCTAGGTAACCTCCCCGTCTCTTTGAGGCTCAGGAGGATTCTCGCACATTTTGTGCAAGTTCTCGCTCACCTCCACATTTTCCCCCTTCATGTGGATTATGATCCACATTGGGTAACATAAGACCATTATTAGGTAGAACAGTATCCTCTTCATCAGAATTAGTGTCACTAGAAATTGGTTCAGTGTTAAAGACCTCTTCAATGGTTGTAGAGTCCACTGAACCTACCTGTTCAGCTTTCTCCCAATCCCACTGCTTGTCTTCAAGCACAACCACATCCCTAGACACCTCAGTTTTACTTGTATTAGGGTCTAGTAGCCTGTAACCCCCTGTAGGATGATATCCCACTAGGATTAGAGGTCTACTCTTGTCCTCAAGTTTAGATCTCTTACTATCAGGTATATGGCAAGAAGAATCGAGGCAAATACCCTCGAGTGAGATACACGGGGTATTTCACCATTCCACATAGTTTCGGGCACCTTAGCCTCCAAACCTTTTTGTAGGACACCTATTCGAATATAGGCAGCGATCACTACTCATTCGCCCATAGTCTTTTAGGTAGTCCTCGAGTCTTCACCATACTCCTAGCCATTTCTAGGATAGTTCTGTTTCTCCTTTCTCGCCACTCCATTGTCTTTGTGGAGTATATGGTGGAGTTACCTCATGAACAACACCATCGGTGGTGCAAAAGTATTCTTCAAACTCCTTCAAGTATACTCACCACCACCATCGATCCTTAAGACCTTTAGTTTCTTACCACTTTGAGTCTCAACCATAGCCTTAAACTTTTAAACACACCTGAAAGTATCACTTTTGGACTTGAGTAGATATACCCAAATCTTCCTTGAGTATTCATCCACAAAAGTTACAAAGTACTTGTTCCCCTATAGATGGAGTATCCATAGGACCACACAAATCGAGAATACACAACTTCCGGTAGGTTTTTAGATCCGTGTTCAACACATTTCTTAAAGTTTTTCCTAGGTTGTTTACTCATTAGGCATGTAGTACATTTTTTCATCTTGTTAGCTATCTTAGGTAACCCCTTTACTAGTTTATTAGTACTTAGGTTATCTAGAGCCTTATAGTGAAGATGTCCAAACCTATTATGCCATAAACTAGTATCACTTTGTCGGTGGTGGCACTTAAACACGAGTGCCTCGGTCTTGCTTATACTAGCTTTAAATGTCTGTTTTTAGCTAGTTGAGTAGTTAGAATTAGCTTATCCTCTTTATCAAACAGTTTCAACTTAGCATTTTTCATTAGGCAAGAAACCCTTTTTCAATTAATCGTTCTAAATCTGATTAGATTGCAACTTATCTCGGGAACATATAACACATCATAGATAATTACCTTTTCCCCATCAACTCTAGTTAGTTCTATATTCCTCTACCCTCAGAGACTATAGTCTTACCATTAGCACACCTAATAGCAATTCTAACAAAGTGGGATCAAAGTTAATTAGCCATTTCTTATTACTTGTCATATGATTAGAACATCTTTGAGTCTAAGTACCAGATTTCTGTTATAGTTTTCCCATCCCTACCACATTACTATTAAAACAACATATTCCTTTCCTTTCTTAGTTTTAATCTTTTCCTTCTTAGGCTTAGTTACATTTGGTTCACAAAGCATACCGAATGCAATGATGATCGATTCATCGAATCCGAGTCGAGTCCTCCTTAGCCACATTGGCTTGACCCGACTCATTAGGCTTAGAGTTCTTTCGGTGGGGACACTCGGTGGCATAATGCCCCATCTTGTCACACCTATAACATTGTACCTTAGATTTATCCTTTTTCTTAGGTGCATTGCTATTTTTAGATGAATTAGATTTAGTAGAAGAGTTAGAAGTACCGAACTGTTCTTAGAACTCTTAAACTTTTTATCGCTACCTCCCTTTTACCTTTCTTGCCCTTAGCTTTAGCTGCATACATGGCTTGGTCCTCATCTTCCGATTCTTCCTCCGGAATCTCCACCTTATCTCCTTGGCCTCTAGTTTTTCCTGGAGCTCTTCTAGAAGCTTGAGCCTACGTTTTGTAGTTTCTTCTATGGTGTTAGTCACCACATACCACTTTTTTTGGCATTGATCCGAGAATCTTTCGCAAGACACCGAATTCTCTTCAAGCTCTCCCCTGGAGAGCCATATCATTTTTGATCTTCTTCACTCTGTTGAAGAACTCGATTATTTTTTCATCTTTCTTCATTTTAAGACTTTTCATGCGTGCTCTTAGAGCTTGCGCCTTCTCTTCCTTGATTGAGGAGTGCACGCAATAATAGTGTTCTAGAGCATCCCATGCTTTGCGCCAGAGGTTTCACGGTCCACCTTACCCCTTTCAAAGTCCTCCTCTCCACATGCCCTGTGGATGAGAGACGATCCCTTGAAATCCTTCATTTCGCTTCAAGAAATTCTTTCTTTTTCAGCAGGGTAGTAAGAGTAGCTCCAAGTCTTTGTGAGTCCTCTTTCACCAAGTATAAGCAACCATGTGACCCTAGTATAGGCTTCATTTGAATAGCCCAAGTATCATAATTGTTCCCATTGAGCTTAGGAACATAACTGTCTTCTTTACCCATTTCTGCAAATTTACCCTTTAAACACACAGAAAATTAGAACACGAGAATGCACAATCGCACAATTTCACATCGCGTGTGGTTTAAAGAAATTTAAAGAAAACCTTAAAGAACTTAAAAGAAACAGAGAATAGAGTTAGAAAAATTTGCCCTGGATCGTTTTTAACCAATGCTCTGATTATACCATATTGAATTTTCTCTATTTTTTCACTTTCTTTAATTTTCTTTTAACCGGGTTGTTACTATTAACTTGCAGGGTGCAAATAACAAAAGATCCAACATCGTTGCAATGGAAAGCTGCCCGATAGAAAGAAACACGGTTAACCAAGAGAGAGACCGGATACGATGTATCACTTCTCACTCTAACTCTGAACCTCAGCTTCTCCTCCTTCAAGCTTCCTACCTTCGCTCTGCTAGGGTTTCAATGGAAACCCAGCAGATCACCTTCAAACCACAAACCAAGACCACCAGATGAAAGATCTCCTTCCTCTACAAAACCCTCAAAGAAACCTCGGATTTGATCCACCGAACCAAACCCTAAATCGTACCTTGATGATTACGAGACTAGGAAGAACACGATGAAGATCGAGGCTACTAAAGGTAGAAACCCTTCTCTTTCTTACGGTTTTGTGTTGATTCTCGATTTTACAACAAAACCCTAGCTCATTTATTGTTGATTTCCTTGCATGAACACTTTGCAAAGCTTTGGAACTACACAGAATCTTCTTCCTCTCAAGATTCTCGCACTCAACCGAGGATACAAAAGGTAACCTTCTTCACTTTCTTTGAAATCTCTCTTTCCTTACTCTTTCCTTTTTCGTGTTTGAATCAAACCCTAAGCTGGTTGATTCTTTTTCATGCAGTCTCTCTCTTTCTCAAGGAACACAAGGAACTTGAAGGACTTAGAAAAACTAGAGCAGCGAAGAAGAAAAAGAAAAAACAGGACTTAAAGCTGTAATACTATTCTTTATTCTTTGTAAAACTTGCAATTCTATATTTTCGTATATATTGTATCTTGTATCCACTATTTTTACAATGTATATACTGAATATATATATGTACACAATGAATAGGCACTTAGAGAACGGACATGTTGGTTAGGAGGTGGTTAGTTAGTTAATAACTACCTCTTAACCAAATAAACCGTTAGGTTTTAGGTCACCACACTTTTAAATTCTGTTTTTGTGTGATGTGTATGAGCTGATTGTAACGGCTATAAATTAAGCCTAATTTAGATTTAAGGGTAATCAGACTTAGGGTTTGAAAGATTAGGAATTTCAACACTGAAGCTGATGAAAACAAAAAACCTCGAAAAATTTCCGAGGAATTAAAACCAAAAAACTCACATTTTATAGGGAGCAAAAACATATTTATCCTTTTTTTTTTCTAAATTCTAAAGACAATAACTCTTTGCTCAAGCTGTGCTGCTTATGGTTGCAGGAAGTCACTCTAATCGGAGTTGGAAAAGGAAACTCATTATAGGTAATATATCAAACTTCCATTTACATATTGTTTAGTTGTTTCTTGATTTTTATTACTGATAAATCTTTAATCCATTTGCAAAGAAATAGAAGGACATCAAATGTTTCTTTACCCCTAATTCTCCTCTTGTAACAACAGGTGTTGGAAGCGCCATGATAGCAGCATTGTTAATGTGCATCATAATTTACTGTTTTAGAAGCAAGATATTCACAAGACATGTAAGATTACCGTTAAAGACAAAGAATGATAAAAATATTGAAGCATTCTTAAAAAATCACGGAGCCTTAGCACAGAAAAGATATAAGTTTTCAGAAGTGAAGAAAATGACCAACTCATTCAAAGTTAAACTAGGTCAAGGTGATTTTGGAGCTGTATATAAAGGGAAGCTACCCAATGGTGTCATTGTGGCCGTAAAGATACTGAGTGCATCCAAAGGAAATGGTGAAGATTTTATTAATGAGGTTTCTAGCATTAGTAGAACATCACATGTTAATGTTGTCACCCTTCTTGGATTTTGTTTCGAACGCCGCAAAAAAGCTCTCATCTATGAATTCATGACCAATGGTTCTCTAGACAAGTTTATTTACAACAAGGGGCCTGGAACCATTGCATCTTTATGTTGGGATAATTTGGATCAAATTGCCAAAGGGACAGCACGAGGACTCGAGTACTTACATAGAGGATGTACTACTCGAATTCTACATTTTGACATAAAACCGCATAATATTCTTTTGGATGAAAACTTTTGTCCGAAAATATCAGATTTTGGGCTTGCAAAGTTGTGTCTCAAGAAAGAGAGCATTATTTCGATGTCAGATGCTAGAGGGACAATGGGGTATGTAGCTCCAGAAGTGTGGAATAGACATTTTGGTGGAGTTTCGCATAAGTCTGATGTTTACAGTTATGGAATGATGTTGTTAGAAATGGTGGGAGGGAGGAAAAACATTAATGCTGAAGCGAGTCACACAAGTGAGATTTACTTCCCTCATTGGGTATACACTAGGCTTCAACTAGGTAATGATCTGAGACCTGATGAGGTGATGATTACAAAAGAAGATGAAATTGCAAGGCGAATGACGATTGTGGGTTTATGGTGCATTCAAACATTTCCTACTGATAGGCCTACAATGAGTAGAGTGATTGAAATGTTAGAAGGCAACATAAATTCTCTTGAAATACCACCAAAACCATTGCTTTCTTCTCCTACTAGATCAGAATCCAATTCTCCCACTTCATGAAATTTGTGGGTAAGTATTTCATGTTATACTTTCTGATCATCTTGGAAAGCAAATCCATCTCAATATGTTGTTACATTGAATACAAAATTATGATCAATTGGTGAAGTAAACTCTATGTTATGATTTTTTATATTCTAACAATTTTATAAATGTTCTGTCTGCAGCTGCTACAAATGGAATGTCCTTGAATTTGATGCACATAGTGGACCTAGTAAATGTGGACAACTAAAAGTGGATCACATTGTTGGAAATTCAAGTCTGAGTGGTTAGTTACACATCGGCAATGAATGAGCTATATGAAGGATATATAAGAGAGGAGACCCATATACCTGACGCCTTAAGGTTTTGGAGGGAGATGTGGCGTCCAGACCTCTTGGAAGTCCGGTTCATTGACTAGCTCGTTGTTGCTCTCGGTAATCCCCCGAACTCCCCCAACAATGTATTATGTATGTATTATATATGTTGTGTTACTAGACATAATACTATTTCATGATTTTGCTAAATACATAGGTAACAGAACAGCAACACTTCCCTGTAAAGTGGTAGGTTGGTTCCTCAACAAGTGCTTGACACCTAAGTCTAATTTATTTACTTTCACTGCTTGCACTTGCTTTTATGTACATCAGAAATTTAAAGTACTACACTTTGTGTGCTCTTAGCTTCTTTTTTTTGACTTTGACACAATTTTATTCGGGGCACACCAATTATAAGTAACAAGAATTACACAAATAGCTTATACATATTTGTAACTACCCCTAAAGTTGCCTTATGGCCCTATTTGTGGGTATTGGATCCTTTCCATTAACCCGAAAGTTTCATTTGGAGAAAGAAAGACACGCTGAATTTAAAATAATACTTAGTGTGTCTTTCTTTCATCAATTAGAACTTTTCAGTTATTGGAGAGGATATTTTCCCCTATTTATGTCGCGAGTGCCGGAACCTGAAGGTTGTAAGTTCCCCTCTAATTGTGAGCCTGAAGAGAAGCCATAAGGAAACACATTTGCAAAAGATGTTGTGGCATAGTTTGGATTCAGTGACCACTCACAGCTTCCCATTTGTGCATTATTGCTTGGTAAATAGCTAGCAACCTTTGTAGATTTTTCACCATAATGATCATTCTGATGATAAGTTGTTACTACTGATGCTTGATGATTGTTTGGAAATTGCTCCATAATTTGATCACCTATTAATTAAGTTCAGATTAACATCAGTTACTGTTGTTTACAGTAATTTTTCTGTTCTTAATAATAGGGAAAAAACTATTTGTCTGATACAAAATTTTAAATTCCCACTATTGGCTACACCGGCAATTTCAGCAACATTGGGATGTCGGTTCTTGGGTTTGAACCTGAGTGTCGTCGTGTGATAGTGTGTGTGTGTGGTGTTTTTGAAGTTTTTGAATTAAAATTAATAAAAATGCTTAATGAACCAACTCTTTTATATTGAATAATAATGAATAACGTGGCATAGGCATGCAAAAGAGCCTGCTTAATTTTTTTGCCAGCTTAGACAAAATGACAAATAAACACTATGCATACGCATTATCACACGGTCAACCTGAGTACAAACTCAGGAGTTGGCGTCCCCATATTGCTGATATTGCGAATGCAACCGGTAGTAAGGACAAAAACCCTAATAAATTGAAAATACCTTGGGTTAACAAAGCAATGTTATCATTCAAAACTTCATCAATTTCCTCCAAGGTATTCCATCTTGCATATGCTTCTCTCACTAATTTTTCTATATAGCCCTGCAAATATATAAATTACACCACATTAAAATGACTTAGAGAGGATCAAGATCTAGCATATATATTAGCAAAGGCTGGTTTTGAAAGTATTGTTAATTACCTTATTCATATGGTTCAACTCTCCACTAGAAAATATTTGTCCATTTATATCAGCTTTAATTAATTTGCATATTGGATTCAGATAAATAGTAAATTGAGGTCCTTTGTATATATAAATCTTGCTCCCCATGTCACATGTCATTGCATGCTTCATTGTGTCTTCCAACATTTTATTTGACATTCCAATGCCTAAAATCTGGTTCAGAAATATTCAACAATAGATAATTAAATCCATTTAATTATTTCAGAACTAAAAGTACAATTAACCTAATAAAGTTTAAAGATATAAAGATTAATACCTTTCTTAGCTTAACAATATTAATAACTGCTAACTTGAGAAAATCTTGCACTGTTTTGATTCCTTCTGCAGATAATTTTCTGTGGAAAGCACCTTCTTTACCAATCTTCTCTAGACGCCACACTTCATCGTGGAGCATTGGTGGGTGATGCTTTTTGTACACTACATATGGATGAAAACAAAATGAATGAAAAGAAGTTGTAGATTTTATTTACCTATGAAGACCGACAAATCACGGACATCGGACGACGACATATGCGAACACGGACACTCGAGACATCGATATTATTTTGATTTTTTCAAAAATACAAGTAATTGAAGTGTCGTGTCGATGTCGGACAATTTATGACATGGCATTCGGAAAAGGTGTCTGTGCTTCATAGTATTTACCATATAATACTAAGTGATATTTTCTTATGCTTAAGGGAATAATGTGCATTCATTAATAGTCTGTATTATCTGTTCATTTCTGTCATTTTTGTTTTTGACAAATCTATTACGATAAAAGATTTCGTTTTCAAATTATTGCAATCTATTAATGTCAGTTGATGAAGCAACCAGTTTTTAGAAGCTATAATGGAAAGAATCAACTAGATTGTAATATGAGAAAAATGTAGGAAGATGAAAAACAATTTTCATGGTAGACTAGTTCTATCCAAAGGTGCTACGTTATACACTTCCAAATATCTTACAAGAAAATTAGAAACTCTTTGGAATCCTCTTGGATAGTGGAGTTTGATATCCTTAGGAAGGGTTTTTATGAATTTGCATTTGCCTTGGGTGCATAGAACTTGCCATCGAAGTTTTGAGACTGTCTCAATAGATACAAGACTTCAACTCGGACACACAGAAGCAAATACATGTGCAAGCATGAATACGTCTTCTCGATCTCCTGCAAGAATATTGGCGCTCAAAATTGTTGGTGGCATTGGTACTCCAATATCTCTTGATGAAATAACCAAGACCTAGACTTTTGGTCATTATGCTAGAATTTTGGTGGATCTTGATTTAACGTCAACATTATATGATGAAATTATGGTGGAGCGAGAAGGTTTTGCATTTTGTGTGGTTGTCTATGAAAGATTGTGCGATTTTTGTAGCTATTGTCAATCAATTGGTCCTCATTATTCAACCTGACGCTTAATGCAAAGGGGCTTAAAACACCCCATTTGACAAAAGAAAACTAAACCATCTACTCTGGTAGTTCAAGAGCCTATTGTAGAGGTAGAAGATTTTAAGTCATCTCCAATTGATTGTAATATCAAGTTATATTATATGTTGCAGGAACATGAAAAAGTAGAATTTGAGGAATCACATTCGAATAATGTGGTAACCCCTCAACAAAACACTAATGTGAGGGTCAGGAAAGATTGGGCAGTGTTATCCATGAGGGTGTCGATCAAGATTAACCACATTGGGCCATAATTCGGATCATAGTTTTATGCCTCAATCTCCTATCAAGGATGTCTCTCAGCAAGTTGATCCTCTGCAGTAGTGTTTTTCTCTACCACAGGGCACTCTATAGTGTGTATCTCTATTGCCGAGTAGTCAGCAACAAGGTGTTTTTTTGCATTATCCGTGTCAGAGTATTTTGTGTTCGGGATAAATTAATATTATTGAGGATAATGAAACTCATGTATCTGTTCAAGAGGATTTGCGAATCTTATCTAGATTTTGGAACACTCAAAATGATTAATGAGGAATACTCTTCCATAGCCAGTGTTGAGGGTAGTGATTTTGCAGAAGTCGTCTCAAAGAAAGAAAATGAATTAATAATGAAATTCAGGTGGTAGCAAAGGAACCTACCGAACTCATGCTCGGGCAACTAGGTAAAACTAATATAAGATATTGTTGATTACAAGGCATTAAGAATGCATATTTTGATGGTTAAATGTTAAAACATAGTTAGGAAATTATTTATTTATATTCATACATGTATCTTTTTTTTAATCTAGTAAATCAACCAAATGAATTCATGTAACTACTAAGAAATTCTTCTTGTACAAACAACCATTTCCCCTAATTTAAAACATGTATGCTTGCAAATTGCAATATAATATGCTACATAAAATAAAGCAACTTATGTTAATTAAGGATAATACTCCCTCCATTCCAGAATATAAGCGAAAACTGGTCAACAGAAGTTGATGTATCTGGTTCAAAATTAATTAGATACATTAACTTTTGTTGACCAGTTTTTGTTTATATTCTCTAACAGAGTAGTATATAGTTAAGCTATACTAAGTTTATAAGAAAATTAAACTTACATTCACCACGATGATCCTTAACAACAAATGCCTCAGTGATGCCTTCTCTTATCCTAACATCTTGATTGCTCCTAGGAATAAACCTTACTCCAATTCTGAATTTCCTGCTCCTTATCCAACTAGAATTATCAGTGAATTCAATGTCCCCAATAGGTGCAATCCCATTTCTCAAAGTGAGATTCAATTCTCCTGCAAGCAAAGGTCTCTTCCCACTTCTCTCTTTCACTATGTGTCTATTGAATTCCTCACTAGTCCAATCCTCATTTCCATTAGGTGGAAAATCTCCATTAAGAATCACAATTTCTAGCTTGATTGGGTAAGGGAGACTTGTAGAAACTAGTTGGTTTGTGTTGGTTTTGTCTACTAAAATTATGTTTATTGGGTTTCCATTTTTGTCAAGTATTCTACTACTTGTGAAAATTGGGAGAGAAAGTCTTTTGTTGAATGAGAGTTGCAAATTTGATGGTTGTTCTTGTGCTTGGATTCTTAATGAAGGTGACCTTGTAATGGAGCATGGAAAGTATTGTCTCATAACTCTCTCAACCTCTTCCTTCACCTAATAAAAAGAATTAAGTTTTCATGAATATATTAATTAATATATTAATTACAAATAAAAACATATACAAATACTAAATTATTAGACAATTATTGTTGAAACAAAGACAAGTTTGTTAATTAGTTTCGAATTTCACTCCAAAGTCTCAAGCTCGAGCAGTGGCGGATCCGTATGTTAGTGAGGGGGTCACTTGAACCCCCTATAAAAAGGTTCATTTACGACCCTATTAAAAAATTGATTCCTGAAAATATAATTTTGCAATAGAACCTCTAATTTTGCACCCAATTACACTCAAGACCTAACTAACTCACACTCAAGACCCCTAATTTTGCACTCAATTGCATCCAAGACCCAATAATTTAGAATATGAAATCACGTAGTGGACAATTATGAGTTGTATAATTTATTTATTTAAATATATTGAAGTTGTTTTTAATTATATTAATTTTTAGCGACACATGCTTTTAAAAAAAATTGATCACTTGACTCTAGGTCTTTGATCCACTGCCACTGAGTTTGAGTATTGAGTGCGACAAGAAGTCTATTAGGAGGGGAGAACAACATAGACTGACAAAGCCAAATACACTTTGCCAGCTAGATTCTCTGACATAAGATAGTCACCAATAAAGTTGGTGGATCGACGCACCAATAAAATAATAAAAAATTTGGTAAAAAAAACAATAAAAAAAGACAAGCTTGGTAATTAGGAAAGGCTGTTGTTGTACTATCACATTAAGGCATAACTACCGACAAGGGTCGGTTCGAACAACATCTAAGTTTGGACTTCACTTCAAAGTCTCAAGTTTGAGTTTTGGGTATAACCAAAACTATGTTGGGAAGTGAGAATCACATAGATCGACAAAGTCGGTACACGTAGCCAGTCAGATTCTCTAGTGTAAAGTTATTGACAAAGCCGATAAATATTGCATACCAATAATACGATAAAAAAAAATTAGTTAAATACTTACCACTCTTTTAAGCAAAGGTTCCAAAGCTGAAGCTAAGAGGTTCTGCATGTTTTTCACCATAACCGCTCTTCCTATTACGCTGTCATAAAAAATTCCATATTATTAAGCATGAATGACATAACTAAAAAGTTTGAAGGCATAATAATAATAATAATAATAATAATAATAATAATAATAATAATAATAATAATAATAATAATAATAATAATAATAATAATAATAATTTAATCCTTAAAGCTCTCTTATTCGATACTTAAACTATGAAAACCTATTAATAGTCCACAAAACTTGTATTTGTCCATCAATTCAATTCCCAATCAACAAATTTATAAGAACTAAACAAAGAGATATTTAGTTTCAAGTAATATAATATAATATAGTATCCCAAGTAGTTAGGTAGTTCAATTGGCGAGCTAAATAATACCGAATAAATATACTAAATAAGTGCAAATAGAAGGTCTCAGATTCGAACAGAACGCCTATAAAAAAAAAGTAATATCATATAGTGCATACGATGCAAAAGAAGGTGTAGTTGGTCTGATGCGTTTGTCGTTTTGATTATCTTGGTCTTCATCAGAATCATCATCAAAAGCCCTTTTAGCTGCCATTATTTGTTGGTGTGGGGTTGCAATGATTTAACAAGATGAAATGAAAGGCAAGAGCAGAAATGAAAGGTTATACATAATTTCCTTTTTATTCTAAACTTTTTTTGAATTGTATTACATATTAAAATAAATATAAATCAAGTTCGAAACTTCTTAGAATGTCGGAGGAAATATGCAAGAAGATAGAATATATAGGAATAGGATACGCGTATCATATCATATCATATGATGTAACGACTTAATTGGCATATATAGATCAAGTCAACATGACTCAAAAACCACCAAAAGTCAGTTAAAATACAGAAATAATAAAATAGATTTGTGTTATTTGGACACTTCAATTTTATACTCTCTATTACCGGTAAAGGTGATTGGAACGGATCACCTCAAGATCTCATATTCGAATTTTGGATGCGATGGCTGATCGGGGAAGAATAAACCACGCGGATTGGCATAGGCGGGGGTATACACGTGACACTTGGTTGGTTCTGGCGTAGATTTCAACATTGTGATTCATTTAATCTAATAAATGGGTTACTCAATAAACTTCGATTAAATTGACTTACCTACAAATTTGAGCACTACAATTTTTAAGTGCGTTAAATATAAATACCTAAAAATTGAGAGGATCTCTACTCGTTTATATGAATACCTAAAAAATTGTGATTGATCACGTTAAAATTAAATTTATTGTTAATTCGGTTCAATTTATGATTGCTCGTATATAAATCACATACTACACTGAATTAACAATAATTTTGAACTGTGTTAACCAAATATTGTACAAGTGTCAGAAATTTCAAATGTAGAAGTATGTGAAAGGCAAGTCACTAGTTCGAACTCTTTCCTCTGTTCCTGAACCCTAATAAAATTTTCGCCGCGCAGGGGGGGTAGGATCCATCCTCTGCCGCTGAAGCTCCCCCTCCTCCTTCCCTCGGTTCTCCTCCTCTCTCCTCCCCCCACGCTTCCTTCCCCCACTCCTTTTCCTTTTCACTTCTTCACCCTCACTCTCCTCCCCTCTTTTGTTTCACCATCTTTCTCCCCGGCCTCTATGGCTACTTTTTCTTCTCCCCTTTCTTCATATCACTTTCTCCTAGATCTACCTAGCTTGTGTTTGTGTGGCGCGGTGCACCAGATCCCGGATTTTGGTTATTCGGGGGCGTAAGCAAGTCATTTTTCGAAGTTAGTGAAGTGGTGCTGGTTGCGTTTCGACGGATCTCATGGTGGACCGACGATGTTGCCTTTCAAGTGTGCCAACGACAAAGGTGTCGCTGCCTACAGAGATTTTTTTAGTCTCGCTCACAACACAGTCACTGTTTTGGGAAATGGCTTATGCGTGATCGGCTCAAAGGCGAAGAAGGTGATGATGTACTAATCGAGAGTCTTGAAGGTGTTGTTTAGCGATAGGTTCAAAGTAAAGGTGTTTCTGCGTAGGGTTTCTCCACTCAAGGTGTGCCTCTTCGGTCACTAGGTGTTTGAGGTGGCTTGGTGTTTTTTGGGGTTTGTTCTACTCGTTGACCAGGTAAACTTGATCATTTCTTCTCCCCGTCGCTTTAGATATTAGAGGTTTTTCTTTTGAATATGAAACGATGAAGAAGAGATCGGTGTCTTCTTTGCTTGGTTTGGACAAGTGTTTTCTGTTTGTGTTAGTTGGTGTTAGCTTTGCTCTCCTTGCTCGGGTGTGTCGTCTCCTCCTTCGACTAGTTTGTCTCCCTTGCATGTGAGATGATGTGTTTTTGTTTTTATGTTTCTTCTAGAGGCGGTGTGGTGTTTGGTGTTCGCCTACCAGTGTTATTCGTGTGGCCTGTGACTTGCAGTGCGTAAGGACTTTCCTTTCTTAGGTGTTTGGTGTCCGTCCTTCGGCATTGTTTGTGTGGCCAGTGTCTTGCAGCGTTTTGGGGGAGTCTGTGCTGAGGAATTTGCAGCCTCTGTTCTGGGGTCTGGTTGGGTGCTTATTTGGTGTTGGTGCTTGATAGTTTTGTTTCCTTGGTGTTGAGGAGTGGAGCTCTCGCAAGAGGTGTTTATCAACTATTGAGAAGGTGGTGTGTTGTCGTTTTTCAAGTTGATTCTAGTTCGAGACATGGATTTGCGATCAAGCGATTGGCTGTGATCCTCAGCTTTTGGGATGTTCCTTGGTGTTGTTCTAGGAGTGTTTTATTTTTCAGTTTTTTTCCTTTCTGGTGTTTTTGTTATCTTTTCTGGTGTTAGCTTTGATGTTTTGTTATTGTTGAAATTATCTCCGTGTATCACTAGGGTTTCTATTTTTCATGCTTTTTTCAGTTGTTTTTGTAATGGGTGTTGTCTATTGGGGGACTGGTGTACACTGGCTTCGGCCTTTTGATGTTTTGTAGCTTTGTCGGTGTTACTTGATTATGTTGGTGTATCTTACTTATTACTTGTGCTAGGTTCTATTAATAAAATCTTTTAATTATCCGGAAAAAAAAAATGTGAAAGGAAAGTCCATGGACCCCATAAATTTTGGAGCTTTCTTTTTCTATGGATTGAATGCATGGTATCATCCACTATCAGATTTGTTTCAAATTTTTCAATGTGAAAATGGTATATATGTGGCATGATCCTCATGAACGCTATAATTCTCATGGAAATTATTATGATTGATTCATATAATTATTTCACTAAATTACACAAGGGGACCTATAAGTTATTTAATCGTAATAAATAGGTCATTTAAGTTTTTTCGTACCACTTAGGTCATTTAAGTTATTTAATTGTAAAAATTTGAGAAATTTCTGATATGAGAAATGTAAATTATTCGGCCTTTAAAAGTTACAATTATATAACTTAAAGAATCTAAGTGATACGAAAAAACTTAAAGGACCAACTTGTTACAATTTTATAACTTAGAAGACTTATAAATGGTACGAAAAAAAACTTAAAAGACCAACTTATTACAATTAAATAATTCAAAGAATCTCTGATGTAGTTTAGCCTATATATTTTTTTTTAGATAAGCAATGATTCATTGAAAGGAGCACAAGGTGTGCCCAACCTTTACAATGGAAAGGGGGAGGGTCTCCTCAACAGTAGGGATAAAACAACCTAACCCACCGCTTCTCCCCTGTCTAAAGTATATAGAAATTAGATACAGTTCATGATTGGATTACAACATTGAAAAACAGACCAACAGACAATTGTACCAATCTGACCAAGTCACCGGCCATACAATTCCCCCCTCTCCTTGCCTTAAACCAGCTCCATGCCGTGTCCTTAATTCCCGCTAATATAACCTGTACAGAATCCACCGCCCCTTTGAAAATTACCTTATTTCGAGTCATCCATAGTTTCCAAGTAACCGCCATCCATATAAGGTGTTTAACACCTCTTTGTCTCTTTCCTTTCACTAATTTCCCGAATTCCACAAAATGAGAGGCTATGTTATCCGTGTCACCTATCGAGGTCCCCATCCAAGCAATAACACTCCTCCATATAGCTTTAGCAACTCCACAAGTCATAAACAAGTGCTCCACCGTTTCTTCTGCACTAATAGTTTAGCCTATATATAATTGTATTGAAACAAATATATGAATCATGAACATAATTTACTCAACTATGCTTTCTTAGATTTTTTTTGTTCATCATCACATATCATAAGAACATTTTTCTTCCGATAATTAAGTTGCTTCCTTATGTTGTGTTCCTTTTATGGTTTGAATAACAATTACAAATTAGTCAAACTACATGTTTCTAGGAAGGATCCACAACGTACGTCTCCCAAGTTCACCAAGCCTTTGAAAGTCATGTACCAAAACAAGAAACTCACTTGTAATTACTTAGAGCTGCAATTTAAAATATTTACAGTGGTGGTTAATTTAAAGGCAAATTTCAACATTTTGATTAATTGATTTTTTGTCTCATTCTTTTTGAGGTACACTTTTCTTCTTAGATCTTTTTTCCATGGGGTTGTAGCCCAATGAGGTTTTAATGTGATCTTTTATATTTGTACCAATTGGTGTGTACATTTGCACTCTCCTTTAGTTAATTGACTATTTGTACCGATTGATGTGTTCGTTTGCACATGCATCATCAAAACTTGTAACATTTTTTTATATTTAAAAATTAGAACTCTGTCCCAAGTTTTTATATTTTATTCTATACTACCTCTGTAGTGGTATATGCTACACAAGGCTGAAAATAGTAGCGTAAATTTTTTTTGATGTTACAATAGTCGTTGGATTGAGAAATCCCACACGATCATATAGTTGACAATCTACACCAGATCACTACTTCTATCTCCCCAACCCCCCCTCTCTCCCCCTCTTCCTCTTTCCCTTTCCACAGTTTTGATGCGACAGAGGAAGATTTTTGACATGGTGGTTGCTAGAGCAAAGTGATCAAATTGCGAAAACATTTAGGGGTTTTCTTTGTGGGTGATGAAGAGGATTCTAAATCTATGGTTAAATTTTTAATTGGAGTTTTGTGGTGGCCGAAAAACAAGAGAGAAGGCTGCAGTTTGGTTTTTTTTGGATCTACTTTGTTTTGGGCTCGTTATATTCTAAATAAGGGTGAATCTTATAGAGGAGGATGAGACCATGGTGGCCATAGATAGTGGAGCGGTCGTCGAAATTGGTCGTAAAAAGCTTAACAGTTGTGGTTGCGAAATTTTTAGAGAGAGAGAGAGAGGGCGTGAAATGAGAGAAAGGAAACACGTGGAAGAATAGAGAGACGAATTAAGCTTAACGGTCAACCTTAATTTTAAGTAACTAATAAAATTATTTTGCAAAAAATAGAATAAAAATAATGATCACCAAGTTGAGAAGGAGTATGATAACCAAGAACCAAAATATATAAAACCTTTATATAACATCATAGTATTTATCTTAGTGAGTCTAAGTTTAGATCCTATGATAAAGCTCTAAGTTCAAGCTTTGTGGATCTGAAAAAATACGGTTGGGTAGTAAGATCTCATTAAAAAGATAATTTGTCAGGTTATTTAATAGATATTAATCATCAACAAAGTCGAAAATATTTCAAACCAATAACATGGTGATGCAAAAAGAAACACTTACCAATAGTTAAACAGAAGGACAAATTATGAATTCAGTGCATATGTGAATGAGTATGATTGTTCATCTAGGGGAACTTCAAATGAATTGAATTTCATCATTTTAGGAGCAATTATGAGCAATCTATCCAAAGCATGAGGGCTGAATTTCCTTGCAAACAAATAACAAACATTGGTGGGCCTTCCATTGTACTCACATGTGTGTCCATACCTTAATTTCTTCAAAAAATCAAAAGTCACATCTTGTTTGGTATAGTTTGTTGGATGAGCTCCACCCTTTGACCAATCAACCCAAGTCAAAGTTCTATTAGAATTCCTCTCCCAAGACTTGATGCTAACCAATGTAGGCAAGTAATGTTCATCACTAAAGCATGGAGGAATACAAATCTTTTTATTTTCACAATAGTAATTGCAATGATTCTTGAACAAAGGAAAATACACATTGTCTGATACTACTTGAAGGGCAAGTGAACGATCTATTTGAAACCATTGAGAACCCTTTCTCCATTGAGAAATAGTTATTATTGGCTTCATTTTGATGCTATATCTCATGACGTTATTTGTAAAACTGGTTTATCATAGGCTTCCACAAAGGTTTGGGTTGAGTTCATTAGATAAGTGTAGATGGTTGAGAAATTGAATAAAGGAATGCATGATTCTGAAAGTAGTACAAAACGCTGGTTTGAGAAATCAAGCAATGCATTTGCTAGTAGACGTCTCTCTGCCTCAATCATGCTATTCTCACCCCACTTTACCTCCTGCGTGTCAAAAAAAAACAATTTATTCTTAAATCAATAAAATTTAATCTCACACCTCGTTTGAATTGGTTTTTAAAACCTTTTTTTGTTTTATAAAAGTTAATAAAGAACAAATTTATTTTTCTTAAGTTTTTGTAAACTATTGAAAAAGAAAAATCAAACATACATTTATTGTCTTCTAGGATTTTTCTAAAAGATAAGAGTTTTATTATTTAAATTAAATCGTCCTCTATGTAGAAAAAAATTTACGAAATCGATGCATTTGAATTAAATTATTTATGTGATTAATATTTTTGTTAGTGTTTTTAGAATTATTTATTATTTAAATGAATGATATTAATAAAGAAATTAAACCCTAGTCATGTTTTGAAATGGGAAGAGTAAATTTTGCATACATACCTTGCTGGAGATTCTGCGGCCATGAAACACATAGCCTTCTTCATACATTGTTTCATTGTAAGAAGGGTGAGAATGTATGTAGATAGAATACAATTCTTCATTTCCTTTGAAAAATTTCTACCAAAGAGGAGCCAAAAGTATTGGACCTTTTGTTAAGAACATAAATGCAACCTTTGGAGTTTGTTTGAATGGGAGTTTATCAATCATAGGAACCATCGAAGCTCTCCAAAACAATTCCTCCTCACTCATATCATGCATAACCTTTTGATGCTTCAACAAATTTGATTGTTCATAGAATTGTTGGGTTTGAAAGTTGAGGGATAAGTTTTTGGCACACAAAGTGAAGGTGATACCAATGAGTAAACTACATCCAAACACTAGAATAAAGAGCTTTAGAGGTGAGGTTGTGCCTTGTTGATCCTTGGTCTTCATGGCCATGGCAAATAATAAGATTGGAGAATAATTTGTGTTGCAAGGAGTGTTGATATATGTGTGTGGAAATTAAGTTATTGAATGTGTATGTAATAACTATGAACTCCCTCCTTAAAAATTAATAAATCTTTTTTGACAACAAAATATAAATAAATCCGCACCCGTTTGTAACGAAATATAAGTAAAAATTGACTCTTTTAATCCTTTTGAATGATAATATACTAAAAATGATAATATACTAAAAGTGTCTTTTTTTTACAATTACTACAAATGTCTTTAGTTCAATGCTAAATATAAAATTAATAAACTTTTTTAGACAATAAATGATATTATGGGTAATTTAGTTAATAAAGATAAAGCGGGATTTACAAAACGTACAAATAACTATTCATCTTTTTTATTCAAAAAAACTATTTATCTTTTCCTTTTTCTGCTTGATTTTTTTTTTACCAACTTTTTCTGCTTGATTGGTTTCTGATTTTTTCACAATTTTATATGATTTTTGATTTAATTTTCAGAGTAGTTATGGAAATCCACACCTACATAATGACTATTGACTTATCAGTAAATGACAATCGATTTGGTCAAAAAAATTAAAATAAATGGCAATCGATGCCAGATCATATTTTTTAATGTTTTTAAATTTTATATAATACAATTGTCAAAAAATATTATATAATTATTAATGCCGACTTTTCAAGTTTGAGGAAAACTATATGCATATAATATTTATTAGAACCATAATATATTTCAAGAATAAGTTTGATTTTATATTTTATTCTGCAAATAAATTTAAATTATTTGAAAAAATTCTAGTGTGTTGAGATAAAACAAATTTCTAAACTAAAGGGTTTCAAGTTAAGTTTTTTTTTTAACAAATAAGTGAGTGATATTTTTCTAATTTAATGAACTAATTTTTTTAAAAAAGAAGTATAATTTTTATTAATGATGATTATTGTAACATTTTAAACATATTTAAAAAAAAATTATATAGCATTCACTACTGTTTGTGTAATACCTTACTTTGGATATTATGTATTTAAATTGAAGTGCTTTGAAATGTGTTTTTATTCTTTAAATGATTTTGTGTGATAATTGAACACCTTATGTGTTAGTATTGATGGATATCTGTAGTTGTGTATTGTAGAATTAGGAGGGGTGTGAATAACAAAAGGCTTAAACTGATTAAAGCCCAAAGCCACAATAGGACCCATGCCCAACTATTCCCATTTATTGTATTCTTGTATTTAAAATTTGAAAAAAGAGAGGGACCTTGATAGAGTGAGAAGAGAAAAGTTGAGAGAAGGAAAAATGGAAACACTTCTTCAATCCATAGCATCAACAGCAACTTTTCTATGAAACATCTCATCCTTCCCTTAATCTCATTAAAGATAGTTTAACAGGTTCTTTAATAGAAATTAATTATCGATAAATTTGAAAATATTTCACACTGATAACATGGTAATGCAAAAAGAAACACTTACCAATAGTGCAAATGTTGTGGTAAAAAAAAAATAGTGCAAATGTGAATGACTATGATTGTTCAACTAATTCAAATGAGTATCATGAGTAAAAAAAGAGTAAACATGTTCAATGTCAAATCAATTGAATTGCATTAGTTTAGGAGCATTTATGAGCAATCTATCCAAAGCAAGAGGGGTGAATTTCCTAGCAAACAAATGACAAACATTGGTGGTCTTTCCATTGTACTCACACGTGTGTCCATACCTTAACCTATTCAAAAAATCAATTGTCACATCTTTTTCGGTATAGCTTGTTGGATGGGCCCCACCCTTTGTCCAATCAACCCAAGTCAAAGTTCTATTAGAATTTGTTTCCCAAAACTTGACAATCGATTTGATCAAAAAAATTAAAATAAATGGCAATCGATGCCAGATCATATTTTTTAATGTTTTTAAATTTTATATAATACAATTGTCAAAAAATATTATATAATTATTAATACCGACTTTTCAAGTTTGAGGAAAACTATATGCATATAATATTTATTAGAACCATAATATATTTCAAGAATAAGTTTGATTTTATATTTTATTTTGCAAATAAATTTAAATTATTTGAAAAAATTCTAGTGTGCTGAGATAAAACAAATTTCTAAAGAAGATTCTACGATATCCTTACAAATTAAAGGGTTTCAGGATAAGTATTTTTTTTAACAAATAAGTGAGTGATATTTTTCTAATTTAATGAACTAATTTTTTTAAAAAACAAGTATAATTTTTATTAATGTTGATTATTGTAACATTTTAAACATATTTTAAAAAAAGTATTGATGGATATGTGTGGTTGTGTATGGTAGAATCAGGAGGGGTGTGATAACAAAAGGGTTAAATTTGTTTAAGCCCAAAACGACAATAGGAACCCAGCCCAACTATTATTTTTAGCTGAGAAATAAGGTGGGAATCCCTTATTCCCATTTATTGTACTCTTGTATTTAAAATTTGGAAAAGAGAGGGGAGCTCGAGAGAGTATGCATGGCAATGGGGCGGAGACAAGTTTAACATTCTCCATCCCCATCCCCGAATCCTATATTCATCCATGTTCCCCTACCCAAACTCAATGGGGATGAAAAATTGATCCTCATTCCGTACCCAACGGGTTTGGGAATCCCCGCCCTAACTTCTTTCCTGCAGTGGAATCAATTTTTTAAAATTAGAAAGTAGTTTTTACCTGTCCCGAACCCGCCCCCAAAACCAAAATTTATCCCACACGTGAACCCACCCCAAACCTGAAATTTAACACAACAACATAAAACCAATGCTACTACAACACATAGCCAAAATATCAATTATCCAAAATGTCAAAGTATAACAATGACGTTGCATATCAACATATAAATATCAATGTCCATACATTCTAGCGGGTTCGGGGACGAGAACTATATCCCCATTACCCGTCCCGTCCCCGTACTTTGATTTCGGGGAAAACCCCAAACCTAGTAAAAGTGGGGAAAATCCGTCAAATCAGGACGAGTTTGGGTCGGTCTCCGCGGGTATGTGTTTTGTTTCCATGCCTACGAGAGAGTGAGAAGAGAAAAGAAAAGTTGAGAGAAAGAAAAATGGAAACACTTCTTCAATCCATGGCATCAGCAAATTTTCTTTGAAATTTCATCCTTCCCTTAATCTCATTAAAGATAGTTTAACAGGTTCTTTAATAGAGATTAATTATCGATAAATCTGAAAATATTTCACACCGATAACATGGTAATGCATAAAGAAACACTTACCAATAATGCAAATGTGAATGACTATGATTGTTCATCTTGGGAAAATACAAATGAGTATCATGAGTACAAAAAAGAGTAAACATGTTCGATGTCAAATCAATTGAATTGCATTAGTTTAGGAGCAATTATGAGCAATCTATCCAAAGCAAGAGGGGTGAATTTCCTAGCAAACAAATGGCAAACATTGGTGGTCTTTCCATTGTACTCACACGTGTGTCCATACCTTAACTTCTTCAAAAAATCAAATGTCACATCTTTTTCTGTATAGCTTGTTGGATGAGCCCCACCCTTTATCCAATCAACCCAAGTCAAAGTTCTATTAGAATTTGTTTCCCAAAACTTGATACTAACCAATGTAGGCAAGTAATGTTCATCACTAAAGCATGGAGGAATACAAAGCTTTTTTCTTCCGCAATATTTATTGCAATGATTCTTGAACACGGGAAAATACACATTATCTGATACTACTTGAAGAGCAAGTGAACGATCTATTTGAAACCATTGAGAACCCTTTCTCCATTGGGAACGACTTATTACTGGTCTCATTTTAAGGTTGTACCTGCCACGTGCCGTAGAGCCTTTTTTATCATAGGCTTCCACAAAGGTTTTGGTAGAGTTCATTAGATAAGTGTAGATGGTTGAGAAATTGAATAAAGGAATGCATGATTCTGAAAGTAGTACAAAACGTTGGTTAGAGAAATCAAGCAATGCATTTGCTAGTAGACGTCTCTCTGCATCAATCATGCTATTCTCACCCCACTTTACCTCCTGCATGTCACAACAATAATTCAAATTAATCTTAAATCAATAAAAATTAACATTACATCCCTTTTCTTTTCGATAAGTATTAATTTCATTGAAATAGACTAGCTTGAGTATCATTGTGGATAGAGTCGTCCCTGAGATTTTAAGTGTCCTCTGTGAAGCCTAAGTTTGGTGCCCTATTTTTTTCGACAACTTTATTGAAATTAATTTGTTTAATATAATCTCAAGTGAAATAAAATAATTATGGAAAAAAAGTAAAAGTTTACATCAATATTGAAATGTTTAAACCTAAATTACAATAGAATTATAGAAAAAAATAGCTATACATGTATCTACCAACCGAACATGTAGTACTAGCTAGTATTCCACAGCAACATGCATCAACATTCACCAATTAATATTTCAATATGACTTGTATATTTTTGTTTGTCAAAAAAAAAGTTATCCTTGTATTTTTCGTTGTAAAATTGTTAATAATTTATTTGGTTATTGTGTTATTGGTACGCAGTATCCAATTACTTTTTCGATGGCTAATTTATGTCAAGAAACCTAGTTGGTCACGTCTACCTAGCTTTTGCCACACCCAATATCAAACATGAAACTCTAGAGTGGGATCTAAACTCAATTACTACTCGAACCAAATCTTGTTAGTAAATTGTTAATAATCTGTTCATACTTCTAATTGTTAATAATCTGATCATACTATAATTTTTTATTAGATATGTATATGTGGGTCAATCTGTTATGTTTGATTGCCTTTTTGTCTTTTCAAGTCTTGCTTTGAATATGGATATGTTAATTATGTAATTTTTTTTATTTTGATATGTATAGACTAATTTTCTTTTGTTGTGCTCCTAAATTTTGGGGTCATATGTGCGGTCACACCTTCCACACACCTCGGGCACTCTGCTAACTGTGAAACAACTCTACCCACCTTCTACGAAGGAATTCAGAGGACACACTATTCATTTACTACAAAGTCTAGACAAAGAGTACACCAAAAGTCCTAAAAACACTTCCCAATAAAAATATTACACCTAAATCTTACAGCCTGTTTGAATTGTTTTTTAAACACATTTTTAATTTTATGAAAATTAATAAAAAAACAAACTTATTCTTCTTAAATTTTGAAAACTATTTTAAAAAATAAAAATCAAACATGCATTTATTATCTTCTAGAATTTTTCTAAAAGGCAAGAGTTTTATAATTTAAACTAAACCAACTTCTAGTGTAGAAAAATCTTTGCATTAAATTAAATTGTTTATATTATTAATTTTTGTTGTTACTGCTTTTAAAATTATTTAAATGAATGATTAAAAACTTGAAATTAATGAAAAAGATTAAAGCATAATCATGTTTTGGAATGGAAAGAGTATATTTTGCATACATACCTTGCTGGAGATTCTGCGGCCATGAAACACATAGCCTTCTTCATACATTGTTTCATTGTAAGAAGGGTGAGAATGTATGTAGATAGAATACAACTCTTCATTTCCTTTGAAAAATTTCTCCCAAAGAGGAGCCAAAATTACAGGACCTTTTGTCAAGAACATAAATGCAACTTTTGGAGTTTGTTTAAATGGGAGTTTATGAATCATAGGAACCAATGAAGCTCTCCAAAACAATTCCTCCTCACTCATATCATGCATAACCATTTGAGGCTTGAACAAATCCATAAACCCATTTGAAATGGGAGATGATTGTTCATAGAATTGTTGGATTTGAAAGTTTAGGGATAAGTTTTTGGCACACAAAGTGAAGGTGATACCAATGAGTAAACCACATCCAAACACTAGAGCAAAATTGAGGCAATAGACTTGAGAACTAAAGAGCTTTAGATATGAGGTTGTGTCTTGTTGGTCCTTGGTCTTCATGGCCATGGCAAAGAATAAGATTGAAGGAGAATTGGTGTTGCAAGGATAATGGGAATTTCTACAAGAGTGAGTATGTAACTATGAATTCCCTCCTTAAAAAATATAAATAAATCTGCGCCATTTAAGTTTTTTTATAGGCAAAGTGGTTAATAATTAGTGTGTTAGTTGTTAGAGGGGGGAGCGGGGTTCGAACCCCGTACGCCTACGTTTTTCTATCAACGGTGTCTCTTTCATGAAATATAAGTAAAAATTGACTCTTTTGATATTATTTAATGATAATATACCAAAAATATCTTTGTTGAATATTTAATGCTAAATATGAAAAGTAAGAAACTTTTTTTAGACAATAAATGAGATTATGGGTAATTTAGGTAAGGAAGTTAAAGTGAGATTTACAAAATTACGTATAAATAGTTATTCATCTTTTCCCTTTTCTGTTTGATTGGTTTCTGATTTTTTCACAATTTTATATGATTTTCGATCTAATTTTTAGAGCATTATTGAGATAAATTATAATTAGAAATCATCATTTTGTTGAACACCTAGGAATCCTTATAAACCAAAAATAATATGAAAAATAGCATATTCCAGTCGGATTTTGAAGTGGGTCATAAATAGGTCGGTACAACCCGACAAAGGTTGAAAATGATTAATAATATTATTTAAAATATACCACTAGAAATTCAAGGTTTTCTACTTCGGTATATCTTAGCTCGCCAACTGAGTTAGTTTTTCTACTTTTCAATGATTTATGCTTTTATACAAAACCACATTATTAAATAGAATCGTTTAAAAAATTCATACTCAAATAATTTTTCCTATTAGTTTCGAGGTAAAGGAACCAGTTCAACCACAAATGTTGAAAATATGGCGGATAATCCCAATTTTTTTATTTGTAGAAGTGAATTTGATGTCCATAAGCAAAGATAAAAGAAGAACATAGAAGGTTAGAGGTAAGTATCAATGGAGAAGAAAAAATTTCAAAGAACACATTTAGAAGGGGTAAATAGAGATTGAAAATTAACTAAGGGACTGGTTATGATATATTTTGATCCTCTCATTAATGTAATTGATATTGTAATTATCTTAAGATAAATTAGTCTTTATCCGTAATTACTTTGTTTCTTTGTCTCCAATCTTATTCTATAAATTGGAGCACCTACTTGTAATTGAAATACACGGAAAATGTACAAGTATTTAAACATATCTTCTTGATTTCTTACATGGTATCAGAGCCATCAAAAATTGAATAAGGCAAATCCAATCACGATGAGTCTTGTATGCTTTTAAGTCAAGCACATCTTTTAAAGAGGGCTCGCAAGAAGTTAATTGATTCAAAAAAACTTCCATTTGTGCTAAGAACACATAAAATTTGACCAGGTTGTTGTTTCAAATTATAGAGGTCCTTCAACAATTAATATTAATTAATATTGATGTTGTAATTATCTCAGGATTAACATCAAAAAATATAAATATAAATATAACTTTGTCTCCGGTTTTATTCTATAAATTGGAGCACCTGCTTGTAATTGAAATACACAAAAATATAAATATAACTTTACTTTTCATTTCTCTCTCCACATTTATATATTTTACATTTTCTATTTCTCCAACCAAGTTTACTGTTTTCATCTCTCTCTCCAACTTCAACTATACTATATGAAACAATGAACCGTGTAGATTGCAATTTTTGTCTTCTTAATAACTTTACTTTTTCATTTCTATCTATATATTTATTTATTTATTTTACTTTTTCTAATTCTCTATCCACTTTTACTTTTCCATTTCTCTCTCCAACTTCAACTACACTATATAAAAATAATGAGCTACATAAATTAGGCAATTAATTTTCGTACCCCCCTAATTATCGACCACACCCCCATAAGTATCAAAATGCCTAAAATGCCCCTGGCATTTAAAAAAGAAACGAATCGCCCTACATAAAAAAAAATTCGGAATTACCAAAAAAAGAGGTATTTCGAAATATTGTAGGTGATTTTTCCGAATTAGCGCTGAGAAAAATTGGTATTTCCGGTTCACAATTTTTGAACCGGAATTATCTCCAGAAAAGGTAATTCCGAATTTTTGTGTTTTTAAATTAGATTTTTTTCGGAAATACCTTTTTAATAGGTATTTCCGGTTCACAATTTGTGAACCGGAAATACCTATTAAAAAGGTATTTCCGAAATTTTTTTTTTTTTTTAACATTTTAATTTTTTTTAAATAGATGGTTATTACGGATTTAACCGGTGCCTTTACTACATCTGAGATATTTCCCACTCGTGATGCAATGACACGTTGGGTTAGAGATACTGGGAAAGCGAACGGAGTCATTGTGGTTATTGTTCGATCAGAGACGACGGAGAATGGGAAAGGGAAAAAGAACAAGGTTCTTTATGGCTGTGAGAGACGGGGCACATACAGTCGAGTAGATGTTGGGTGTTCTGCGGGTAGACACAAGAGTTCGAAAAGATGTGGTTGTAGGTTTCGATTGAAAGCTAAACCAATGTTGCCTCCTAGTTCTAATTGGATGGTGAGAGTGGTGGATGGGATTCACAATCATGAGCCTCATAAGACTTTGTTTGGAGCGGACTATATTTGGTAAGTTTAGCAAGGAGGAGCGGTCAATTGTTGGGGAGCATCTCGTCCTGGGAGTGAAAGCATCCAAAAGTCTTGAAGCATTAAAGAACAAATTTAAGAACAACTTGAGCAACATTAGTCGGTTGTATAGAACCCGCGCCAATATTCGGAAGGAAAGAGAGGTAATATGACCGAGATGCAGCAGACTTATGACGATTCAAAGCGAACCATTACTTGTGTTGGACGAGACGACTTAAAGGTAGTGATATTGTTGAGGAGATCATGTGGTCACATCCTCGATAGTATTAAGTTATTGAGGATGTTTCCACTTTGTTTTGATTATGGATGTACCTTTAAGACCAACAAGTATGCATTGCCTCTCTTTGGAGATTGTTGGTGTCACTTCCATCGAGTTGACATTTCTGTTGCGTTTGCATATCTGTCTCATGAGCGTTATGATGACTACACGTGGGTGCTGCAGAGCCTACGAGATTTGATGCTGTGTGATATTGTACTTCCTCAAGTAAGTCAATGCTAACTGACTTTAGTTTTTGCCATTACATAACTTGTTTTTATTTTTTCCATTTCTAATAGAACGTGTGAATTGTGTTTCTCGAGTTATCCTCACCGATTGTGAGGAGGCTTTGATGATCGCTATCAAGGTTGTGTTTAGGAGGTCAGTGAATTTGCTTTGTCGATATCATATCAACAAAAATGTTCATGCTCAAATTAAGAAGCTGGTGAAGGGAGAAAGAGTGGAGTCACTGATGACACTTTGGCATCATGTAGTTGATGCTACATTTGATGATGAGTTTAGTGAGGCTTTGCATGATTTGTATCGTTTCGTGATCGAAAACGCGTCTTTAATTAATTTTAATTGATTTTTAATTAAATATTTTTTTTTTGGAAATACCTTCAAAACTAGGTAATTGGGAAGGAGATAAAGGATTTCCGGAATTACCAAAATTGAGGTAATTCCGGTTCACAATTTTTGAACCGGAATTACCTCAATTTTTGGTGATTCCGAAATTCTTTTTATCTTCTTCCGGAATTACCAATTCACTCAGGTAATTCCGAAATTTTATATATTCCTAGGGGCATTTTTGTCCAAAACGTATAATATGGGGGTGTGGGAGGGAATGAGGGGGGTACCGAAATTAACTGCCCATAAATTATTATTTATTTTTTGGTATATAAACTAAAAAAAATTCCTTCATAATAACTTTGCTTTTTTATTTCTCTCTCCCCCTCTATGTTTACTTATTTTACTTTTTCTATTTCTCTCAATGTCTTTACTTTTTCATTTATCTCTCCAACTTCAACTATACTATAGAAAAACAGTGGGCTGCATAAATTACAATTCTTCCCATGATAATAACTTTACTTTTTCATTTCTCTCTAAATTTATTTATTTTAATTTTTCTACTTCTCTCCCCCTTTAATTTTTCTGCTTTTCTCTCTAACTTCAATCAACTACACAATTATGAAAAAATACGATGTTACCCATGCGTATGCACGGACATACTTTCTAGTTTGTTGGTAAATGATTATACTAACCTTTATTTTTTATTAACATATTCATTTTTAAGTGATTTATATAACATCCCTCATTTTTAATCATCATTAACGATTGTAGATCTCATTAAAATGATAATCAAATATCGCCTAAAATATTTTTGGACCGAGCGAATTAGCTTTGACTCCTAAATGATTCAATAAGATTACCATGACCGTTACGGGTACAATCAACTGTTTCAGAATGCTACAAGAGTCATAAAGTCCTATTTAACATAATAAATACATATAAATATAGATTGATACATAATAATATTCAACCTTCTTGAGTTTTCTCCAAAAATACATAAGTGTTGCTAATATAGCAAAATACAATGATTTAAAAATATCCATGAGTCTTCACTAATAAAATCAAAATCTTGCTAAAATCTACCAACATGGCATAACGCAAGTGGTAAAAACTTGGACTCCTCAACCATTTGGTCAATGGTTCGACACTTGGCCTGTGCGTATAGAAAAATACCTGGTGGAGATGTCAACACCTTAAATTGATCTTAGTATCTCGGGAGATTAGTCTCTACAATTGCGCGCGCAAGGAATACATTGGTTTACCAAAAAAATAATCTTGCTAATCTCAAGATCAAGTCTATTTATCTTCAAGGAGTCCATTATAACTTGTTTATCTGAAAAACAACAAATCGTGTATAGGATGAGATTCCAATGAAATATTAGTAAATTCCTCGATCAGCACCTCACTATAACTCATACGATATCCTTTAAATTTAAGTACCATTAATGGTTTAGCGAATACTTTAGAAAGGTTAACTATTTAAATCAATACCCAAACAAAACTATACAAGATCAATAAGGGGACCCAACTGTTAACCAATACTTTAGAAAGGTTAACTCTGTCATACCATAATTTCTTATAATTAAGGAATATTTAACGAACATTCGCCTTGGGATCATGACTTCCTTATCTAAGTATGCCTCTGATAATCCTTTAGTTCATTTTTATTATAATACAATAGATAATAGTTCTCTCTAGTTAGTCATATTCATACAATACACTCAATTATTACAATAATCAATCAAACATCAAATATTAATGTGAAACGGCATATTTACTATGTTTCAAGTATAAGGGTTAGAATAGGTTAGGAAGGTTTCTTGGAATGAATGAAAAACACAAATCAATGGTTATTTAAAAATTTAGATTTTTTCGTTAGCTTTCCAACATATCTAAGAACACCTCAATCAGGTTTCGGAGTCAAAAGTTATGGTTTAAACCATTGGAAGGCTGTAGAAAATATTTGTCAACCCGAAGCTAACACGGGTAGTGTTAACTCAACATGGGCCGTAACAATGTAACAACAACCAATTTTGTTGTTTTTCTGCTTTTAACATCAATCCAAGTGCTAACCTATTCCAACTAGCAATAAATCACATTAAACATATAGAATTCATACAAAATATTGAACACAAGTATCATCATTTAACTTTAACAATCACCTGTCAATAGGTAGCTCAGTTGGCGAGCTAAGGGATACCGAAGAAGTGTTAGTTGGAGGTGTCTTTTTGTTTTGGAGTGTAGTTTTTGTAGTTGTTCTCTTCATCTTGTTTGAGAGGAAAATCGTGTTCAAGACTTGTGAATTTGAAAAATCGTGTTTGAGAGGAAACATCCAAATAAAGATGGTCAACCAAGTTCTCTGACGGAAATTAATCATCGACAAAGTCGAAAGATTTTTCATGTATGACATAGTAATGCAAAAAAAAAAACACTTACCAATAGGCAGATAGAGTACCAAATTCTAAATTTAATGCTTAGAAATATGAATATTATTGTGCAGCTAGGGGAAAACACAAATGCAAATCAGTTGAATTTCATCATTTTAGGAGCAATTATGAGCAATCTATCCAAAGCATAAATTTCCTTGCAAACAAATAACAAACATTGGTGGTCCTTCCATTGTACTCACATGTGTGTCCATACCTTAATTTCTTCAAAAAATCAAAAGTCACATCTTGTTTGGTATAGTTTGTTGGATGAGCTCCACCCTTTAACCAATCAACCCAAGTCAAAGTTCTATTAGAATTCCTCTCCCAAGACTTGATGCTAACCAATGTAGGCAAGTAATGTTCATCACTAAAGCATGGAGGAATACAAATCTTTTTATTTTCACAATAGTAATTGCAATGATTCTTGAACAAAGGAAAATACACACGTTGTGCGATACTACTTGAAGAAGCAAGTGAAGCGATCTATTTGAAACCATTGAGAACCCTTTCTCCATTGAGAAATAGTTATTATTGGCTTCATTTTGATGCTATATCTGCGACGTATTTGTAAAACACGGTTTATCATAGGCTTCCACAAAGGTTTGGGTTGAGTTCATTAGATAAGTGTAGATGGTTGAGAAATTGAATAAAGGAATGCATGATTCTGAAAGTAGTACAAAACGTTGGTTTGAGAAATCAAGCAATGCATTTGCTAGTAAACGCCTCTCTGCTTCAATCATGCTATTTTCACCCCACTTTACCTCCTACGTGTCACAAAAAAAACCAATTTAATCTTAAATCAATAAAAATTAAAACCCTAGTCATCGTGTTTTGAAATGGGAAGAGTATATTTTGCATACATACCTTGCTGGAGATTCTGCGGCCATGAAATACATAGCTTTCTTCATACATTGTTTCATTGTAAGAAGGCTGAGAGTGAATGTAGATAGAATACAACCCTTCATTTCCTTTGAAGAATTTCTCCCAAAGAGGAGCCAAAAGTATTGGACCTTTTGTTAAGAACATAAATGCAACCTTTGGAGTTTGTTTGAATGGGAGTTTATCAATCATAGGAACCATCGAAGCTCTCCAAAACAATTCCTCCTCACTCATATCATGCATAACCATTTGATGCTTCAACAAATTTGAAGTGGGGGATGATTGTTCATAGAATTGTTGGGTTTGAAAGTTGAGGATAAGTTTTGGCACACAAAGTGAAGGTGATACCAATGAGTAAACCACATCCAAACCCTAGAATATGAGCAAAGTTGAGGATATAGACTTTAGAACCAAAGAGCTTTAGATATGAGGTTGTGCCTTGTTGGCCCTTGGTCTTCATGGCCATGGCAAAGAATAAGATTGGTTTTGCAATGAAATATAAGTAGAAATTGAATCTTTTAATCCTATATTTAATTTAATAATAATATACTAAAAAAGTATTATATTCAATGTATAATATTAAAGGTTAAACATGGAAAGAAAATCTTATATTCAATGTTTACAAAAATACGTACAAACAACTATAGTAGTAGGTAGTTTTTTTTTTTCATATTTTGTCTGCATACGGTCATAATTATAAGAAAATTTTCGGAAACTCTTTTTGTTCTAATTTATAAGAAAAAGTTACAATTTTTAGGATGTACTAGGATGGTTACCCGTGCGATGCACGGGGAGGTGATTAACAGGCCTACAGATGTAGTTTCAAAAAAGATTAACATTTTATAAGGGGGGTATAAAAATACGCAACACATATATATAAGACGAAGAGGCAACAATAGCCCTTGGTGGGATGAGGCAACAATGTCGATCCAAAAATATAGAGTGGGGGTATATTGGTAAGCGAGTGGAAGTACAAAATGAGGGGTACATTTTGATAATTAAAAAAATGTTGGAAAAAAATTGTCGAGGGTATGTCGGTCCAAAAATATAGAGTGGGGTATGTTGGTAAATAGTGAGAGTACAAAATGAGGGGTATATTGGAAAATGGTGGGGTACAAAATATAGAGTGGGGGTATGTCGGTCCCAAAAATATAGAGTGAGGGTATATTGGTAAGCAAAGTGGGTACAAATGAGGGGTATATTGGTAAATGGTGTGAATAAAATTTTCCCACCAAAAGTGGATAAAAAAAGTGTTGGACCAAAAAAAATTTGTCAGGTGTATGTCAATCCAAAAATATAGAGTGGGGGTATATTGGTAAACAGTGAGGTACAAAATGAGGGGTATATTGGTAAATGGTAGGAATAAAATTTTTCCCACCAAAAGTGGATAAAAAAGAGTGGGGGTATGGTACAAAATATAGAGTGGGGGTATCTCGGTCCAAAAATATAGAGTGGGGGTATATTGGTAAACAAAGGGGGTACAAAATGAGGGGTATAGTGGTAAACAGTGGGGTACAAAATGAGGGGTATATTGGTAAATGGTGGGAATAAAATTTTCCCACCAAAAGTGGGAAGTCAACGATTGTGTATTAATAGTTCTCGGATAGAGTGGGGGTATATTGGTAAATATTGGAGTACAAAATGAGGGTACATTTTGATAATAATAAAAAAAGTGTTGGAGAAAAAAAAATTATCGAGGAGTATGCTTACACAAAATATATAGTGGGGGTATATTGGTGGGGTACAAAATGAGGGGTATATTGGTAAATGGTGGGGGTATGTTGGTCCAAAAATATAGAGTGGGGGTATGTTGGTCCAAAAATATAGAGTGTGGATATATTAGTAAACAGTGGGGTACAAAATGAGGGGTATATAGGTAAATGGTGGGAAAAAAATTTCCCACCAAAACGGCAAAATAAAGTAGATTCATTCAGGCTTAATAGTTCTCGGATTTACCATCTAGATTACCTTTTTACCCTCTTAAATGTGTGTGTAGGAAATTTTTAACTATTGAGTGCACCTAATTTTTTTTTGACTAAAAAAGATAATAATTTATTCAAATAGGTAGAATACATCAATAATAGCACAATTTCAAAATTGCTAAAAACGAAAAAATGATGAATCTGCGAACAAACTCACAAAATCCAAGTTAATGTAAAATGTCTATAATGTTGAAGTCCAAGTCATTGATTGACTTGTAGTTTATTGAAGTTGATATGTCAATCGAAAAGAAGAAAAAAGAACACCGCAATAAAGGCGAAAAAATCAAATAGTGCCACACAAAACGATGAACACAACAATGTCGCACTCACACGATAAAATCAAGGAAAAAACACGAAACAAAACAAAAAATTAGATATATGCAGAAACCAATTATTTAGATAAAGAAAAGAGGAAAAAGCAGTGCATGGGGGTGATACAAATGACCCAAACCACACTTCATGATAGATGAATAAGAAAGAAAAAAGAGTAGAGAGAAACTTTTCTTTTGTCTATGGGTCTTTGGCCGCTTTCCGATGTCGAGGGAAGGGATTTTGAATAAGCAGTGTAATCAATGTAGCATTTTGCTTTATCATTTTCTTGTTAGATTTTGACACAGCAACCGTGAGCATCATTTTGGCTATGTTGACCATGAAAACTATTTTTAGAGTTTCTAGATGATTTTGACACAACAACAATGAGCATCATTTTGGCTATGTTGGCTATTTTATCTCCCTATGACTACTCAGATTATTGGATATTAGCCCCTTTGGCCGGGCCATCAAATACAAGAAAAACTCTGGACTTTTCGATTTTCCCACTTCGTGGGACTCTGGTTTTCTTGAATGTAGTGGATTTTCCTCTATATTGTTTCGGAAGTTGGCCTTTGTATGGCGCCCTACCGTAGGTGTGTTGGTGCTTGCTTGTGAGCTTTTATGTGTATTGTTTCGGCAACATTTGTCCGTTATCAATAAAATATCACATTTGTCCTACTTCTATTAATATTGCAACTAGGTACACTTGGTGATCCACTGTGTGGATCGAGTCGTTTGTTTTATTAAGTATTTTTTTAAGATCATTATTATGTTTGTTATATGTCTAAATTATTGTATATTTATTTTTGTTCTAATTATTTAAATCAATTTAATTCTTTATGGAATTAATTTAAGATAAAATTTCAAATTTGACTAAACTGAAATACTTTGATTATGGTGGGACTATTTGCAAAGAAACATTTAGCAAGTCAAGAAGAAATATACTAGTGAAAACCAAAATAGAACCTTCATCCAAATTAAGAGTAGAATGTCCACTCTAGGGAAAAAAACTCTAACCACAAGTGATGGTTCAACTAGTGGAAAAATTACAAACTATAGCATAAATATAAAGTGCAAAAGCAACTTAGTTGAATTCCATTATCTTGGGAGCAAATCTGAGCAATCTATCCAAAGCATGAGTAGTGAATTTCCTTGCAAACAAATGACAAACATTAGTAGTCTTTCCATTATACTCACATGTTTGTCCAAATCTTAACTTCTCCAAAAACTCATGAGTCACATCATATCTTCTAAAGTTTGATGGATGAGGTCCACCTTTTGACCAATCAACCCAAGTCAAAGTTCTATTAGAATTATTCTTCCAAAACTTTATACTAACCAATGTAGGCAAGTAATGTTCATCACTATAGCATGAAGGCTTGCAAAACTTCTTGAACACCGGAAAATACGTATTGTCTGATATTACTTGAAGGGCAAGTGATCGATCTATTTGAAACCATTGAGAACCTTTTCTCCATTGAGAAAGATGTATCGTTGGTTTCATTTTACCGTTATACCTTCCACGACCCACAGCATTTGGAAGATCATAGGCTTCAACAAAGTTCTTACTTGAGTTCATAAGATAAGTATAGATGGTGGAGAAATTGAATAGAGGAATGCATGATTCTGAAAGTAGTACAAAACGTTGGTTTGAGAAATCAAGTAATGCATTTGCTAGTAGACGACTTCTTCTCGCCTCTATCATGCTATTTTCACCCCACTTTACCTCCTGCAAGGTCACAATAGAAAATCAAATTAATCAAATTGCTCTCTAGGGTTTTTTTATCTAAAAGGAAATGAATAGGAAAAAGATGCATTTTATTATGTCTTAGATTCATTTTTGCATGAAAGAGACAAAGCATGTGAAGAAAGGAATTATATGAAAATGAGTTGTAAAAAGTGAGTTTTGAAAATGGGGAGTAGAATTTTCTTGGATGTACAAAAGGAGTGGAATCAAAGAAAAGTATGAACAGCTTCCTTTAACTATTGCAGAAGCAAACAAAAAGATTATAAAGTTGAAAAACAAAAATATTATTTGGACATTGAATTTTAGACAAAAGTAGGCAAAAACCAACTTACAACACCAATTAACTAAGTTTTTTAGACAATTAGTCAACTCGCTTTCGCACATTTTGAGGTTTGATTAAAAACTTGGTTAATTGATCACTTGGCTAATAGTCTAAAAAACTTGGTTAATTGGTGTTGTAAGTTGGTTTTTGTCGATTTTTTATCTAAAATCTGATGTCCATATAACATTGTTGTTATAAAAAATAATAAACTTTTGTACTTCCTATCTAGATGATTATAAAAGATTATAAAAATAAGTATAGAACCAGTCGACCTAGCTAACATTCAGCAGTTTTTGTACTTATTATCTATATGGATTATGGACAATACATACATACATACATACATACATACATATGCATATAATATATATATATATATATATATATATATATATATATATATATATATATATATATATATATATATATATATATATATGGGCTGTGTCAATATCAATTAGAATTGTTGGAGAATATAATATAGAGGAATTCATATATCATGAAAAATATCACAATTTAATTCAAAAAATTAACTGCACTGGACAATATCAATTTAATTTAATTTTGAATTTTAGCTAGACAATATCAATAAAATCCTAATTATCGTAAAAATTGAATATATAACATATCGAAAGGTCTTATTAGCTAAGGTGTCTTTTTGTTTTGTTGAAAAGTAATAGCTAGGGTGTCAAACCTCATCTTACAAGCAATCCTAGCTAGTTAGTATGTTGAAGATGAAGATACTTATAAATAATTAAGGCCAAAGTAGTTTCAGAAAATTCATAAAGATAGAAACTTACAAATAATATTAAAAGTAGCTTCTGAATGAATCTACCTTCAAACGTTTAGTTTTTAAGAAAGATTGTTACTAGCAAAAATAAATTAATTTGACAAAGTTTTGAGCATATATATATATATATATATATATATATATATAGTTTTCTATAGTTAACTTATGGTGCACCTAAATGTGAAATTTTGATGAGGGAATACCGTTACTAGCATGTGATACAATAATGCAAATTATAGAATTGATCCTCCACTTCAACCGACATGAAAATTAAGTCTTATGAAGTCAAAGAAATTTAATTGGAATATGACATTATATGCCATATCATATGTATACAAATATTTTAGTGTGTATATATATATATATATATATATATATATATATATATATATATATATATATATAATTCATGTTGTATTAAAATATTTAGAAATGCTCATACATTTGCCTTGATCTGAAATTTAAAAATATTTTATTGGAAAAAAATCTGATATTTATATTTATGTGATTAAAAATATTCAATAAAATATTGAATGGATTTTTCATACTACGTACCATTCTGATATGCCAGTTGCCAGCAATCTATAAACTACTTTTGGGCAAGGAAATATTTTTTATTATTTTTAAAGTCAAACTGATCAGATAAAAATTGAAATCAATAATATATATATATTAAAAAAAACTGCCTGCCTATATAATAAACATAAACGATTCATTATTTCATAATAAATATGCTTAATTGTGTAACTATTTTATTCAATTAATTTAATTATTAATGTATATACAGATTTTCTAAAATGTTAAACAATTTTTAGATCAGAAACAAATCTATTGCAATATACATACCTTGCTAGGGATTCTTCGTTCATAAAAAACCGAACTTTCTTCATACACTGTTTCATTGAAAGAAGGATGAGAGTGAATGTAGATAGAAAACAACCCTTCGTTTCCTTTGAAGAATTTCTCCCAAAGAGGAGCCAAAACAACAGCATCATGAGTCAAGAACATAAAAGCAACTTTTGGAGTTTGCTTAAATGGAAGCTTAGGAATCATAGGATCCAATGAAGCTCTCCATAACAATTCTTCTTCACTCATATTATGCATAGCTTTTGGTGGCTTCAAAAAATCCAGAAAAACATTTGAAGTGATGATGTTGGGAACAACATTGGTTTTTACGAAAACTTTTGTTTGGTTTTCATGAAGTGATATGTTTGGTTGAAAAGGTGGTGGTGATAATAGTTTTAGGGTTTGAGATGATATTGATGGATGAAAATTTTGTTGGATTTGAAAATTGAGTTTATAATTGTTGACACAAAGAGTGAGATAATTACCAACAAGTATACCAGAACTAAAAATAAGAACATAAGTAAGACAATTAAGGAGACAAACTTGAGTATTGAAAAATGATGATCTTTGTTGGTCTTTGATCTTCATCGTTATTCCCAAAAAAAAATGAGTTTAAAAAGAAAAAAAATTGATAGGAAAAATTGTGTTTCAAGTGAGAGAGATTGTGATATATAGTGATAAAATGATTATATGGGTTTTTATATGAGAGAGAAGATGAATTTCGAAGCTTGATTCTTCCCTAATATTGATACTTGAATTCATATAAAATCAATGGATTTATTCTGTGTTTTTGGAATGTATATATAAAAATGGAAGATAAAAGTTGGAAAAGGGAATGTTTTTATTTTGTTTAATAAAAGGGAAGTTGTTTCGGAAATGCATTAAATTATTACGTTAATTATGGTAATAAAATATTTACTTCTTTTGTTGACAACAAAAAAGTAATTTTCTTTAATGATTTTAGAGGTATATTCTGAACGAATTCATGCTGGCAAAATTAAATTAAATAAACGCGGTTTTTTTTTCTGAATGGAAATGTGTATTCTAGAAGGAAATGATGGATTTTCTTTAATTGTGTAATTATTATTTTAAATCAGACTTAATTGTGTACTTATTGAAAAACCGAAATTGATGATTCGATTAAAAATAAAATTAATATGATTAGCCCAAACTGTGTATAAGCTCATGAATCCTGCAGATTTTGCTGGTAAGTTTATGGGCCGGCCCACAAGCTTTTTAATTTTTGTTTTGTTTTTGTCATTTATTTATTTTAATCATGTTATTGTTTGCTTATTATTATTTTGGAATTCAATGAGATATTCTTAAACTTATTTTGACAAATCAATTATATTATTTTGACAATTTTTAAATGTTTTATTTTTTATTGGTAAAAAATATGTTTTATTTTTAGGCTTCCCAAAAAGAATTGCAAGTAAAAAGGCCTCAAGAACAAATTAAGGCATTTGCTTTTCCCACACCCCCTCCTACTCGAAACACACCCCATAAGGGTGTGAAAAGACCAAAAGACCGGGCAAAACCTATTTTTTCACGAAATTTCACCTGTTCGAACACGGGCCTTCGAACAGGTTCGAACGAGGCCGTTCACGTGTGTTAAATATGGACAGACACCCTCTTGGGCGTTTTTCACCTGTTCGAATGGGGTCGTGCGAACACGTTCGAATGGGGTCGTGCGAACACGTTCGAATGGGGTCAGGCGAACATGTTCGAATGAGGGTGTTCGAACCGATCTTTGCAGAATGGCGGATATTGGACGTCTCGAATTCATTCCACCGACAGTTTTAATCAACGGCTTACAATCAGTCAAATGTGTCGGATTATAAAGGAGTGGGTAAACAAGGTATTAGATAGATCACATACTTAATTATAAAATACAGTTGAATATTGACTTTAGGCTTCGACTATAGAACGCCGTTTTAAAATTAAATAAAAAAAGTCGATCAGTAAATATTTTTTTTTAAATGTCTACACATCTCTATATAAATATCGGGTTCTTCTTTACGTTGAAATTACATTTGCACAATACCAAAATTTCAATGGAACTAATTTTTTCTCAACTTCTTACCTAATATTAATTTTATTCTGTTGTGTGCATAATTAGTGTTATCGTATACTACTATTTAAATAAACTGAAAGAACTGATCGGTAAAGCACAGCTGCTGATACTACATCTCATAATGTTTTTGTCATGAAAAAATGTTTACCCGTGCTGACACGGGTGCTGCAAACTAGTCTATACTACAATGAGCAGTTTCCTCAAAATTGAATATTTCAAATACAACCCTCTCACGTGAAGACACCTCATCGACACCTCATCTTTATTAAATATAATAATGTGTCCAATTCATTAATTGGCATGACACTGCTCTGTATTGATATGGCAATAAAAATAATTATTGCCACACAATTTAATATTGATAAAAGTACATCCCAATAGGAAATAAAAAACACAATTATAAAAAACCAAATATTACATTGTTTGTCAAAAAACAAAATGTTACCATTTAAATAATTTTGTCACAATTAAAATTAATGGAATCCTTCTCAGAATATTCCAAACTTTAAGAACAGTTTATAAGAATTAAAATTTAGATTTGTCAAAAAAATAATGATTGAAATTTAGAATTTAATATTAAGATAAAAGAAAAAAAAAGCATAAAATTATGTCCTACACCATTTATATTACAAATGCAAACAAATTGTTTCACATTCAAATATAAATTCGTTGTATATCACCTGATATATACAACTCATCCATAATATGGAACCATATCTAAGTTTTCTCTTTATATAGTTTACCACTTTTAAATAGTAAGTAGGGGTGGGGGAAAATATGTACCCGCAGGTACCGGTGGATAAAACACGTAATGGGCACGAGGTGAGTAGTTAAACGATAACCGCGAGTAAAATAAATGGATAGTTCTATTACATGTTTGTTAATGAGGTGGGAATGAGTAATGAGGTACATGTGCCCGTGCATAACCATACCTGCCAAAATCATTAAATAATCTTTTTTTTTACAAAGAGAAACTTATGGTATTTCATTAATAATCAAATCTTAGATACAAGTCGGATACAATCGAATACATGGGAACATTAAATAATCTTTATATTTACCATTTAGTTACAAATATTTGAGTGTTTTTTATATCCTTTATCAACTAATAAGTCATCAAACCCTGGGCTGTGGTTGAGCGGTTGGGGCTCATCCTCCTTTAACCAAGTGTCGAGGGTTTGATTCTCGCATCGTGTATGGAGCAACTTTAAATCCCTAGGCCAGCTGTCTCACCCTTCGAGGTGCCTCCAATCCAGCAAGGGGATTAGTCACTGCGTTCGGCGGTGGATACTCTAATCTCGATTAAAAAACTAATAAGTCATCAAATATAGAATAAATGCTTAATTCTCTTATATGAATAGCAAAGATAATATTAAAAATTAAAGTTTGTTTGTGTGCAAATTTATTTTTTATATTTTATAGAAAATTATTTTTAAGTAAACTAATAAATACTCATGGGTACCCGTGAATATGTTTCACCCACAAAAAATTGTACTCGCAAAAACCCACACAAGTATTAGGCGGGTATCGTGGGATATTTTACCAATAGGGTGGGTAGCAAAGACTACTACATGTGTCGGCCCACCCCATTATAACATCCCTTAATAGTAACCAATTTCTTATCTAAAAAAACATTCTATATTGTGTGTGTGTGTGTCAAAAAAAAACATTCTACATTGTGTGATATAGACATAATATGTGCGACATTGGTATTTGCACCATTTTTAGTCCATTAACTATTGATTATCGTAAGCTTCATTAGACCTATAAGATACATCATCATCAACTTCACTTTCAAAATATACTAAAATCATGAATAGTTATTGTTATGTTGCCCATGCTCATAATTTAAATCAAAATTTTTTGGGTATTAATTAATTTAATTAAACTATTAATATACAACTTGCATACATCAATTTTTTTTGCAAATTAATTGATTAAAAAGGTCCATCCCATGGGCTATACACAAGTATTTTTTTACTCTTTTTGTCAAAAATGCAACATTTCAATCATACCGACAGAGGCCACCAAAACACTACACACAGAGTGTAAGAATATAGCTTACAAAGTAAGCACCAGCAGTTCCGATAAAAGAACATACAACTCAGGTATAACTCTCACTTAAGCCCCATGTTTTTCCCACTCCCTTTTACTCACCACACACCCCCAAACCTCAAATATTCCAATTTTACCCTCATGTTGAATACACTTCCAAACTTCCTTACGCAATGTTTTTGATGGGTACAGATACCAAAGTACCAGAACGATGCCGTACAAGAGCACTGAACAGGTTCGGCCAAAATGCACCGAATGTGCTAGACATCATATCCATGGCTCACCGAGTTGCACTGAACAGGTTCCCCAACAGCAACCCTTTCACTCTGTTTGCTTCCTTTCTAAGCTAGTTTAATTTGTTTCAAAATTTGAAGTACTTGCAACTAGGCATTGCCAATTTGGATCGTTTTGTGTCTTAATTGACTCTAGTATTTTACTTAGGGCCATTGCTTTTCCCACACCCCCTCCTACTCTTTCACACCCCTTAACAAATTTTATTCCAAAAATAACCTCGCGTGAAACGCTGATTTCACGTGTTAAAGACTGTTCGAACGACCTTGTTCGAACACGTTCGAATGACCTCGTTCGAACAGGTGAAATTACGCACGAGAGGGTGTGAAGTCAATATTTAACACACTCGAACGATGTCGTTCGACGGTTGAAACAGGTCAATTAACAAGTTCGCATGACCTCACTCGAACAGGTGAAAAACGCCTAAAGAGAGTGTGAAGTCAAGATTTAACACACACGAACGATGTCATTCGAATCTGTTCGAAGGCCCATGTTCGAACAGGTGAAATTTCGTAAAAAAAAAGAGGTTTTGGCTGACCTTTTGGTCTTTTCACACCCTTGTGGGGTGTGTTTTGAGTAGAAGGGGGCGTGGGAAAAACAATAGCCTTACTTAGTTGCTCTTAAACTTAAGCCCACAATCTTGTGTGTGTTGTCGAGTACAATTGATGTTGGATTGTTGTGGTTTGCGTCTTATCCTATTAATGAAAATCACACCTTCATGACAAACAAACAAAAAAACTACGTGCCCTGCCTAAATTCCTAATATTTTGGTAATATTTATACTCTTATATTGTATTTTATTTCTTGTTACTTTAGCTTTCGGCTACCAATAAGACTATATAATAAGTGGAATAAAAAGGAAGATGATGCCATTACCATGAGTGGTCAAAAACCTTATCTAGTGATCATACTCAGCACATTATAGAGGTACACATTTTCAAGGTTGATATATAAATATCTTTTACACTTGGTGGCAAGATTAAAATCCAATGTAAGTGTGAAATTGATTCATATTCCATATTTGGAGAGAGAGTAATAATTCACTAGTTGACTGGACAATTGCTAATGCAAGTAGTACTATGGGTGCAAACCTCTCTTGGAGCATATGATTTTGTACCCATAAAGGGGTTCCAAAACTTTTTAGTTTTTATCTCCATAGTGCTTGGACAGATTCAAATGGAAAACATCTCACACCATCAACATTTGCATTTTTGGATTTATGCGATTCAAAAGGTTGCAAAATAAATAGTGAATGAAATCAATCATTTAGAGCCTAAAAATTATTATTAATTAAATTAATACTACTAGTTAAATTAAAAATATATATTCAATGGGAATCTGGTATGTAGGTATTTCTTGAGTATCTGTTACGTAGGTATTTCGCGAGTATCTATGGATCTATGAATATCATAAATATTTTAAAAAAAAATGTATTATGTGTTAAAAAATATTATTTATAATTATATATAACTTTTTCCTATTATTTTTACAACAAAATTACCGATCACTAAATTTATAAATTAAATACACACATCCATCTAACATAGAATTTCTTAATTCTTGCATTTATAGATTAGCAAACCAGTAATTTTAGTAATTTACTAACGGGTACGGATAACCGTAAGGACATATACAATTTGATCTTTGTGTCTATTAACTAACAGGTAGTTAAAATAGCTGTTTATTTTATCCACAAAAATTGACATGTACATATTTTTTTGGCATCTCTAACACTAACGCTCTTTTTTCATACATTTTCTCTTTTCTCTTATTGGTTGAAATTCACAATAGTCTCACTAAGTTTACATGAAATTCACTTAATTTTAGGAGATTTTTGCTATATCGACAGGAGAAATGCTAGCAACACTCTATTTTAGACACTCTCTCAAGTGGAGAAATTACTCGCACCTAAACGACAATTAAAGAACTTCTTCTTTTAATTATCACCTTATATTCATATTAAATTTAACCTTTTTCTAGGTCGAATCATGCTTTTTTTACCTTTAGCAAAGCCATGAATAACTGCAACAATAATTTTTAGTATGGTTCATACTTTTACATGGGACCAGATTTTCACAACCTTGTAAAGAATTGCTCAACAGTCCAAATTTCTATGATGTAGACTCCAAAACAGAGATTTTTCTTTAACTTTATAATTTGTTGTTTATATTTTAGCCTCTTTAGGTAGGTGGAGTTAATTGTTAATAACTTACTTAAACTATTTGACCCCATTAACTAGAAATTGATGGCTTAGCACTTGTGCATGTTCTTTTGTTTTTGCCACACTCCCTAAACCATTTTGCCAATAGCAAATCCAAGAACTTTGTTGCATATTAAAGTACTTTTGTTTTTTAAACTAAATTAAAGTACTTGTTTTGATAGAGTCCCGTCCACTAATATTCTAATCCTAACTCATAGTAGTAGGTAAGATGTTTCCCTCAAAAAAAAGTAGATAAGATTTTGGTGCAGAAAAAAGGTTAATATGGCCTCACTTTGGGTAAATAAAGGGTCTTTAAAGATTTGGTTTACTTTACAACTATTTTTTTTACTGAAACCAAACTACTTCATTTCAATAAGAATAACGTCACGAATACAGGTTGGGACATAATCAAAATTTGTGGAACAAGCATAAAGTGTTGATGCTCTAATAAGAGTATGAGCAACAACATTCGTTTGTCTCCTAGCAAAACTAAACCTATAGTTTTGAATAGTAGAAAGCAAAGATTTGCAACTCCGAATAATAGAGCCGACTTCAGTAGTCATGAATTGTGTTCTTACGAACAATTTAAGGTCTACATAACTTATTTGAGTTATTTCAATAGTCTACTTCATATGGTTGTACAAGTCCTATATTGTGTTCCAAGTTGTTGGCTTTGGTCCTTTGTTAAAAGTCGCCTTAGTGGGTTATGAATGTTTGTGTTTATAAAGTACCATTGGTCTTGATTCCTAAGCAATGTGAGACTTTTTGGTATAAGAAAGATATTTCCATTGATTTCCAATGTCTGTTTGTTTTTTCATTTATTCCTCCTTCAAAACCGTTTCTTTTCCGGAGAGTTTCCCATGATCGTTTGCCTACAGATGATAACCTCAAAAAATGGGTTGCACTATGGTCTCCATTTGTTGCCACAACGGTAAGAATGATGAAACTACCAGTCATTTGTTTCTTAGTTTCCCTTTTGCTAAAAAATTTTAGTACTGGATCCAACCTTCTATCAATTGCTTTATTGATACTTCTAGTATTTTATCTCTTCTTTCTGTGTTGAATGGATCTTGGAGTGATCAACTCTTGGATGTCTTAGCTGATCTAATTATTCATGTTCTATCTGACATTTGATTGAGCAGAAATAAATTACATTGATAATAAAGTTATTCCTCTTCAATCTCTTCTTCATCAAATCAAGACCTCCACTTTTCTCTTGGGTTCCTCCTCGCAAGGCCACATGTACAACACTATGACTGAGCTCTCTATTTTAAAATCGTTCCATGTCAAAGGCAACCCTAGGAAAGCTCAAGATATTATTCAAGTAGATTGGAAAGCCCCTTTTTGTGGTTGGTTCAAATATAGCACTGATGGTGCTTCTAAAGGCTCTCATGTGCCTTCTTCTTGTGGTGGCATTTTTCGTGACTATAGAGCCTCTATTGTTGGTTGTTTCGCGCCTTTTTTGGGCAATGGCACTGCCCTTGATTCTGAGCTTTTGACAGTCAAGATAGCTATTGAGACCGCCTATGATAAGGGGTGGCGTAAAATCTGGCTAGAATACGAGTCCTCTTCTGTTGTTCTGCTTTTAAGAGCTCTGACATTGTCCCCTAGAGATTGAGAAATCGTTGGGACAACACCTTGAGACTTTGTTCGGATATGAACTTTATTGCTCTCATATTTTTAGAGAAGAAAGCAGTTTATTGTCTCTCATATTTTTAATCTAGTGGTAGCATCTGACACGAGAATTTCGGGGAAGCTTTGGGGTGATGTGTCTGACGACGCTGACGATCCTATGACCCATGGAATTGTTGCTGATAAGCCCAAACCGGTGGTGTCCACGACCCGGAAGAAGAAACACAAAAAGAAATTGGTCCAGAAAACAACAGACTATAACACTTGCTCAAAGATAAATGATGTCTCTGTTTCCTTTAGATCTGACTTTTGTAAGCGAGTCCTAGATTTTCAGAAAGTCAGTTTTTGGCTAGAGTTTGGTTGGTTTTTAATTCCCGTTTATAGGACATCTTCTATCTCTGTCTCTTTTATCTAACTATTGTTAGTTAACACTCTTCTTTTAGTATTTAGGATGAAGTGTTTTAGGAGACTCTGTTAAGAGCTCCCTATATTTTTATTTTTTTAGCTTCTCTTTTGCCAATGGTTTTGGTCTAGTTCCCCCTTGTGCACTTCACCATCTTCTTTCTCTTTTTTTTTAATAAGTTATGGAAGGAAGCCTGTTTGTTTAAAAAATTTAGAGAAGAAAACAGTTTCGCAAAGGATGAAGCTAAATTAGTATGATATTTTTCTTTTCATTAATTCTTTACTTTTTGTGTTTAGTATATTTCATAATATCTTCTTAGTAATGTTTTAGCATTCTTAATGTTTTTTATCAAAATTAAGAGCACTTCAAACATGTCCCAATGGCTAGATGAGGAGATTATGACATCCAATACTAAGGTGGGGGAAGTTGACTATCTCGTCGAGGAGGCAATATATAAAAGTAGAAGAATTTTATGATATACATTGAGTTTTATCATGTATAATACTCTGTAAGCAAAATTAATACAATAATTAAATTTATTTTAAAATACTTAAATATAAAAAATGTCATGTTATTGAGTGCTTTGATATTCGGTATCATACCCAACAAAACTTAATGAATATCATAGCAATTTTTTTTAATTATATGCATACTAAATTTGTAGGTTAATAAAGTGACATAGATCATTGACTTAGTTGCTCATCTTGCTACCTATATTGACAACACGAGTGCTATTCAAATTGTACCATTGCTTTCACATTTTAATAGTATTTATTTATGTAGAAACGTAAGAATAATAAATAAATTGATTAAAGACAACAAGGCCAAAGAAATGAAAAAGGAATGTGTTATCCAAAGCCAAGACATACATTGGCATGGGGCTTTCAAGTGCCAACTAATACATGACACACACTTTGCTCGTGTCACCCTTATGCCTTTCCTATCCTTCTAACCTCTAACCTTTTTGCCAACTCTTTTACCTATATCCTTTTCCCAAAACTTCAATTTCAAACAACTAACACATGATAATGACTTCCCTAATTAAAACTTGTTTTTAGGGACCATTGATGGCTATATGCAAAGTGCCCACACATGTTGTTCCAACATTTTCAACGAAAGACTAGTATGTGCTTGTGTTTAGGATCAAATTTCAGTCTTATCCAACATTTGAGTTTGTCATACGGGAGAATGGCTGGGAAAGACTGAGTCGACTCACTGTATCTGCAGGGTAGATTGAGACACAGTGCCCCAACAGAGTTAGTTTAAAACCTATTCATTCGGTATAGTATAATTCAATTAGAAAAATGTATTTTTATCTATAGACAGAGTGACAAACACCACCTATAAATTCACACACATAAAATGGAAATTCTGAGTTCAAACCCGAGTGCCACAAAAATTAAGTCTAACAACATCGATTTTGTCATGTGCCGATTAGAAAAATGTTAAGCAAATACTTCCTGTGAACTCGTATAGAAGTAACAAACAACTTTTTAGATTCATTAATAAGTGATGTATCTGGACTGATGTATCTGTACTAGTTCAAATACATCACTTTTTCATTAAATCTAAAAAAGTATTTGTTCCTTCTATACGAGTCCAGAGGGAGTATATCCTAACATGTTTTATTAGTTATTATTTTTCTGTATTTGATTCAGTTTCTTCTGCACTGTACTGCACAAACCATTATTCTTTTCATCTTATTATTCCGTTTCTCATGATATTTATTCTTTTTTTGGATGCCATATATAATGATTTCTATTTTATTTCTCAATTCCCCCTTTGACAGAAAATCCGACTTGGTGCAGGTTGATTCCTTTTGTTGATGAAATTTTGGTATTTATTTTAAATTACACATAATAATTGAATAAAGTCAACAAAAGTAAACAAAACATTTTCTGTGGTTTTTTTTATTGCTCCATGTTTTTTCATTGCTCACGATTTAGTAATTAAATTTTTGCAAACCATGAAGCTATATATATATATATATATATATATATATATATATATATATATATATATATATATATATATATATATATATATATATATGCTTATTCAGTTAAATTATAATCATTTAATATTTTTACATTAGTGAAAGCATTTGATGGAATGCATTTTTTTATTTTTAACAAAAGTTCGATTTCTTTTTTTGGCAAACAAAATATATAATATTGTGCATAGTTTAAATCTCTTGTACGATCATTATTATTAAAAAAAAAAACTCTATCATTTACTCGAATAGTCAACCGAATTAAAAATTTGGATCATATTAAAATTGAATCTAAACATCCAAATTAGGGCATATGCTAGTTTTATTTTATCTTCTAATAATGTAAACACAAATGATTCCAAGTCGATTACGTATTGAGTGAAGTGATATGCTTTTTTGGTTACTTATCATTTGTATGTAATTTTCACCGAATTTAACGATAAGTAATCTACGCTAGGGACTTAGTTGGCCATGAGTACCCGATTTTGTCGGTCCATGTGATTCTCTCTTTTAATAGAGTTTTTGTCACACTCAATTCGAATTTAAAACCTTAATACGAAATCTGAGTCTAATTACCATCAGACGAACAGTTACTTGTGAGTTATTATTGGTTGTAGTGATGTGTATGTTGGCACCACGTAACACCACTTAATTCATTCAATTCAATTTTGTCTTCTAGTGTTCCAAATTTCCCACCTCATCATTCAAGTTTCAACTATGACCCAAAACAACACTTTTGATACTATACTAGTATTTCACAAACAATTTTTTTTATCATCATTATTTATATTTATTAATTCTTCCCTATTTATCATATGTCCAAATTTTCAAATCCTTCGAACGATGACCAACTATATAGAAACAAATAATTGTGTCAAAAAAATATAAAAACAAATAATGTTAATTTTTTTTCTTCCCTCGTACATGTTAATTATGTCGCATCACCAACTTTGCTCTGTCAATTGTACGGCCACTAGCTATTTTATTGTGAGCATTACATAAGCTTTTTGCAAAGTATCCATAAATTATTGGTGTAAACATAATTGATCCGTGTTTCTATTTTATAATTTTATAGAAGTAGGGTTTGAGTTTTCTTTCGATAAACAAAAATTCATTGATGGGAGCACACGAGGTGCACAAACACAACACAATTCAAATGTTGTTAATACAGAGGAGGACATTATTCCACCAAGAAAGGAGAATAGATAGAACCCTGTCGACCCCATAAATAAACCAATTTAAGATAAACATTTTATGTGGGTTATAATCGAATAAATATTGGGTTCTTCTCCCCTAAACAGAACACTATTCCGAGTAGGGATGACAATTGAGCCCCATGTCCATAGGGTACCCGCAAAATTACCCGCACATATGGGTGCTGGCTCAAGTACGGGCATTACGGTGCTCAGCCCGCCCAGGCCCAAGCCGCACCCGCATATATATAAATAATATTACAACTTTACCTATATATAATTTTAAAAAATGATTTTTTTTTCTTTCATAAAACACTAAATCTAACTACTAAATAACATTTTGGATATTTTTAATTCACTAAATATTATTGTCTATAGTATTTAGTTAGTAGATACAAAAAATAATGGCTCTTTAAATTGAATTATAGTGCTTTTAATGTTATTTATTAATTTTTGTTGTTAAAGTGCGGGTAATTGGTGTGCCCATGGGCACTTGGTACCCAGAGGGTACGGGGACGGACACTATAGTGCCCTGCCCATACATGTGCGGATAGAGCTGTCAATTTTGGCCTAGCCCACGGGCCCGATATTTTGGTTGGGCTGGGCTCTAAAAATAGAGGCCCAAAAACAATGGTAAGTTTTTTGGCCCAATCATATATATGGGCCAGGGCTGGGCTGGCTCGATTTTTTTTTTTTGTAATTTTCAATTCTAACAAAAAAAAACTACATTCCACTTGACTTGAGTAACCCTCACGACCAAAAAAAAACTTGAGTAACCCACACATGTTTTTCACTTACAATAACCCACTTCATTCGCTCTCCTTTTCACTTATTGTTTCCACTAACACACTTGCTCCAACCCTAGACCTGGCACTCTCTGCTTCCGTTCTCTGCTTCCTCCACTCATCATCAGTCATCATCGTCGCCACTCATCACCATCGCCTTCCTTCTTCATCAGTAGTAAAAATTTCAATTTTATTTTTCACACATCATATTGTTAATGTTGCTATGGTCGTGTTGATTCACTGTGGGTATTTGCCTCTAATACTGTTAATGTCACCTTCTTTCCTTCTTCCTTTATCTATTATGTAGTATGCTACTTCAAAAATATTGTTATTATGTATGTTGCTCATTTTTAGAAAAAAACTATGGTCAAAATTCTAAAAATTAAATGATTCGTGGCCCATGGGCCGATGTCGGGCCATAAAATATGCAGCCCATTAGAATATTGGGTCGGCCTGACCCAACCCACAAATGTTGTTTGGCCCTGTGGGTCGGCCCGGTCCGGACCCGACCCATTGACAGCTCTATGTGCGGAGCATGTACGGGCACTATAGCACCCTGCCCATAGGGTACTCATTGCCATCCTTAATTCCGAGCCTTCCAGATGCACCAACACGTTGCCAACCATAACATGTATTTAACCTTCTTAGCCTTTTTTTCCCGAACACAAGTCACCAAAACCTATAAAATGTAGAGCAATATTCACCGAGTTCGGCGTCTGCACGTCTAACCCGAGTCAACCTTAGCCCAAACACTTCTTGCGAGACTACATGTCAGGAAATGATGTTGTAGCTCTTCGCGCACACCCCTGCAAACAACACAAACAACATCTTCCTCCGAAAAATTAACACGCTTAAACAAAAAATCACGAACAGGAAGTGAGTCCTTGAACAATCTCCACTACTCCTTGAACATGTATTTATATTTTATATAGTATTATTATCTAAAATTTTCATCACTAATCCAATTCTCGTGGAGTTTTCTCATCAATGATTATTCATTTGAACTTATAGCCAGATGCAGGTTATTCTTCTTCCTCTTCATTCAATACATATATCATTTTGTTAATCCAGTGTGAATTAGATCAACTGAGGGGTTTTGCTATTTATATAATTTAATTTGATATGGGCAAATGGACAAATAAATATCTAGTCTAACCAAAAAAGTTGTTCTAATGATTGTTGAGAACATTTGTTTAAGAGTTTAAGAGGCTCAAACAGAAGCTCAGTGAAAGGAAGAATATTTTTCTTTTACTTTTTGTATCTTGAAAAGCCAAATATTTATCCCTAAATTAATTCATTGCTAAATATTCAACTTTTCAAATAAATAAAAAAAGAATCGCTATATATTCAATATGTAGAAAAAAATAACTTAAATTATTTAACTGAAAATACTACTTTTCGGCTACACACGGTATTTTCTGAAAAGGAGAACAGACAATGCTCTTTTTATTACTATTTTTCTGATACTCATTCTTTTATTAGGTGAAATTCATATCGGTTCCACCATTTTGAAAATGAGATGAGATGATGAGATTATCAATTTAGTGGGATCCACATAATTTATAGGCTAAATACCACTTTTGGTCATTTATCTTTGCTCTAAGTTTTACTTTGGTCATTTATCTTTTTTTGGGTCCGTTTTGGACCTTTATCTCATTTTTGTGTCAGTTTGGTCCTTTATCTTTATTTTGTTTCATTTTGGTCATTTATCTTTCATTTATTGTTTCATTTTGGTCTTCTTAAACAAAAAAAAATGAAGAACACTATGAATGTGCTCAAGAACACCAAGAACACTTTGATTTTTTGTTTCTTGAATAACTCAGACAATACGCGACCAAAATGTTCTGTTTAAGAAGACCAAAGTGAAACAATAAATGAAAGATAAATGACCAAAATGAAACAAAATAAAGATAAATGACCAAACTGACACAAAAATGAAAGATAAATGACCAAAACGGAACAAAAAAAAGATAAAGGACCAAAGTGAAACTTAGAGAAAAATAAAGGACCAAAAGTGGTATTTAGCCTAATTTATATTTAGAGTATGTTTGTTATAGTTTTCTTTAAGAACAATCACTTTTTTTAAAAATAGGGTCCGTTTGTTACGGATTAAAAAATAAGTGATTTTGTTGTTAAATAATTTAGAGATTAGCGTTTAGAGATTTTTAAAAAAATGAGAAGTTGTTTGTGTTTGTGTAACATAGTGAAAATCACTTATTTAAAAAAATTATTCTTAAAAAACTGATTTTTATGGGAAGATACTCGAATCTAAATAAATTCGAATTCCAATCAATGTCTAAATCTGACATCATCATCCTATGTGGCATATTAGCCACGTGGCAATGACACAAGTATATAAACATCATCATGATCTTCGTTCACTCGCTCGCAGGTTGTCTTCTTAATTATCTTATCACAGCGTAAACCAAATTCATTTCCGTTCAAAGAAGAACAAAATAACAAAAAAAAAACGTTACTCTTACAATCTTCACTCACCAAGAGAGAGAAACAATTTACGAAAATCTCACACAACGACGAAAACTGAAGACCTAGAGAGAGAAAATTTTCCCGGAAAATTACCTCCGCGAAAATTCGCCGGGAAAATAAAAGAAAAAAAAAATAGAAGATGGCGACGCCGTTAACGGGAGTGGCGCTTTTAGACGGAGGTGGAGGAGTAGCGGTTCTGTCGAATCGTGTGAGTAGGATGGATTCCTCTTCTTCTTCTTCCTCCTCCAATGGCGGTGGCAGCGCCGGCGGCGGATTCAATTTCTCCGCCTTATCGGAATCGCCAATTCTGATTTTCTTGTTCTTCCAGAAAGCGATTCGGAACGAGCTCGATGCGTTGCACCGATTGGCCATGGCTTTTGCTACTGGAAATTGCTCCGATATCAGCCCTCTCGCCGAACGCTACCATTTCCTTAGATCGATGTACCGGCATCACTCCAATGCCGAAGATGAGGTGCGTATTTTAGGACATGTAGTTTTCGATTATTTGTTTTCTCCGAAATTTGTGTTAGGTTTTTGGTTGAATTGCTTAATCGAGTTTCATTGGTGTGGAAAAATGGAGATTACTCTGCGCTATGGTTCATATTTCATTTGATTGATGGCTTCAGCAATTTAGTTAGGGGAAAAACTGGGTTAAGTTTCAGTGATAAAATATTTTGAAATTGAATTACAGTGGTTTTTTTCCATTCAATTACAAGCCAGTAAATTTGAAATAACACTGCATAATTTGAAATCAACTTCTCTGCTTGATTTACCCGTGTGATGCAGAATGTTAATTACAAGCGTATGTACTAGTGTTCATGCTGCTGTAGTGGTTGAACTATGTATAGTGGTTTTGCAGGTCTAAATTATTTAAATAACATTGTGCTGATTGTATTCTGATTTGACACTGAATTGAGCTCTTATGTAATAAAGGTTACTAAATGTAGAGCAAATAGGTAGTGGCACATAAGTTTATGTATATCTCTGTGCACAGAAAGTTTGGCGGTATTACTGGATAATAAGCTTGGTGTCTATGTAACTGTTAGACTTGCAATGCATTTTTTAAAACAATTTTTTATAGGAAATCTGTGAATTTTGTCAATTACAGATTTAAGTTATAAGAATTCCCTTTATATTTCATATACCTGTTGGATAATATACTATGATTTCTTGATGGAGTCCAATGACTGTTTTTTATGATGTATATGGCTGTATGCTATTGCTATGTCTTGCATGTGTTTCCTTCCTAGTTTACCAATTCATCATTTTATTAAATTGGCAACTTGCTTCTGGCTTTTTGCTATGTTCAAACATCCTGTTTTTCTGCTTGTTCAATTCTGAAGAAAAGGAAATCTGTTATGGAATGTAGGTAATTTTTCCAGCCTTGGATAAACGTGTGAAGAATGTAGCACAAACATATTCTCTTGAACACAAGGGTGAAAGCAATCTTTTTGATCACCTATTTGAGCTATTAAACTCTTCCATCGATAATGACGAAAGTCTGCGAAGGGAGTTAGCGTCCTGCACGGGAGCTCTGCAAACATCAGTTAGTCAACACATGGCTAAGGAGGAGCAGCAAGTAAGTTTGTTTAATAACTCTTTCATTCATTTCCAAATTCCAACCACTTGAACTCTAACAATAGAAAATGCAAAGTTTGAGATAGCTGAATCGGGAAGTTTGTTTTTCCCCTCCCTACAAGCTAAAATACTGCTTTTTGCCATTTGGTTATTGCAGGCTATGTGCTAATTTTTTTGTGCTACCGTTGTAAAAATTTTGTTTTCTCTGTTGATTAATACTTTGCGTACTTGCCTCAAAAAAAAAATACTTTGCGTACTTGATGTGTTAAATAATCATGTCTGGCAGCCTCCCTTAAGGGAGTTCTTTCAATATAGGCATCTAAATGATTCATTGTGGTATCATGCGATTAATTTTAAATGCCTGATTTTTTTTTGTGCTTTGTGGTGTGTCTGCTTTTTTGTTTGTTGGATGATATCAGGTATTTCCGTTGCTTATTGAGAAGTTCTCTCTTGAGGAACAAGCATCTTTAGTTTGGCAGTTTCTTTGCAGTATTCCTGTGAATATGATGGCTGAATTTCTTCCATGGCTTTCGACATCCATATCACCTGATGAATCTCAGGATTTGAGGAAGTGCTTAAGCAAGATAGTGCCAGAGGAAAAGCTTCTTCAAAAGGTGTGTCTTTAAATGCTGTTTTAGAGCATTTTTCTTTCCTTTTCCTTTCTAATGCTTTTTCATGGGTGTGAACAGAATTTACGTACATTTGATTTGTCATGGTAATGCATCTGATCTTATTCTTGCTTATTGAAGGTTATCTTTGCCTGGATGGAAGGGAGAGGTAGTGTTAACACAGTTGAAAATTGTGTAGATCATTGTCATGATCGATGTGGTCCTAATCCTTTAGCTCATCAGATTGGGAAGATAAAATGTGCATGCGAGTCCACTGCAACTGGGAAAAGAAAATATTCTGCATCTATCCTAGATGTTCCTGAGACAATGGAAACACATCCTATAGATGAAATATTGCTCTGGCATAATGCTATAAAAAAAGAGTTAAATGAGATAGCAATGGACACCAAAAAGATACAACACTCTGGACATTTTACTAATCTATCTGCTTTTAATGAGAGGTTGCAATTCATTGCTGAAGTTTTCATATTTCACAGGTATCACCACAACTTGTTTTTACACTTATCTGTCTTGTGGAAGCATCATATGTCTCTTCAATTAAACAGTTCCTTATTTTGATTTTCTTAGGGCCTATCCCTTGTTTGTTTACAACTGAACTTGCTTTTTTACTTTTCCTCTGTTCATTTTTACCCTATATTGGATCCCGATACTATGTAAAAAAATTCCTCATTTCTCATTTAAGAAAATAATTGATGGACAGCCAAAGAAGAAACATGAAGTACAGAATAATTAAATTTGAATGCACAGAATATTTTGTGGACTTCTCATTTTCCAACTAGTATATAAAATGCACGACTTGGAGAATTGCTAATACAGCATGAAAAGTTCTTTTGTTGCTTCCTCGTAGGATCAGTAATACTATATGAAAAGGAGAGAAAACTAATTTTTCCTTTAGGAGTGAATGAGAAGTACTAATGGTTGGCAAGCTTTCATGGAATGTCGATGTAGTTTTTGCTTACTATAGGAACTTCTCCTGTTTTATTTTCATATCCCCTGGTAAATTGATTGACAAAATGATTCTTATAAAGATTGAAATGTGGTAGTCTCTTTTTTAGATGCTATCTTCTGTATTTTATTTATTATTTTTTTAAGGATTGTGATAATTACAAGAAATAGTTAATAAATAAGCTGTCCTGAAATGCTTTTATAATAATATCTTGCTAAGGGACTTTCTAACGATCTTTAATTATAATAATGTCCTATACTTCATAGAGTGACAAAATGGCTGTTAAAAGAAAGTGAGCTACTTTCTTAAATGCTGTCCTCCGTATTAGTTCATCATGTAGTGTTAGAAATGTGCGACAAGCAATGGTTAATTGATTATTTCCGTGAATGCAGTATTGCTGAGGACAAGGTTATTTTTCCAGCAGTAGATGGAGAGTTTTCTTTCTTTCAGGAGCATGCTGAAGAAGAAAGCCAATTTAATGATTTCCGTTCTTTGATTGAAAGTATTCCAAGTGAAGGAGCAACTTCTGGTTCGGAAGCTGAATTTTATTCCAAGTTGTGCTCACATGCTGATCATATAATGGAAACCATACAGAGGCACTTCCATAATGAAGAAGTTCAGGTGATTCTTTACTGCTCATGTAATAATTTTTCTGAGAAAATCTAAAGGGAGATGTGAATGTCTAAACTCTAAAGCAATGCAACGTTACAATTACAATAGGATGATTGATAAATTGGTTGGTGGGATTTGAGTATGTTTAGTAGATACATTGTAGCTTGTCAAAGGTTCATAAATATGAGCATTTCTTGGATGAACTAATATTATTATTTTGATAGAGAAGTATGACATAGGGAGTTATGATAGGAACCAACTGGTATATTGAACGAAATAGGACTATTACATGAATGTTTTGCTGGATATTTGAGAGATCCAACCCTCTCCTAAGCCAAATGGCCCTCTAGTGTATACAATTGACAAAGACCCTCATTCCTATCCCACTACCTTCTTATTTATAGGCAACATGCCTTATAGTTACTTGACTAACTAACTATTCAACCAACTAACTAACCCTTAACTAATATAACAAACATTTACTAACTCTACTACTACTATATAACAGACCTATCAATACTCCCCCCGGGGACTTTCACCTTGTCCTCAAGGTGACTCAAAAAATGAAATTTATTGTTGACAAGTTGCCTCCCACGATGAGCCCACCACACACCGCTGTGCCACCCGTGAGAGATTTGTAAAAGAGGATCGGTTGTTGGTGGAGATATCTGTCCATGGAATTTCCCTCATGAGCATTCCCTGAACTCGCAGCAACCAAAATTAGCAATGGACCTTTGTAACCTTCAACATTTGACCAAAATCTGTCGAGGCCTCTTCCATGGGTGGATGACCTATAAAGAAGGCTATCATTCATTCCAGCTCCCCTGCTAGTAAATGCTCTACATATCTCTTCATTTCTGTACTTCTACGTGTGATAGAAACTGCCCATGCCCTTCCTTTGGTTAAAATATAATCACATGCAAGTGGTAGGCGAAGTATCCACAAGAGAGGAGGAATTAGAGGATGCCAATTCATCCTGTGCAGCTCATCGCCATTTGAAGTCTTGCATGAAAATACTGCCTTAAGCAATCCGGGAGGCATGGTACTGTACTCATAACCCATGTACTAAACTTCCCAGCAGGAAGTTGAACTTCCAAGCTCGAGACATCACAATCCCGGACATCCAACCCATCCATATCTTCAACACACGAAGTGACAGCCGACAATACCAAATGACTCGGATCCCAAGACACTAACTAACTTTTCTCTCTCTTTCAAATTTCTACCATCCCATGACATAACCCAACACGTGGAAAGAAGCAGAAACACATGGCTAGGAAGAAGGTACCCACTAATCTTGCAATCAACATCCCCTGATTCAAACTCAAAATTCACCGGCAAATTTGCTCTTCTTCCTGCATCAAGAAACACTCGAGAAGCTTGTTCAGGTATAATCGAGCGCAGCTACTCTAGCACAACACTTGTTATAGCCTTTCACAAATTCAACCCAACTAATTCCTCCTTTATCAACCATGAAAAAGTGATCAACTAAAGATGAACCTAAGTGATCCAATAATACCGGAAACGAATCTACCGCGTCTTTAGCATAGTAACTTCTACTTTCGCGATTGAAACCGAAGCATTGCTGTAAAATTTCTAAGGAAACTGTGTTTGTTTCGGAATCGGCAAGCTTGGAGAAAACTTTCCGAAGTATGGGAATAGCTCCGGTGGAGGCTGCAACGTTTTCTTCCTCCTGCTGTTCCCCCGAAACCTTTTGCTCCGTCGAGGTTGACGCTCCCATCGTCGACGTCCCTTCGCGTTGCAGCGAGACGTTTTTCTGATGGATTCGGGTCGGGTCACGTAAACACGGATGGATCAGACCCATTTGGTTTCGGACTCGACTCATTTGGTTTCGGGTAGTGAATTCCCCATTACAATTGACTCGAAGCCAATCATCACTTCCTTTCCTTCTCATCAGCAGCGACCCTGTGCTCGGAGCAAGGTCAAGCGGTTCTGGCTCCGGCGGCCTTGAGGTGGTCGGTGGCTCGCCACTGGTTTCTTTCCTCTTCCATTTCTTCTTCCAGATCGCCCCCCTGATTCCCCCAACAAGCAGTCCCTGTTTATCATATTCCTTCCTCGACCATGGCGGTTTCAGGTTCTTGAATTTTCTGGCAACGGCGAGTTGCTTCTGTCTCCGTCTATTCAACATGGCTCTTTTCTTGATGACAGGTCTCAATGTTCCGGCAGCTGCGAATTACTTCTGTTTTCGTCTATTCACGTTCAGGAAATCCCCTCCATCCATGAGATTGCTCCACATGTGTGTGCCATTGTCAGGTGGTTTCGGTGGTGGTGGTGCCTTGTTCCCCACTTCTTGCTTTCCTTCCCTTCGTTGCGTTCTTGATCTTGTGTAAACGATTTCGCTCACACGAGCTCCAATCACCGGCAACGCACCAAGAGGTTCTGGTGGTGACGGTTCAGCCTTGGTTCGTTCTATTACGACAAGTTGTTTCGGCTCCGATGGTGCCAACGATGGACCACGACCTGTTGACACTCTCTTGGACTCCGAACTAGCCACTTTGTCGCTGGAATTCCGCACTTCCTTCCGGTGTGTAGTTTTCTTGGAAGCAATTCTTGAATTTTTTGTTGCTCGCCTTCTTCTCCACCTTACCGTGATGCCTCTCATCTTAAGTGCCAAACAAACATTCTGCTTGGACCATATTTGGACGTTGCAATGTTCAGTTTCCACCTCTGATTTCTTGCTTCCCGTTGAAAAAGTAGTTGCGCCGTGTTTCTTGGAATTTTGATTTGAAGATTGTTCTTTTGCAAGAACCGTACCTTCACTTCTGTCCTCCACAAGATTGGACTTACCAAGACTCGTGATTCTCCAATTGCTTTCTCGTTGGTATTTTTCGATGATTTGACGTATACCCGCCACCAATTCTTGCCACTGTTGTGGATCCATAGTGCACACAATGAATTTTCCTTGCGGATCGAAACTTGCTCTGATACCAGTTGATAGGAACCAACTGGTATATTGAACGAAATAGGACTATTACATGAATGTTTTGCTGGATATTTGAGAGATCCAACCCTCTCCTAAGCCAAATGGCCCTCTAGTGTATACAATTGACAAAGACCCTCATTCCTATCCCACTACCTTCTTATTTATAGGCAACATGCCTTATAGTTACTTGACTAACTAACTATTCAACCAACTAACTAACCCTTAACTAATATAACAAACATTTACTAACTCTACTACTACTATATAACAGACCTATCAAGTTATTTACTTCTTAATCCATAGTTGAATATTTACGGCAAGAAAGTTGCAACACAGATCTACATTTTGGTCTATTTTTAATGTGTGTAATTTCTCACATCTGTAGGTTCTTCCACTTGCACGGAAGCACTTTAGCTTCAAAAGGCAATGTGAACTAGTGTATGAAAGCTTGTGCATGATGCCTCTTAAATTGATTGAGCGCGTCCTGCCATGGTTTGTTGGATCATTAACTGAAGATGAAGTAGTGGTGTTTCTGAAAAACATGCAATTGGCAGGTTTTATTTCTATTTTGTTTTGTTTCTCACCTAAGGAATTATATTTTTAAAGTTTTTTATGTCTATATTTGTTTCTGAAATTATATTTTGACAATTTACCAATCTGTTCCAGCTCCAGCAACTGATTCTGCTTTAGTTACACTCTTCTCTGGTTGGGCTTGCAAGGCTCGTAAAAATGGGCTGTGTTTGTCTTCAAGTGCATCGGGTTTCTGCCCTGCTAAAAATATTGTCCGGTCTTCCTGTACTTGTGTTTCTCCATTGTCTGGTGATGGGACCCAAAGACCAGTCAAGCGAAACATGTTGGAGTCTCACAAAAGTGGAGATGTCTCTAAAGCTCCAGAAAATGGAAGTACCCAAAAACCATGTTGTGGTGCCCGGTCATGTTGTGTACCAGCTTTAGGCGTCAGCAGTAACAATTTGGGGCTGAGTTCACTTTCTACAGCCAAGTCCTTACGCTCCTTGTCTTTCACCTTTTCTCCTCCATCTCTTAATTCTAGTCTTTTCATGTGGGAAACAGACAGCAGCTCCTGTGACGATGGCTCTGCAGAAAGACCAATTGACACCATATTTAAATTCCACAAAGCAATACGCAAAGACTTGGAGTATTTAGATGTTGAATCCGGTAAGCTATGTGATGGTGATGAAACAACTATCCGGCAATTTACTGGAAGATTTCGTCTTTTGTGGGGTTTATATAGAGCTCATAGTAATGCTGAAGATGATATAGTTTTTCCTGCATTGGAATCCAAAGAGACACTTCATAATGTGAGCCATTCTTACACGCTGGACCATAAGCAGGAAGAGAAGTTATTTGAAGATATCTCTTGTGTTCTTTCTGAGCTTTCTGCCCTTCATGAAGCAATGCAGACGACCGATATGTCAGAGGATTTAGTTGACAGTAATTTGGGAATTTCTGATGCCGATGATAATGATATTGTCAGAAAGTACAATGAGCTTGCAACTAAGCTTCAAGGGATGTGCAAATCTATACGTGTGACCCTGGATCACCATATTTACAGGGAAGAGCTGGAGCTCTGGCCATTGTTTGGAAAACATTTTACCGTGGAAGAACAAGACAAGATAGTGGGTCGGATAATTGGAACAACGGGTGCTGAAGTTCTCCAATCAATGTTACCATGGGTGACTTCTGCACTCACACAAGACGAACAGAACAAAATGATGGATACGTGGAAACAAGCAACTAAGAACACAATGTTCAATGACTGGCTAAATGAATGCTTGAAGGAGAGTCCAGCATCTACATCACAGACAGAAACATCAGAACGTAGCACTTCTCAAAGAGGTTTCTAATATTCTTTGAGTTCCTTTCATGTTTCATGGAAATTGAAGAATGGAAAATTAAAAAGTATTGTTTGCTATGATTTTGTATAGGTGCTGAATATCAAGAAAGCTTGGACCTGAACGATCAGATGTTTAAGCCGGGTTGGAAAGACATATTCCGGATGAATCAGAGTGAACTTGAGTCGGAAATCCGGAAGGTTTATCGCGACTCAACTCTTGATCCAAGGAGAAAGGCATATTTAGTGCAGAATATGATGACAAGGTTGGTTCTGGTTTCTATAGTTCTGATGTTTTATATAATTATGACGTTAATCTACTGTCTTAAAGCTCTTCCTGATTTGTTTTTTGTTCATTGTAGTCGCTGGATAGCTTCGCAACAGAAGTTACCTAAATCTCTATCTGGGGAATCATCTAATAAAAAAATAGAAGGATGCTCACCTTCATTTCGGGACCCAGAGAAACAAGTATTTGGTTGTGAGCATTATAAGAGAAATTGCAAGCTTCGAGCTGCTTGTTGTGGCAAGTTATTTACATGCAGATATTGTCATGACAATGCCAGTGATCACTCAATGGATAGGTAATATTTTTGTGATTTCTTCTAGTACTTATCGTATGCATTTCTAATTTTTTACTTGATAATTGCAGAAAAGCAACATTGGAAATGATGTGTATGCGCTGCCTGACTATACAACCAGTTGGGCCCATATGCACGTCGACTTCATGTGATGAACTTTCAATGGCGAAGTACTATTGTAACATCTGCAAATTTTTTGATGATGAAAGGTAGTTTAGATTCGTACTTTAGACTTCAAAAGATTAGTGTTAAAAGTGCTGTTTACTTTTTTACTTTTTGTTGCTTAAGAGGATTTATAGACCTGGGAAATGAGGTAGGAAGGAATAGAATCCATTATATCAAGCAAACCTATGTGTGCTATGAGCTCAAAAAACATAATGCAAAATAAAAGGTTATAGCTTTCAGTTTCTTCTTCATATCTTCATATGCTTGCGTATAAAGATAACAGTCTCGGATGCACTTGTTAAACATCATAGTTACTTTGTAGACATGGCTATATAGGTTTCAAAGAAAAGAGACAGGACATTGAGGAAATATTACATGATTGAACTAAATCAATTAAGGCTTGATCCATACTCTGAGTCTGAGGTGAAAAATCATCTCTTTCTTTGAAAAGAGATGGAGAATATTTGGGATTGTTTGCATTTTGGTCTCTATTTAGTGTAAAGGACATGGCCTTTTTAATGCAGTGTCACTAACATAAACTTTGAAGGATTGCAAAGCTGTTATTTTGTAATATTAATTTTATTTTTCCATGTACCTTTTGGCTGATAACTTGGCAATGTTCTTCCTCAGGAATGTTTACCACTGCCCATTTTGCAATATATGCCGTGTTGGACAAGGTCTTGGCATTGATTACTTTCACTGTATGAAATGCAATTGTTGCATAGGGCTAAAATCAGTAACTCACAAGTGCCTAGAGAAAGGTTTAGAAATGAACTGCCCCATTTGCTGTGACGACTTGTTCACATCAAGTGCGACGGTCAGAGCTCTACCTTGTGGGCATTACATGCATTCATCTTGCTTTCAGGTATGTCACTCCCATTTCAGATTTTAGCCTCCCATACACAAAGAAAAAGAAAATATGGACCTGAACCATTTGTCCTTTATCTTCATTCTTCTTCAACGGGGGTTATCTAAAAAATGTTTTAGATTCCTTCTTATACTTTGTTGTAAAATTTTAGGCATACACTTGCAGTCACTACACATGTCCAATCTGCAGCAAGTCATTGGGAGATATGGCGGTGAGAATAACTTCTATAATCTTATAACTTAGTATTCTAAGTGATATAATTAGGATGCTTTTGATAAATTTCAACGCCTTAAATTTTTAGGTATGCATGATTAACAGCCTGTTTGGTATAGATTTTCTTCACCGCAAACAAACAATTTGTCTTCCCGATGCAATAAAACAGGAGAATTCTAAAGCTAGTCCTTCCTTTCTTTTAGTAAACGCATACGGACACCATAATTGTACACTTAAAAAATCTAAAACAAACATAGGCTAAATAGATAGTTAAAGTACAGAAAGTAAATTTGTTATCTCCAGATTCTTTCGTTCTTGTTTCTTATAAGTTGTGATTGGGTGAGGGAGTTGCTTTGTGACCCATTTTATTGGAGGTTCAGTTGTAATTTCAATAGGATATTGGGATATATATAAATATAAATATTAAAGTAAAAGCCTCTGCTTTCAATTTAAAATGGGACTGCTTAAATTTTCAAGTCATACAACATTTAAGCTGTTTCTCTACCTACCCAGGTTTACTTTGGTATGCTTGATGCATTGTTGGCTGCTGAGGTGCTTCCTGAAGAGTACAGAGATCGCCATCAGGTATACTTCTGTCTGTCTCGTCAATATTTATGTCATCCTTGTTAAATTACTCTTCACTATATTCCTTTCAAAAGTTAATATGGGTTTTCTTCTTTATGAGTTCTTTTTCCGTCTAAGATAATGCAGTAATAATAATTAATAAAGGCCATGTCTCAAATTATATGACTTGTATAACTCATTTGACATTAGTTATACATAGCGAGAATAATTATGTTGAATACCATTTTTTTGGCGCTTTTTACCAATGAGTAATACGGACCAAGTTTGTGTGCAATCACTTTTAGGTGCATTCAGTGCAGTCATAAAATCTGAATCATTAAACGTATTTCTGAGCCCTTAAATATTTTACATATAAAAAAATAAAAGCTATGAGGAGAGAGACAGACACATAATTTATGACCGTACCGACTGCATACAAAAATGACTGCATACGCATAGGATCCAAATTCCGAGTAATACTTCTTGGTAGAAAATGAAAAACATAGAAATGATGTGGCAAGCGTCTTGCAACATTTCTAAGTGTGTTAGCAATAGCTTTCTTGGTACAAAACGAAAAGCATAGAAATGATGCGGCAAGCGTGTTGCAACATTTCTAAGTGTGTTAGCAATAGCTTTCGTACATTTAGTTTCGTATGAGTTTTGCTCTTTACCAACAATTCATTTCACAGATCGTAATGTTTTGTGCAAGGTTCTACAGTGTATGTTTTGATTAAGGAGACGTTAAATTTTAAATTTTGTTATAACCTAAGGAAATATGTATGTTCCCAAAAACAAAACTTTTATATTTTAAATTCGAGTCCTCACTATTGAGAGTGAAGAATCATATAATTGACTCTCCCTTTCAATGAGACGATTTATTATAACAGATTTTTTATTGCTTTGGAAAATCATTTCTCAAATTTAATCAACTATAGTTTTTTCAATTTTTATTATCAAAACTTTTTATGACTATATAATTCTAAATTTAAATTTATGTATATTCTTTTCATAGTTTTAAATATTTTTCTTGATTTATATTTTAAAATTTCCAAAATACTGTGCAATCAGGGAATACTTGCTAGTCTTAATATATTTATTTTTTTGAAATTAAAATAATTGTGAGTAAGAAAATGTCGTGTACAAATAATATTTGTGATACACCTCATAGCATTTTGAAGTTCACCAATTTTGCACAAAAAAAAATTGTTTATTCTCATCTGCTCATGACCAGTGACAATAAAATGAAGCAGCTGAATGTATTTATTGGTGTTATTTTTACCATTGTATAAAAAAATAATTTCCAACAAAATAAGCTGAAATAAAATAAAAAGATACCTCAGTAGCAGGTAATTTTTCAACTCCAATCTGTTAATCATTTTTGTAATGGCAATGCAGGACATACTCTGCCATGACTGTGATCGAAAGGGCACTTCACGCTTCCACTGGATGTATCACAAATGTGAATTTTGTGGCTCATATAATACTAGAGTGATCAAGACTGAGGCAACAAATTCCAGCTGCCCTTGATGTTCATACAGAGAGTTTGTATATACTTTTGTATAGCCAATCCAATTTTCCCCACAACCAAGAATCTGGTTACTTTTCATTTTTATACATAATGCAATCGAGTCTCTTCTCGAAGGCCGGCCGGCGGAGATAGAAGCAGCAAATCAGTTCCATTGTTTTGTTGTCATGTACAGATAGTTTTTATTGCATGTTCCAAATCCCTTTTTCGCAATGGATACTTTAGCTGCTCCTTTTCTTTTTCTCCTCCTGGTTAGGTTAGAATTCAGTGCTCGTTTGGTTTGGTGGTGCGATTATCAAACTCTCGGCAAGTTTCCACGTCCATATAGAAGTTTGGATTTGGAGTTTCTAATGGTCTGTTTGTTTCTGTGCCGAACTCAAACTAAACTTACGGTCCAAGTTAAAGCTGCTAATTGTAGCATCCAAGTAGTTTTTGTAGACTCGGCCGTGATTCCAAACAGGCGACAAGAAATTGAGTTTTCCATGGATGCAAGTTTGACAGATTGAAATGCATTTCCAAGACTAATTGAGCTGCGTCACCTTCTGAGTCTTGTTAGAATTTTTTTAAGTGATGAAATATATACCAAATGATTTTATGAAGCTTTCATTATTTATATCGTTTTGAGCACGATTATGTAATTGGTCTATCAATGTAGATAGATAGTAGTTAGTGATAGACTAATGAACTCGAGTTAAAGAGGGATAAAAAGTTCGTTTCTATTTGAGCGTTGAGTTTCAATTGTGTGATTTACAATAACAGCAACAACAAAAAAACAATTGAATAACTTGGGTTTTAAATGACTCGCTTTCTCAGTTTTAGTTTGGTCAACTTTTTTTGGTCAACTGGTTAGTCAACTTTTGAATATATATTTTTGACAAGGGTCAACTTTTGAATTTGAGGTTTATATTGAATTTCCACAAACTAACTGTTATATTTAATTTCCACAAACTAACTTTTAAATATATTGAATTTGAGGTTTATATAAAAAGCAATGACAAACTAACTGTTATAGTGAATTTCCAAAATAGTCGATCACAACTACTATATGCGTTTTTGTCAAAAAAAAAACTACTATATGCGTTAAAAAGACAACAATATTTGACATATTGTTGGCATGCTTGATTTTAGCTCGACAAATAATACATCCTATAGACCTATACCAAAGCATAGTATAATATAATAATATTAATAATTGTTGGGAAGTCAATTAGAGATTTAAAGAGAAGAGAGTTAGTAGGTGTGTGAGATCGCTTGAATGAGAGTCTTTTTAAACGAGTGTGATATGATTTCTTATAACTCTTAGAGTAAGAGTTTTGTAGAGTGATACACAATTTGAGTTGAGTTGTATTCTTATTTGAGATAGTGAATGAGAGTCTAGATTACCTCTTGCTAACATGGAGCAATGAAGTTGATATTGAAAATTTCACATGGAAAGTGATGAAGAAGTTTGGGAATACTAAGCTAGGTCATCTATTCTACTTTTATGAGAGCAAATTTGGAAAGAACAAATAGTGGAAATTATTATTCATTAGTGTTGAGGACATTTAACATGTTCAAATGCAATCCAGTTGTGATATCAGCTAAAAATAGTTGGGTACTAGAAAAGGAAGGGAGTAAGGAGCTTGTTGTTGCCATAAACTCTAAACAAATTGTTGAATCGCTCGGATGCTTCTGCAATACTAGACCTAATCTATCCTTTAGCGTTGGTCTGATTAGTAGATTCATGGATAGACCAAGAAATCCTCACATATTCAAGCTAAGAGAATACTCTAACAATCAACTTGCTCAGTTCTTAATTGCACATAGGATAAGCAAACACATCAAGACTTTACCTTCGAGATTACGCGAACAAATGAAGGCTAAATTTGAAGTTTCTAGAAAATAGACACGTAGAGTTACATATATGCCGACTAAACCATTGAAAGGTAGACAAGTTTACAGAGTTGAGGAGGAGCAAGTTGGTTGTTGTTTCTCTAGCCGGCCTAAAGGGAGTTTAGATTGCTAGGTAATTCAAGTGGCAATGATAGTTAATATTTGTTAGAAGAAAAAAAGTGATGGGTGAACACCCATACACCTCTTCAACACCATGAGAGAGAAAGAAACAGAGAGAAGTGATAGAAGTGATGAGTGCATTGTTTTTTAAACCAAATCGAAGATCGAATTAGCGAGACCTTCAAATCATGATTCAACGGTTCATTCGGTTCAACCCAAGTAACTAATAAGTTGATAAAAAAAAAGAAGAAAAAAGTATTAAATTTTGGAAAAGGAGTAAATAAAAAAAACATTTTGAACAATTTAACCTGATTCTTGGCAGCTGAACTAAACTTCGGTCCAATTGAGATTAAACCAACTACTAAACTTTCTATTCTTGGTTCAGCCACCTAATCCGATCCAATTCTTGCACTACTAAAAGAGAGTGATCAGTTCAACTTCAAATCCCGACTAACAAAACATGGCATAACTTTTGTATCCAAGACGTTATAGGTTTAAGTCTCTAATAGTTCTTTAAGACGATGTAAATAGAGTTTGGATCCTCTCTCTGCTGCTTTACACTGCACAGCAATGCATAAATGTAAGAACCATTTATATTTAAAGAGAAAATCTTTCTCTCTAAATCGATGGTTCACGCTAACTACACTACATGGAGAGGATCCAAATCCGAAGTAAATATCGTTCTTCTAGTAATTTTCAATTTCTTTGCCTTATTAGACTCTAAACTCATCCCCCTCACCCTAAAATTTGTCTTAATAAAAAAATAAACAATCAAGTCACGTTGGTTAAAAAAACAGCAAATATTTAGAGGAACGTTAACCAAACCGGTCTAAGCCTCTCTCTCTCTCTCTTGTCTCTTGTCTCTTGTCTCTTGTCTCTGTCATTGTTAACATTACATAAGCCAAGCCTCTCTCACCTTTCTTCTCTACAAAACCAAAACAAAACTCCATTCTCTCTCTTCTTCTTCAAATTCAACCAATCTCCAATTCTTCTTCCACATCCATAAACAAATCAAATTCACTCTTCTTTATTTCCTTTCATCAATCAAAAACACAAACTCAGTGTTCATTTCATTTTCAACAACATTGATTGATTGATTGATTGATTGATTGATGAGAGAGAGAGAGAGAGTATGGGACCTGAAAGATCAAACCCACTTCACAACTTCTCATTCCCACATTTAAAATGGGGAACACAACGTTTACTTCGTTGTGTCAATGATCCCAATTCCTCCTCAAAATTCAACAACCCACCCCAAAACGACAACACCAAACCCAAAAACGACGATTCAATCAACCTCGTTCAACAACAAACCATCATTAACGATCTCAAACTATCTTCAAATCACCTTAAAGTTTCCATTTTTAACCATGATGCTTCTGCTATTGCTTCTCCTTCTGCTTCTGCTTCTGCTTCTGCTTCTGCTATTAGGCCTTGGAATTTGAGAACTAGAAGAGCTGCGTGTAAAGCACCACCACCTCCACCACCACCGATACCGCCGCGCGAAGAAGGAAGAAGGTTTTTTGATGTTGCTTCTTCTTCTCCTTCGCCTAATAAGAAGATGAAGATGATTGGGAATGAAAGAATTAAATTCTCTGTTTCTCTTTCTAAGGAAGAGGTTGAACAAGATTTTTGGGCTTTGCTTGGAACTAGACCACCTAGAAGGCCCAGAAAAAGGCCCAGAATTGTTCAGAGACAATTAGATGTGAGTTACTATTAAACTAACTAACTGTTGTTTTTGATTGTTAGATGAGAAAATTAGACCATTGTTTTTTTGCTTTTCTTAAATTTTGTTTTTGATCACGAAGATTTCAGATTGAAGACATGTCTGGTGGTGTTTGACATGTGTCTTGTCGTGTTGGATACCGACGTTTCAATCACATCTATTTTCTCAAATTATGATGTGTCTATCTATATATGTCATTGTCGTGTCAGGTGTATATGTCTATGTAGGTGCATCATAGGCTATGAATCACAGATATGGACACCGGACATAGACACACATACACTAGTTTTAATTTGAAAAATACAAGTAATTGAAGTGTTCGTGTTATAATGTCGGATATCGGACTTGTCTTCAACCCGACGTGTCGGTGTTATAGAGATCATAGGTCATAGGTTTATTCTGACTTTGTTGGAATTTTACATTTATTTGCACAATGTGAACCATATCACAAAAAATTGTTATCTTAAATTGTTTTTCTGGTTTGTTTTTTGTAGACAATTCTACCTGGGATGTGGCTGGGTGAGGTCACTGCAGAATCATACAAAGTGTCTGATGTTCCTGAATGAGGTGAAGTTTGATGATTGTGTCTTTCAGTTTTTCTCTATTTGTGTGATTGCAGCTTTGGTTGTGAATTTATCTCTAACTATGAAGCATCGACACAGATACCAGACACATCACAGACACGCAGACACCGGTTTTAATTTGAAAAATACAAGTAATTGAAGTGTCGAGTGTCGGTGTCTAACATGATACGTGTCGGACACCAGACACGTCTTCAACCAGAAGTGTCGAAAGCGTTGGTGCTAAACTTGAAATGATTTCTCTGACTAGTGGTTGGTGCACTTGTGCTATGCAGGGCTGAAATGAATGACATAACTGGATTTTGGATGTCTCAAACATTTTACTTGCTGACTTCCTTCCTTCAAGTTCAACATTGTGACATAAATAATGGTAATCATTTCCAAATCACCATCCATGTAAATCAATCAAAAGTTCAATTCAATAATCATGAAATTTTGGAATTTTGCAATTGGTTATCTCAATGTTGTAGCTTGCAAATTCTTCTGTTCTTTGGAACTTATCTATTCAATTTTAACTTCTCAATTGTTTATTTAACCTTGTATTATTCATTCAAGAAAGTGAACAATCATTTTTTCGCGGATTGTACCAAGTCTTTCGGTGTTTCACAAAATCGGAGATTCGAGTTGTTGGTCATCGAATCGTTGTTACTCCTTTTAGCAGAATCATGAATAATGTTAGTAATAACTGATAAACTTTATTGAGTTTATTCTTTCTGTAAGCAGGTATGACATGAATATAGGATTTCATTTAATCTACTATCAATATGGTATTATAGAAAGTTGTATATATGGGAAATTGGCAATAATAGTCTTAAAGAAAGAGAAAAATAACATATATAGATTTCCTTAACATAGTTACTTGTGATTTAAATGCAATGGTTTGGTTGACTTTTTTGCAGTAAGACCAATTCTTCCAACCTAGCATGTCAAGAAGTTCAAACTTTGTTCAGAAAATACTTGCTGTAATTCAATCTAGGTTAACCTTATCAGTAGTTTCCTATTCAATGTTAACCTTATCAACCCTACTAGGTGCAATTCGTCTTGGTTATTATATGATTACGTAGTCAATAGCAAATAGTGTGACGTAGCGGACTACCCCCAAAACGCTATAGTGGAGTAGCGGGTAGGCTACGGATGCTATCTCGAAGTCTAGGGCGTAGAGAAAAACTACACAGAAGAATAGGGTGCAGAGAACGGCGAGGTAAAAGGTCACGCAAAGAGGAGGTTCTGTCTCGTAGAGTTGCGGAGAAGGATGAGAAAAGTCTTTTCAAAGAAAACAAAAAAGATAGGTAACAGAGAAGAATGTAGAAGACGAAAGGTTGAAGAAAAGGAAAGGTCGTAAAGGTGAAAGGTTCTTTTAAAAATCACTGCACAGTAAAAATGAAAAAATGAGCATTAAAAACCCTAAATGTGAAGTCATTTTATACTTTTCGCGATTAAAACAGATGGTATTATTGGGTTTCCACATGCGAAAACACTGTTGCGGCTTATTCTCCATATTTTCACGTCACAATCTTTGCTATCATGCCAGCGCAATGGGCGCTACGATCGCAACCCTAATCCACGCTGCTCGGACGAATTGTGTGGAGGCGAGCCTCTGCAACCGCTACAACCGCAATTGACTACAGAGATTATATATGTTATTCCTAATTACAGGTGAAACAATTTTTCTTATGGCAGTTGAACACTTTCATCTTTTGCTGTGATAATTCTTGAAATTCTGCTCTCATTTGCATGTTAACATAAGTATTAAGTACATGCACAGATTATGTGATTAAGGAGTTAACTAGCATTAGTGGAATATATCTATTGTCAACCCATTACGAGCTAGTTAAAACAAAAATTCAACACTTATTCATTGTACTTTTTTTTATAAACAATTATTCATCAAAATGATATTAGGTTCGAATCCAGACTTGAACATGCAGCAATATTAAACTCTTGAGGGGGAGTTTTGTCGCTCATTGTGGTCATATCCGGTTCGAGGGATTAGTCTCTGTAGTTGTGTTCAGAGGATACTCTGTTTATACCAAAAATACTATAATATCAATAGTTAACCATAATTAACAAAGAATTTAAATAGCATCTACTAATAGATGATAGATATTTTATAACGTCAACCACTAAAAAATTAACGTGTCACAAAAATACTTGACTTTTATTCTATTCAACTCGAAACTCACCCCAACTGTGATTTTTATTGGTTGACAGTGTAAACAATTCTTATAGTGCATACCAATTAAACTCACTAACAAATTAAGGATAATTCTTAATAGTTTTTTTCATAACACTGATTAATTAGGATAATTAATCCAAAATATTTGTCCAAAAATTGATGAAAATAACCAAAAAAATATATTATTTTCCTTGTTTTTATACATTCTTTTAATAAAGATTTAAAGGAAAAACATAACAGTGCTTTTAAAATAAATTGGAATTTATCGTCAAAATAAAATGTTTGAATTGAAAATCAAGGCACTAACTTTTTATTAGTTTTTTTTTCAACTCAATTTTTTTACTAGTTAATAATGATATAAAACTAGAATTGTTGTTTTCCTAATTAAAACCAAAATGCTTTTAAATCTCCTAAAGGATCATCAAACAATAATCAAAGTAAAAGATCAGTTGGTTGAGAAATTTCTTTACTTTTGTAGATACTTGCTCTATTTATTTTGGGTCAAATGGCGTACTTGCTCTATTTATCAGTTCGGTACTAATGTGTTGTATCATTTTAAAATACAGTGTGACGCGTGTTCCATGTGAGAGTAAATTTGGAATATTTTAGGTTTGGGTAATAAAATATCAGTTGGTTGAGAAATTTTATTTACTTTTGTAGGTACTTGCTCTATTTTTTTTTTTGGGTCAAATGTCGTACTTGCTCTATTTATCAGTTTAGTACTAATGTGTTGTACCATTTCAAAATATAGTGTGATGCGTGTTTCACGTGAGGGTAGTTTTGGAATATTTTAGGTTTGGGGTGTGTGTTGAGTAGGAGGGGGAATGGGATATCACTTTTCACATTGAACTTAATTTCTTTTGGGCTTAGAGATTGCTATTGCTTTCTTTCCTCATCTTACATGGACATTGCTATTTGCCCCCGCTATTTTTATTAATACACTTGCCTTCTACTTTTTTATTAAAAGAAAAACCTAATAATACCAACTTCTTCTCTCTTTTATCAATCTCTGGTAAACTTCTATATTATTGTTTAAAAAAATTATTGTAGGAGCAACACCTATTTTTGGGGCAAATTATTACTATATTGCAATGAAGAACACTATTATGGAGGGCAGCAAGCTTACCTTTGCAAGAGGTGCTATTGTTGTAAAGTAATATAGTGAAAGCAATATTAGCTTTTTAGGCAGTAAGAGGTACCTTGAAGGAACAATTTGTTGAGAAGAAATGTAATGTTTGAGAATTATTGTCCTATATGTGATGGAAACCCAGAGAATGAGTGGGATGCTTCCTTTGAGGGTTTTTTTTTTTGGACCCCCACCCTCTCCCCTTAAACCCCCACCCACACTGAAATCCCCAAAATGCCCTTTGTTATCTATTTTTTTTTTAAAAAAAAGGCTCATCGTATATATGTCCCAAATGACATATATACGATGTGTATTTTAAGACATCGTATATATGCCACGAAGAAGTATATACGATTGACCGTGTAACGACCAATCGTATATACTTCTTCAGTAAGCATATATACGACGTCTTAAAATACACATCGTATATATGTCCCAAATGACATATATACGATGAGCCTTAATTTTTTTTAATTTGTAAAAAAATTAATTGGTCATGATTTCACTTTAAAAGTTGATCAACGGAATCAACGGTTGATAATCTTTTACCTCATCTATAAATACTCACTCCCACCATCACTATTTTCACACCAAAAATTCAACTTCCTCCTTCTCTCACACATCACAAGTGAAGCGATGGGAGAGATGTTGTATCGTGTAAAGTTAAAACACGATATATCATTCTCACGCTCTTAGCGAAACTACATCGCGGATGGTTCACCAGAGAGAACAGCGAGCATGATATAATTCGTATCGTTTATCGAAACCGGAATGGATGATGGAGGTCTTCACTTTTCTCGCCGTGGATGTCAACACCGAGGATGACCTCCGGCGGATGATGTCCAATCATATTTTGTTTAAATGGAAGAGTTACATTCATCATCATGCGTCGAAACCGAAGGACCGTCATTTGAGATCCTTCGTCGATTAACTCCACCAAACTCGAGTAGTTTCTATTGTATTTTCATTTTATTTGTCTATTTTTATTCTAGTTGTTTATGTTGTATCGCTTGTGTAACTTTGTTTTATCGAATCAATGAAATCAAAAATTCAAGGAAACTCGTAAAATAAAACATCAGAAAAAGTTAATAATAAAGTGCCAATATAATATCAAATACATCAAAAACAAATAAAAATCCCTACTTGGCGTCGCCCTCGTCCTCGTCCGTCGTGCCTAAGCTCCCCAAAGCCAACGTCATCCGGTCTTTGCCATCCCCACCACCTATGGAGTGTCCGATCACGCCCGATCGCCATGCGTGATCTCGCCATCACGAATCCCCTCTACAAGCGGTCACAACCTCCTCATCGATCACGGATCGTCGTAGCGTAGCTCGGGGGAGGTGTCCAAGCTCGAGCTCTAGGTGATGGTGGAGCCGGTAATAGTGCGGGGATAGAAGCACAGACGTACCCACTCTAAGTACCTACGTCACGATACCGATCCGGCCACGAGCAAACCGAGAGTAGTGCGCATGATGTCCTCCACGGATGCCATGAAGTGGGCGATTTGAAAGACGCGATCAAGATGACTCGGACGACCTCACGAGAGGTCACGCGGGATGATCACGAGTGTACCCAAACCGTCGCGAGCACTGCATCGGGCATGTACGGAACTACGAAGTCACCCCGGTGATGAAGCCTCTGTAGAGGAAATCGCGCTCGAAAGCGGTCTACCTGATACGTCCTCCTCAAATGGTCGCCGGCAGACATCCTGCCGCCTCGGCTCATCAAGCATCCTCCCGTAGTGCATTTGAGCTTGTGTGGTCCGCCTTCTTCTTCTCTGTAGCGCCTGACCCGGTGGCTCCGCACCGGGATATGACCAGCCAACCTCTCCGCCATCCGAGAGAAATACCACATAATCCAAGTCTGAAATGCAAAAATAAACAACATATTTAATTCACAAATATTTACCAAACGTCAGTGTGATTTAACAAAAATACAAGAAGTTAAAATGTGTACGAAATAGGTGGCATACCCTCCACTCTGCTGCGTAGTCCTCAAAGACGCAGTGTTCAAGGACTCATACATGGCAGCTAGTGCACCTGCACCCCATGCATAGCCTCCAAGAACATCTGCACTCAGATCATCCAGGTAGATCACCCACTTAGCCTAAGCCCTGTCTCCAGTATTCGTAGTGAAGATATCGTAGGTCGGAAGGCGCGGCGGATAAGCCCTCACAAAGAACGAGTGATGTCACCCCCTCCTCCAAGTTACGCTCATACACCGCTCCAAACCATTTTGAAGGCAGACATGTCCCGGACCCCACGGGTGTTGTTAGCGACCTCAACCCGTGACACACCCGGATATGTCTCGTGGTGTGTGGCATACCCGAGCTCAAAGTGATGGCGGGAGGTGTGGCATAATTCCTCCGGATGGGGAGGTGCGCAGCCAAGCGAGACGTCATCGAGTGATCGTCATTTCACCAAATGGCAAGTGAAATGACGAAGTGTCTAAGTGCCATCTCTCGATAAAAGCCGACAAAGAACTCATGGTCTCTTTGTGGTGTGGCGATCACGGAGAAGTGGGGCCAATCTGGAGTCCACGACCACGATGGTGCGTGCGAAGTAGGGTCGGGTAATGAAGATGGAGTCTAGTATGGACTTTGTTGCCATGAGCCCACACTTTGACAACACGATACTCACGAAATAAAAATACATGCCTACCTAGGACACTGCAAGCAAAGAAAAAATTGCTCATCTATTTACATCAAAAAGGGTGTATATACGATGCTTGCTCGTCGTATATAGAGGTCTCTTTGGCGTATCTCGCGAGTGGATGAATTTCGCTAATCGTATATACGCTGAATAGGGGTATATATACGGTGAGTAAAAAAATAAATCGTATATAGGGTTGTGGTGGGGTATATGCGATTGGTGGATTGGCCGATCGATATACGCCTCTCGTGGCGTATATATGCAGGAAGGTGGTCAAACGTAGGTATGACCAATTATGTGAAGAGATGGTGATTTTGTAAAAACACAGGGGTATTTTGGTCTTTTCATATGGTGGGTGGGGGTTTTAAGGGAATGGGTGGGGGTCCAAAAAAAACCCTTCCTTTGATTGTACACATGCAGAGACTATATGGGCTAAATGCGGTTTGCTACACGAGGTTAAGAGTGCCATGGAAGTCTCTGAGAGCTTTCGTGAATGCTTCTTCAGGTTACAACAATTGCTAACTGAGGCGAATAGAGTTACTTTTGTCATGATATTGTGGGCTATTTGGCGGAGGAGGAATAATAAGGTTTGGGAGGGAGTGATGCAACCTAGGACTGTTGTTGTACTTCGCGCGCTGGAACATATGAAGGAATGGCAGCAGGTGCGCTCAAGAACTTGAGCTACAATTACGGGCCAAAATTCAGTCAGCAGCAGACAGAGGAGCTTAGATGCAAGAAGTCGAGCGATGATTATTACACATGCAGTATAGATGCTGCGATTTTTTCACGTGACAACAAGTATGGATTGGGTATGTGTATTCGTACTCACACGAGCACATTCTATACAAGGAAGACCATGTGGTTCATTTTTGAGCTTTTTAAACTCAACCCAGTTGGTCCGGTTCATTTTGTCACCTCTACCACTAAGATACAAAGTCTCTTCCTAAAAATGAGATTATTGTTTATACATATTTTTTTGACAAATTTTTTTATACATTTGTTGAGTCTTCGACTAAATTGTTATTTGTTATCTATTTATCAAAGAATCCCATTGAAATGTACCTAAAACAAATCCATAACAAAGGCCCCAACTTGATCAATAAATCCAAACTGCCCACATTATTAAGAAAAAAAATTCAATAAACAAAAATATAAAAAAGTGGTATGATGTGCTATAAATAATGAATGAATGATATGCTATAAATAAAATATGTATTTTATTGATCTCAATAATGCCTGTTAGATAAGTCTCCCCACAGAACAATATATTTTAGCTCAAGGGTGAGGTAACTAATTAATCCAAATCAAAATAGATATAAATTTGGTACACCTTTTTTGTAAAACTTTAATCAAATTAAGACTAAAAAATATCTAATTGTTTTTCACCTACAAAAAATATTAATAACAGAAAGAATTTTCTTGAATTAGAACTTACAATAGTAAAAAAAACATAATTTCTATCATTTTTGCAGGGTGCCTATATGTGCCATTGGATAAACCAAAGGATATTCCATGATTAGGCAAATTAAGTAGCCTAATCAAATAACAAATTTTGTACATGACTTCATCAATTATTTGCTTGTTATCCATGAAGCATGCCATCATAGTTGTCACATTTTTGCAATTAGAGACAAAATGATAGAAAGGACATTACGCATAACAATCTAAACAAGCACCAAAAATCACAAGGTTCATAATTAATTAGGAGGAATCACAAAAGAAAGTAAAATAGGACAAAACATCAAAAAGGGATTTCTTATATTAATCTCTACTTATAACAATCGTTTTCTTATTATAGCCGCTTAATTAACTTCATTTCATACCATACTAATTAACTACCCCCTCTTTTGCCGGTTGCATTGACAATACTAATTAACTTGTTTCAAATCATACTAATTGTTATGGACTGGGCTACGAGGCCCACTAAGCGAATTGAACTCGGATCGACCCAGTTACCGAGGACCATGTCCACGACCCAGCACACCACATTGGACCATGAGGTCCATGTGCAAATAGGGCCTAGATCAGTCCATCTCCTTGGATCCACATTTTAGGCCCCATCCATTAAGCCTCGACGACTCAGATTCTCCCAAACGATCTAACGGCTCAGAGCTAGCACACGAGCTTTATAAATACAAGCTCTCATAGTCACATAAGGTACGCATTCCTTCACTCAGCATACTCCGCGATTCTCTACTGACTTGAGCGTCGGAGTGTCTCGTTCAAACACATGGAGATCCGACACAGGCAGAAGCACTACCAACTACAGTCCAGGACCGACCCGGAAAAGACAGCAAGTTACAGAACACTAATTAACTTGTATTACTTCTTTTTTCTTCTTGTTTAATCACAACAAACAATGATTATAATAACAAGCCAAGATGAATTCAAGACATGATATATTTATGATGAAATAGCATATGAACAAAATCACTTCTTACTCTTCTTAACCTTTCCAACACTTAAAAAAGAACCAAACCCAAAAAAATTTACACCTCCTTTTGTAACACAAGGAGTTGGTACATTTAAAACAGGACTAACCCTAAAACCATTACCATAATAAGAACTTCCTCCATAACTCTTACCTTGCACATGATTAAAATCCAAGCTAGAAAAACATGATGAATATGATGATGACTTTGATGGATGCTTGTAATTTGAATTTGAACTCATTCTCTTTGAATTTAACACTGAACCTGTTGAGTTACTTCTTGACAAAAGAGGTAAAGAAAAAGTCAAATTCTTCTTTGTATCACAATTTAGACTTTTACTTCTACTAAATCCCCAAAAAGACTTAGAATGAGATTTTTTGTTGTTACCATTAGAACTCTCATTTAAGACTTCTCTAACGGTTTCTCGATGCTCTGACCCGCGATCGCGAACTCGGCTCATGGTTTCTCGATGCTCTGGCCTGTGATCGCGGAGTCGGCTCATGGTTTCTGGATGCTCTGGCCGGCCGCGATCGTGGAGTCGGCCCATGGGCTTTATTTTGTCAACACTTGGAGTATTTGGAAGTGGAGGAAGTTTTGTGTAAAAAGATTTTACACAATGAGTGTGTTTTTGAGTAGTAGTGGATTTTTCTTGTAGTGTATGAATTGGAAGAATCATGCCATTAGAGAAAAGTTCATCAGCTGAAGATGATTGAAACTCAAAGATGTTGCTATTTGTATTGAACTCAAATTCAGAATTTGAGTCAATAAGTAATGTATCATTGCATGAAATATTTTGTGGAATTTGTTGTTTAGAGAGATCATGAGAGAAAGAGAGATGTGGAGAGCTTGTTTTAGAGCACATAGTGGTTTTGAAGATTGAAAATATGAAGCTTTTTTGACTTAGGACTTAGGAGTTTAAGAGACAAAGGAAGAGAAAGAATTGTTTCATATATAGAAGGGAAAACAAAAGAGCATGTATGTAGGTATTATTTCAAGTTTCAAGGAGTGAAGAGAATAGAAGATTAAGGGAGATATAACATTCTTCTCTGAAAAAGAAACAGATAGAATTTTGTGTATTATTGTTGGAGGGTAGAAAGAAACAAAAGAGGAAAACAAAAGATTGATTTGAAAGAGAAAATGCTATCTTATTTTCTTATAAAGCAAAGTATATGTGCAACTGCATAGGCTAATCTTTCGAGAGATACTGAGATCTATTTAAGGAGCTGACATCTTCTATCAGACATTTTCCATACGCACCGGCCAGGGAACGAGTCATTGACCAGTGGTTAAGGAGTTCAAGTATCTACTATGTGTGCTACACATTGTTAGTTATATTTTTTTGGTTACCATGCTATTGGTGTGCAGTATCCATCCGTTTTGCCCGTGACTAATCTACGTTGAAAAACTTGACTAGACACGTGTTTACTCGATTTTGTCGATTTGTGTAGTTCTTCCTTCCCAATAGAGTTTTTTTATTACCCCAAAATTCAAACTCCAGACCTTGAAATGAATTATTTAAAATGTTCTGTTAACAAAGTTAGTAAAAGTGGTGCTTGATTAGAGGAAAATGATTCCAACCACACAGTCTAATTATGCTGAATTAAAGGAAGTTTTTGTCTATCTATAAAACAGCCAATTTACAAGGCTTGTTCTATAAGATATAGATTTTGAGATTTCTTAATCTCCTAACCACTAATTAAGCTCTTTGTTCTTTTCCTTCATTATATATCATATTTAAATTTAGACATATAAAGGTAGGGGAACATTGTCTTATCTCTAATTTTTTTTTTGAAGCAGTCTTATCTCTAACTTATACAATCAAAACAACAATATTCAATTAGATGGAAAAGTACTAAAATACAAATCTCAAGATTACATTGATCTTTCACCATATTTTAATACACTAATTTAAAAAGTACTAAATTTTTAATTTAAAGATTACTTTTTTTTTCAAATGACTATATTGTAATAATACATGTAGATATAGACATTTAATTATGCATACCGGTTCAACCCGGGTTGCTCGCCCAAAAATTATTAAAATTCAAAATAATAATAAAAAGAAGACAATAACAATAACAAAATAAATCACATGTGATGTGTCTAAGTGTGACATTTCAATCTATATGAGTGTGTGTTTGTTTTCGCGTTCACATACTGTTAGACAGACGTGAGTTTATCTTGACTCCACAACTTATAGAGCTACATCAGATATGAGTTTAGTTGTTGGTGGCCGTGGAAACAAACACGCTCTAAGTCGGTTTTTCGTCGAACCTATTTTGTCGCCCCTAGATGAATAAGTGTGCCATGTTTTTTGGCCAAATTACCTTATGATCAAGTATTTTCATTATCGTTTAAAAGTAAAGCAAATTTTGCTTGATTTATTGAAATATGGTCAACTTAGAGTTACAAGGCAAAGAGAAATAAACAAACTTCCATTAGTCTCTCAGATCTTCTAAAACTAGCTAATATATATATATATATATATATATATATATATATATATATATATATATATATATATATATATATATATATATATATAAATATATATATATATATATATATATATATATATATATATATATATATATATATAGTGACACTGTTTCAATGAAAGAACTTCTCACCTGCCAACCAAACCAGTCATTTTCAACAAGTCTCATGGGGTATAGTGTTGAGAAAATATTATAATTAACCACACTAATCTTAATTAGGTACAGATTTGCTGTCTTTACAAGTTATTTAAAGTATGGTTATTTAAACTATTCCTTTAGGCTGCTATAAAAATTATTTACTATTAAGTATTATAAAACTATAAACATTAGTTATTTAGTAGCCTGTCACTTATTCTTTCTTGGAGAATGAGGTTTTTTAATCGAGACGACAAATAAACACCACACATTATCTAATGCACACATCCAAATTTGAATTCGTAAGTTGGCATTTTCATGTTGTAGAAATTGCCAATTCAACCAGCAACAATGGATATTAGAGAATGAGGTTTGATCCTACTTAGGGCATTAAACTAATTGTTTTGTATTCGTAAGGCCTAGCTCAATTGGCAAATGCCAAAATTGTTAGGCTGGATATCATGTCTTGGATTTGAACCATTGACCTCACAGTTGTGTGTGAGTTTCTAGTGATGGTGACCACTCTATCTATGTACCAAAACTAATTGTTATGTAAAGGCATTGGCTTTTGTTAGCCTAAAGGTTAAAAGGATACTACTGAATACTATATGATTCTTAGGCAGAACTAAGCCTTAAGCTTCATCCCAATAGGCAAATAGCATAACACTTGAAAATTGAGGTTAAAATATTGAGAGCAGTAGACCCAAGAACACTTGGATGAACACTTGGATGATAAATACACTACAAGAAAATGGGATTTTTGGCGGATTTTTCGCTAAAAAACAAATTCGCCGCAAATCAGTATTTTACGATTTTTCCGCCATGATAAATGGCTGGTGGCAACGTATTTTAGTGGAAATTCACCGTAATTTCCGCGGATTTTTATGAATTTTATGCGGAAATTCCAACTACGGGGAACTCGACTTGACGTTAAACTGGAGTCCTTTGAACAAACAAGCAGATGTCACCAAACTCTAACAACTCCTAAGCAAACAATACCACAATTAGTAACTAATAGTTTAAAACAAAGTATAAATTAAAACAAAGTATAAACTAAAACATACCTTCAGAAGTTTGAGAGAGGAGAAGAAAAAATTAATTTTAGATCAGAAGTTTGAGAGAGGAGAAGAAGTTTGAGAGAGGAGAAGAAGTTTGAGTGAAAGAATTTAGAGAAGTTATAAAAGTGTTAGAGAGAATGAGTGATTGAAGAAAGGGAAGAAATGAGATATATGAAGAGGAGAAGGATTCAGAACCGTTGCATTGAAGACGTCATTTTCGGCGGATTCGTATGTTATTTCCGGCTGATTTGTTGCCTTGAAGACCATGAAGCATTTTAGCGGATTGGTTGGATTTTTAGCGGATTTGTCAGATTGAAACGCGTTGAAGACCGTGAAGCATTTTCGGGCGGATTTGTGATCCAAAAAACTTTCGGTGGATTAAATCCCCACAAATGTCAAAATTCGCTAGGAAATTTTTACGGGGATTAAAATCCGCCAGAAAGTTTTGCCTTGGATTTTAGGTTTTTCTTGTAGTGCTAGGCATGCAGCAGTGTTAAATCTCTTGAGAGAGAGTTTTGTCGCCCATTATCGTCCTACTCGACTCGAAGAATAAGTCTCTGCAGTTGCGCGCAAAAGATACGCGATTTATACCAAAATAAAAGAGAGAATAGAACATTAGATTTTGGGCCCTGGTGGGCTAACCTTATATAGCAGGGGATGTAGGGGTCACCATTGAGGATGGACCCTAAGTTCACAATTGATAACAACTGTTCCTTCTTTTAACCAACCCGTCATGTGAGAAATTTGCCAGCAAGAAAGAATGAATAAGCCCATAACCTTGATGACAAAACAGTCCTTAACTACTTATTTGGGTATGCTCAATACTTGCCACAACATTAGACCCTACCCCATTTTTTTGAAGTACCCCACATTGCCCCCTCTCAATTTAGAATTGGCATTACCAAAAAAAATAGTTGCTTGTTACAAGAAAGGTTGTTAACAAAACTATAGCTTGCATTTGAAATGCCATGCATTATTTGGCAAACTCTACAATGAATTAGTACTTGAAAATCGTTTGAAATTCCATTGATGACTAGTGTCGTCTGAAAGCATAAGCTCGTGTTTTCACATTTGAGGCGGTAACTTGATAACTGTGAGTTTAATAAAAACAAATGAAAATAAATACGAGAACACAAGTTTATGTCTATGGAGGCGAGGCAAGGTAGGTCGTAGTTAGAGCTTTGAATAATTTTCAAGTATCGATCCGTTGTTGACCACTAAGAAGGTAATCCACTCTAGAACCCACATCACTTTTGAGTGAGACATTTTCATTATAGTTGATTGATGATTGATAAATTGTATGGAGACTTGGTTGTGGTTGCTTTAGTGGACCCAAATAGAAGAGTAGAAGACAATACATCATAAAAGTAGCAAATAGACTTGTCTCAAATAATTCCATTATTTAGATAGGGCGTCCATTGAAATGCATTGTGTGATGAAAATATAGCTTATCAATGGGAATTCGTTACAAGAAATTTAACAATTATCGATGTTACATATCGGCGGACCATAAAACCGTTAGTAATTTATCAGTAATAACGGCTTTGCCGATCGGAAAAAATGATAGACAAGTAGTTAAGTTAACCGGAGACTTCAATTTGTTTCAACGAGTCTAGCCCATCGGTAATTGTTGAAAATTGAGCATCTCCCTACTGATGCAGAATTTATCTAAATCTCATATTTACAAACAATTAATGTAAGTTTTTTGTTTATTTATATATTAATGTAGTTTTTAACGTAACCAAAATAAAAGCTCATCTTGAGAGTTTTATTTTTAGAATAGTTATAACAACACATATTGTGAACGTTCATGCTTAATTAAGATTAGAGTTTCCCATCCAAAAATCCATGGCACCAATGAAAGAAACAAATGTCCACAAAGTTATTACCAATATTTCCACAAACATTGCACTTCAAATTGTTCTAACACTAATATTATTGTTATTATTTTCTCGAGTAACAAATGCATGGAATTGGCGTTGTTTAGGAAAACCAAGATACAAAGTTGTCTTTGAAAATCGTTTGGCTGAGGATATTCCAAACTATGATATGAATAAAAATGAGTTAGTACTTAAATGTATTTTTGGAGGAGACATTAGTGACATTGTTATTAAAAAACCAAATCCAGAAGCATCTATTAGATTTTGTGAAGGATGGATTTTTAGTTCAGAGTTGACATGCATTATAAAATTCCATCAACTATATGAGTTCAAAGCCTTCAATAAAAACTATGATTGTGCTAAGAAAACAAGGTATTGTCATTGGCAAATTCATGAACAGAAACCTTTCCTTTATTCTCCAACTGAAAATAAATATATCCCATATTCTTATGAACCCCGTAATAAAACTTCTGTTAATTTTTATAATTTTTAATACATAAATTTTCTCTAAAAATATGTATCATTGTATGAAGAATTATCAAGCAAACACTAAAACCCTAAATTAAACACGTTGTTATATAAGCTTCATATACTTTCAGACTTACCAATGAATAAAACAAATTTGTTCCATAAAAATTGAAAGAAAGCAAAAAGCTTCAAAGTCTTTAGAAAGATTTACCACTGCATAAACTTTGTTGGATCACTATTTACACAAACAAAAAAAAAAACAGTTGGTAAAATCCACTCCATTAATATCAACTAAATCCTTATTGACCAATTCAAGGTTGATTAAATCAAAAATCAACTAATTCATATCAAAAAGGATCAAATAAGACTACTCGGCCGAGACTGGCAGCTGAGCCGAGAAGCATGAACAGCCGACTAATAATCGATGTCCCAACAACACCATCCACCATGTTTATACTACAGATTTCCGATTGGCCGTTCCAACGAACAAACAACATTTCTTCTTTTTTACAAACACAACCGGGCATGCTTTATAGCCACAGCCGATCTAATGGTGAAAAGTAAAACCTATATGATATGTATATAGGAGAAAGTATGGCCTATATGAACATTGACAGTGTACATGTAAACACTACTATCTTATCACCGAAGATCAATGACATCAAATTTTAAATCTGGGTTCATGTAAACTTCTGTACAGGTATCGTAAATAGGACCACCATCAGGAGGCTGATTATGTGGATGAAAGCCACGTTGATCACATTGTTTAATAACAGACATTCCACCAGGGGTCGTCAACCGAAAAATTCCATGATTTCTGTGCAAGTAAATTGACAAAATGTAATTTCAATTAAGTAGAGAAAATTTTCCCAATGAGAGCTAACAACATGAATTCAATCTTAAGAGACATAAAAAGCATTAAAACTGTTGTGAAAGAACATCAAAAAGTCAGAAACTTCTTCAAATGTAAGTGTGAGAATATTCCTATTTCCATTGGAACCAATTACTACTTTCAGGGAGGGAGGGGTTTTTTTTTTTTTAAAAAAACAATTATGCTAACATGGATAGGAACTACCATAGAATTAAAATTATGCTAACATTTCTATATATGGTATAATGATACATTATCCAAAAACAATTGGCTGTTTTTCCAAGATATTTAATGGTTTTTGATTGTTGTTCCTAAATTAATAAAAGGGGTCACGTTTACTAAGCAATCTCATCAATTTTTAATTTCATCTCCCACTAACTTCTGTTATGGAGGTGTTTTCTTTGCTATATATCCATACATGATACATCAAATATATATATATATATATATATATATATATATATCTGATATGTGATCTTACCTTGAGGTATCTGTTGGCGCCATGACAATTGCAACAGCTTCTGGAAGCATAATCTAAAAAGATGACGAATGCATAACAAATGAGTATAAAGAAAATGCAGGATGCGTGAATGTAAAAAACAGAATAGCACCATCTTTGGTAGAAACAATGGAGGAAAGCAAATATTACCAAAGTACAAATATTTAAGACAGAGTTTGATTACAAAGCCAAGGTAGAGTAAAAAAGGGATAACATTCTATGTGGATTATATTCTAAACTTTATATTCAGTAAGTAGAGATCAAAAACTGACTATAGGATGGCAAATAAAAATAATTCAAATCCATAAAATAGAGTATTAAATTAAATCTACGAGTAAAATACCATTTACATAATAAGTAGTTCTTTATGTCTCTCTTGCACTATTCCTTCGAGACAACATCATAAATCAAAATACTCATCCATGGAAAAATAGTTAAAAATAATGAACTCACCTGATATGAGTAATGGGTGTGCAGATCAATTGATGACATGAAACAAGATTGTGTAGGGTGTGTCTGGCAAATAAGAACAATATATTTCATTGTTAATTAATAACAATGGAAGATTAGTAAAATGAAAAATAAGAAATTCGGATAAACACTATTTGCAATAAGCTAAATGAAAATAGTCAGTGTGGGAAATTTTATACTGCGTTACATCATTTCTCATATCTATTTTTCTAAGTAGGGAAATAGAAAGAAACAATTTTTCATAACATGTTTCCTCCAAATGTAAAATTTGAAAACTTAATTTCAAAAGACAAAATATCAAAAACTCACATGGATCCACCCAAGCGGGAAAAGAGATCGTTTATCCTGCACTTCAAATATTTCCTCTTCATTTGTAGCCTGACACTGTTCAGAAAGAATAATATTAGGGTAACTGTTTACAGAATAAATAATAGCAATTTATATACCCCAAAACATTTATAATGAAGGAGTTCTTACAGAACTTGATGTTGACTCCTGCTTGGGGATTATTAGAGCAGTAATATAAAATTTTCTGTTTTTCTGCAAAACAGTGTATAACAGAATAAAAATCAATATCACACTAGAAGACAAAAGCTCGTGAAACCCAACAACATTGGGGAAAATTTTACAAACTAGTACATACCAAAACCATGCATCTAACAGGTTGATTCATAAACATACATAATCAATAGAGAAAGTAAAATAGAAAGTTGTTATCACGGTAGCACAAGACTGATAATATACCAAACGCAAGTTTTTTCCAAATATATTGATTGAAGACGGTTAGTGTAATGAACTGAGTTAATTAATGTACAACTCAATTTGGGGGCCCAATGCTCCTTTTGGACCTAACTTTGCACATTGCTTTACTTAAAGGGAAAAAAATTGTAAACCACTTACAAGCAAACCAGCAAGGATACCACAAGTCTCTAAATTTTTCTTAGTATTCGACTTGGCAAGCTTCATAAAATTCTCCATCAGAGCAGTTGACTGCAAGAAACAATTATTAGTAAAAGAGGGAATGATGTCAAACTTTGTTTAACGTTCAATATTTTCTAAAAATTGCAAATATATTTGAAGAAACTAAACACTCAGACTCAACACAAACTTCACCGGGCCTCCCCAGAAATGTTAACCCACAAGAAGAATGTGTCAGAGCAAGAAAATGATATTGACTCACAATGTGCAGTTGCAGAGGAGACTCAGCCTGAACATAACTATCAGATGATGGAGCTTCTGTCTTGCATCCTGTCTCATGAATATGAGGTGACACTGCAGGGACTAAATCTTGCACTTCAGCAAGTACGGGTGGAGGAGAAGGCTGTCTGATAACTTCTATTCGAGCAGGGGTTTCTGTTGCTTCAAAAGAGATAAGAGAAGGAGGCTCTTGAGCACCCTGGGGCTGGCTGTCCTCATTTTTGGTAAGAACTGATTCTAAATATGACTTTTTGAGATCTGGAATGTTATTATCCTTTTTATTCATAGATTCATCTTCCAAGGAACGTTGTAGCCTGTATGTTCATAGAGAGAATCCAGTAGGACGGACTCAGTTAATATGTAAAATCAATAGATAAACCAGCTCACAGATACAATGCATGACAGACTACAAACATACTTTAAAAACTTTGAACTCCCTATGTAACAATAAACAATTTAAAAAGAATTAACTTCAAATAAAGTGCCATCATGTTAAAAGGCCGACAATATGACATACGATACGACAACGTCACTTTTTTCTTATAGGATCTGGAAGGCTCAGAATTAAGAATAGTACTACAAAAAAGTAAATAGGCAACAACCTTGGAAATTCAACTGATTCTAATAATGACTTTTTGAGATCTGGAATGTTATTATCCTTTTTATTCATAGATTCATCTTCCAAGGAACGTTGTAGCCTGTATGTTCATAGAGAGAATCCAGTAGGACGGACTCAGTTAATATGTAAAATCAATAGATAAACCAGCTCACAGATGCAATGCATGACAGACTACAAACATACTTTAAAAACTTTGAACTCCCTATGAAACAATAAACAATTTAAAAAGAATTAACTTCAAATAAAGTGCCATCATGTTAAAAAGCCGACAATATGACATACGATACGACAACGTCACTTTTTTCTTATAGGATCTGGAAGGCTCAGAATTAAGAATAGTACTACAAAAAAGTAAATAGGCAACAACCTTGGAAATTCAACTGATTCTAATAATGACTTTTTGAGATCTGGAATGTTATTATCCTTTTTATTCATAGATTCATCTTCCAAGGAACGTTGTAGCCTGTATGTTCATAGAGAGAATCCAGTAGGACGGACTCAGTTAATATGTAAAATCAATAGATAAACCAGCTCACAGATGCAATGCATGACAGACTACAAACATACTTTAAAAACTTTGAACTCCCTATGAAACAATAAACAATTTAAAAAGAATTAACTTCATATAAAGTGCCATCATGTTAAAAGGCCGACAATATGACATACGATACGACAACATCACTTTTTTCTTATAGGATCTGGAAGGCTCAAAATTAAGAATAGTACTACAAAAAAGTAAATAGGCAACAACCTTGGAAATTCAACTGATTCTAATAATGACTTTTTGAGATCTGGAATGTTATTATCCTTTTTATTCATAGATTCATCTTCCAAGGAACGTTGTAGCCTGTATGTTCATAGAGAGAATCCAGTAGGACGGACTCAGTTAATATGTAAAATCAATAGATAAACCAGCTCACAGATGCAATGCATGACAGACTACGAACATACTTTAAAAACTTTGAAATCCCTATGAAACAATAAACAATTTAAAAAGAATTAACTTCAAATAAAGTGCCATCATGTTAAAAGGCCAACAATATGACATACACAACATCACTTTTTTCTTATAGGATCTGGAAGGCTCAAAATTAAGAATAGTACTACAAAAAATTAAATAGGCAACAACCTTGGAAATTGAACTGGAGACAGATCTATGTTGGTTGGATACCTGACCTACATCCATAGAGAAAAAAGTCAGGACGATCTTTGAATAGAATAAAATTGAACTATACAGATATTAACTAGCATACCCTTATATCAGTAGTTGGTGGCCGCCATTGCCCTTTAAGCCCACTGGGACCAAAGATAGAATGTCTAGCGAGAGTTTCCTCCTTTGGAGGTGGCAGGGTTAAAGATCTGGAAAAAGCAAGTAAACGTAGAAGGGACCCATTAGTCAAGCAATATTTTTCCAAAGAATGAGAGATACTTAGTATGTGAAATGCCCCAAAGTACCACGGGAGAGTAAAATATTAACTTATTGATAAAATTAGATATACCCAAAGCACTTTTCTAAACCCAATCTATCATTGGAATTTGTTTTATCAGGCTTGATTTTTACAAAAATAAATAGCATTTCAACCAGCTATTATAAACTGGGATTCACAAAAAGGAAATATTGAATTGTTGCTCAGTTGACTAGCTCAAATTTGATGTTTTAAAATGTAACAATGTAATGTGAAATAATTAAGTAAATCTGAATTATTCTTACAAATAAATTCAATTAAGTAGATACTAGATAGTCACATTACTGATATTGCACAAGGAAAACCCTCTAGCATTACCCACTTCGAAATGCAGAAGTTTTCTCAAAAGATGTTTGAAAGTAACCAAACAGATAGCTAACTTCATTCCTCTGAGAAAAGAAACTGCAGTAGTTTATGAGTCTAGTACTTACAGTCTTCGCACTTGCTCTTCCACGGGCCTGGCATAAGAGAACTGTTGGCCACTTGATCCCTGGTAAATAAACTCACTAGCAGTTGGTCTGACTACCTGGTCAAATATATAATAACAGATGGATATGTCACTTAATTTCAAGGGAAGCAGGGAAACAGAAAAGATACATGCATTCAACCAATGCAATCTGTTAGAATCCTAGCCATGTACAAATCATCCTTATCTTAGGTGTACATATCAATTCGGATAAGAATCATATCAATTAGGATTAGAATCATCAATTAGCATCTATTTTATTTATTGCAATCTTATTATAAATACAGCCTAGTGTGATATGATTGAGATACACTGATATCACAAATTAAACCAAATCGATATAACTTTATGGAAAGATTATCACAGGTGAATTAAAAATCAAATTCTTAAAAGAATTCAGCATATTTACCTTTATAAGCCCATTACTAGCGGAAGTTTGTTTTTGGACGCTAGAAAAATCCACTGAATTATTTGAATTAAAAATTCCGCTCCCATTTTGTTGGTATGCATTTCTGCTGTTAAGCTCATCAATCTTCTGCTGGACCAGTGGTTTCAAATTCTCGAGTTCATTCAAAGAAATTAACAATTTCTGCAGCAAGAAAAGTCAGATAGAATCCAAGATTTTATACAAAACATTTTCATTAAAAGATGAGAGTCGAAAGTCAACCTTTCTCAATGATTGTTTCGTGCTTTGCGGAGATGATCTATAGTCTCGGTGACGTGGTATTGTCTCAGACACCAAACTAAAACAAAACAAAAGGAAGGACCCTCAATGCAGTGTGACGACAAAATAACAAATACAACAATACAGTGTACCTATTCTAAACCATTCAACCAAAGCCAGCCATATTATAAGTCAAACAACGATACACGCAACCTTGTATTACCTAGAAAATCTTAAAAGCATGACATATAGGTCAATGATATTCCTCTCAGCACGAAAGATATTAGCCTGAAATGTTAAAACCAATAGTTGCAGCTGAGGATCAGGTAAAGCAACTAAACAATAGATTTATCTTTTTCCAGTAAAAAAAAAAAAAAACAGATTCATCTTAAAAGAAGGAAATACGATCACATGAATATTTCCAGATATAAAAAATGAAAGCAGGACAATAAATGAAAAGATTCAGTAGTAGAAAAATATAATATCAGCACAAGCCAATCAAAAAAAAATATCAACACAATCAACTATCAGTAGTAGCACAAACTATCTTGAGATAAAGAATAAGTTAAGTATCAGCATAAATTTAAATTGCATTCTGCATGCAACCACAAACGCCGGTCACATTTATCCATCATTTTCTTCATAACCGCAATATAAAACCCTATATCAGCATTATGGTACATACATAGTAACATAGTATAGTATAACATGAATCCAAGGAAATCCAAAGGTGAAACTACAAACTGACATTCATGCACGCCATTTTTCATATCACTCTTTAGTCTATAATACATTCAAATATCCCATTTACTATCTGATGATGAATACTGTATACCTTATATATTTAATTTCAATACTAACTATTCCTCATTCTCCAACTGATATGAATTTTGATGAAACGGAATGCTTCACATCAATCAAAACCTAAATTAAACCCTATCTCTCATAAAACCTAAGGTTCCTTACATTCTACTGTACAACAAAGACCTATCAAAGCATCAAATTTCATCAACTAAGAAATCCATTTACAACCTCAATTAACTAAATTCGATCCTATTCATGAACGAATAAGCTTTAAAAACTGAAAAAAGTTCAAAATAGCATGAAGATAATAAAGTGAAAGAGAACCTGACGAAGGATGTTATCGGCAATCCGATAATAGAATCGAAGAGCGATTCGATTATCAACGTCTAGTTTCTGAGCACTAGCAGCGATGTTGATCGTGCCTGGAGAAGAAGAAGAAGACCTCATTTCTTTTTTTTTTCTTTTTTTTTTGTATTGAATTTATCTATCAAAACGCAGCGTTAAACTGAGACGGAAGTAGATAAAGAACATCAAGAACGTAGTTCTGGTGATGTTGTTGGTGACGGTGAGCGGAAGTCGTTAATGGCCGCTCAGGATCGCGGGGTTCAGAGAAGAAGAGGATGGAGATGAATTCGATGATGAGATTGTAATTTTAGCTTTTTGGTGAGGGTAAAAATGACAAGGTAGGATCTGTTTGGTGCTACTTGCTACTTCCACGTCATAATCTAGTTCACACTTTACATGATTTTTTGGGTGAACTATCTAGTTTATACTTAAGTACATTTTTTTAAGCATGTAAGTTACACTAATAAAAAAAAAAACTTTTTTGGTCTTTTCTAAATTACTTCCATTTTTATTCTCAAAAATACTTAAGTCCTTTTCAATGTTTTTAATAGCGTAAAATAAATATATTTTCAAATTAACATTTATTTGCATAGATGAGAGTTGGCTACATTGGAATAGCTCCGACGACGAGTAGTAGGCTACATAAACATAGAAGAACTCGCCACGGCCAAGACTCAGGGCCCGACAAAAGCCGACAAAAGAAAGACTCCTATTCAAGCTCTTCAATTGAAAAGGGAGGAGAAGGTAGCTTTGTTGGCAAACCCCACAAAGGTAGATTCACACCCCTCACTATCGGGAGGGGGAGGATCTTCCAAGAAGCTTACGAAAACAATCTGATAAGCTAGGCAACTACGGTAAAGGGTTATTTGGTGCTTATTCCAATTCAAGTAGCGTGTATATTTCTTACATTTATTAAAACTCATGTGTACTACCTATTAGTGCTCCTTTTTAATTTCTCAATGTCTAAATCAATGTTTTTGAAATCGGGTTGGAGTTTGAACTAGTGAGACTTTCAGGTCACGGTTCAATTGGTCCATTCGGTTTAATCATAGTCGAACCGTATGACTAATAAATAAAGATTTAAAAATATTAAATTTTGGAAAAAAAAAGTAAAACCAAAAATAATTATTTTGAACCATTCAACTCAATCCAATTGACGATTCAATCTGATTTTACTTCTAGGCGGTTCAACCGGATTGCTGTCTAATTGAGGTTGAATCACTGTTAGCCTAAACAGTTCTCACAACACAAATCTTAAAAGTGTTTTTTTTGACAGAACACGAGTCAAATCTTAATGTTGTTGACTCTATCAACTTACCAATGAAATAAAGTATAGAATATAGAATATGTATTACATAACCGCGTTTCAACGAAGAATTCAAATTCAAAACGCAATAAAGGGAAGTGTTTTGCAGTACCACTGTTGTCAAATAGATGAGCAATTACACCTTCTATTGCTGGCCATTAGGTTGACTAGTCCATTGATATTGATAATATATACTCCTATATTACAAAATTAACTTTATACTCCATAGTCAATTTGACTTCATAATACTTAAGGTTATTAAATAAATATTAATTTAAGAACTATCTACCTGCAGACTAAGGTTCTTCTGGTTATTTTGAATAGCAAGACTTTAAATTGAGACTTGACATTGCATTAGTTTTACCACGTGTCAATTTGCGCGGCTTTTTTTTCTTCATCTCAGAAACGACGTCGTCGTCTTCTCCATAACCACTATGAATTTTTTCTCCAAGTTCTGCAACTGCTTGAAGAAGCGTATGAAGAGCGGCGACGCTGCCTCCTCCTCCGACGGAGCCGACGACAACAACGACGTAGATAACCTTCTATTCGACCTCCACACTCTCCAACTCGCCACTAATTTCTTCTCTGAGATTAACCAACTTGGTCGTGGTGGATCAAGGTTATCCCTCTTTCCCATTTCTTTTCATAGTTTTTACACAATAAATTAAAGGAATTTATTGTTAACGAGAAATTTAATAATTAATACTATATTCATAATATGCATTTTTTACTCATATTCATAATAAATTAAAGGAATTTATTGTTAACGAGAATTGAGATGCATTTGGAATTTTGAGAATTGAGATGCAAAGGATTCATAATAGTCCCACATCGATCACTCAACGAAGTAGTTGAGCTTGCAACGAATATAAAAGGCGCACGAAGCGACTTTACAAATCATACCTTTCACTTTTTTGGCCAAGATCGAAGTGTAGAAGATCTCATTTCTTATCGGTTTAATATTCGATATGTGGGTTATTGAGCCACACGATATTAAATTACTTTTTTGAGAGGGATAGCCCATCACAATAGCTTGCTATTGGGACTCTCGAGTGTCGTCCATGCGTTGCACTATTGCAAGGGCTTGGCGCATCCCACCAATTTTAGTTCAAAACCATCTTATAGTTGTAGGTGACTTTATGGAGATTTTTAATACTCCTCTTCTTACCTTCAAACACAAAGGAAATTTTCCCCTGTTGATCTTGTACTTTGAATTTTCATGTGTGACTTTTGGAGTTTGGAGTTTGCGAATGAATAACATTCTTTAGACATTCAGAAGATGCTGCCCTTTGCTTTAGCATCTGCAGTTTGCATGTTTTTCTCTTAAAAAAGTATTGTTGTATTTGTTTTTTTTGGGTATGGAACATTGTTGGCTACCCACAGTGTTTCAATGTTTTCAACAAAAGACTAATATCAGTTCGTGTTTGGGATCAATTTTCGCATTGACCAGCAATGCGTTTGTCCACCGAGAATTTAATTCGAGTGCACTGAGTCGACCTCCCATATACCAGGCTAGATTAACCCACTGGACCAACTGTGTTGATTAGTATTGTTGTATTTCTAATACAAAAATGAAAAAATACTTAAGTCTCCATTATGAGAAGCTTATCCTCAATTTATTAAGAATTATCTATAAAACTAATATTTGATAAGTTATATAACAAGGTTATTAATTCCCCAAACAAAAACAAAGCTTATTAAAATAACTCTTGAATTCTCCCTTAAACTGTTTTTTGGGCTATTTTCACCAATGAAAATTTGAAGTGTATAGAAATAAGAATTTGTGGTTCTTTAAAAATTAATTAATCGCTATGTTTGCAATTTCTTTGTACCACAACGATTTTATTGAACAATCAAAATTTCAAATATGTGCTGCATCTGCACTTAAATTTGTTTATATCTAAATAATAGTCAACTGATTTTAAACTGCACTTATAACATAAAATTTACTAGGAAAACTCTAACCAAACCAACGGTAAGAGTCCATTTGGATAAACAGGTTAATTAAGCGCTTATGGCATAAATGCTTATCATATAAGAGCTTATGCATAAGCTCTTTCTATAATAAAATAATTTCAAACTAATTTTGTATAAGCCATAAGCTGTTTTCATAAGCTATCCTTGAGAGCTTATGGAAATTTGTTAAAAACAGCTACATGTCATAAGTTGTTTCCGTAAACTCTCCTAAATAGTCTCAAAAGTGTTTATGCCAATAAATAAGCCCAAAAAACCGATCCAAACGGGCCGTAAGTCAACTTGCTTATTTAAGCAAAGGAAAATTATAAACAGATATGTAAAGTGGTGGGTTGAGTTCAATAGATCATTCAAATAGATATGTAAAGGAAAATTATAAACAAAGACTTCTCTAGAAACTACAGATTGTTTTTTCAATGTTGTATGAAAAGAGTTATTGCTTATGAAAAAGCCAGTTTGGTAAGCACTGATGCGTCCAAACATTGGATATGGAAGAAGGACATTCAGATGAACATTTTTTTTTTTTCAAAAGGCCATATTTGCAATAAAAATTACAAACAGTAAAAAGAATCCAATCTCAAACATTAAAAAAAAAACTCAATGTTATGGAAAACAACAATAAAATAAGTCAAGTACTTTACCTGTTAGTTTGCTGCATTAAAGTCCCACATCGACCACTCAAAGAAGCAGCTGAGCTTGCAACAAATATAAAAGACACACGAAGCGACTTCTCAAATCATACCTTTCTCGGCCTTTTGGCTAAGATCAAGTGTAGTATCTGTTCTTATCAGTTTAATATCTGATATGTGGGTCATTGGCCCACACGATATTAAATTACTTTTTTGAGGGGGAGAGTCCACCACAATAGCTTGCTATTGGGGCTCTCAAGTGTCGCCCATGTGTTGCACTATTGCAAGGGTCAGGTACACCCCACCAAAACTAGTTCAAAATTAATGTTGTTTTTTGGGTTGATGGAGTGATAAATATTCTTTGCTTACTCTCATGCATAAAGTAGAGATCTTGAGTTTGAACTTAGGTAACTATGGAAAATCTCTAATCTAATGACCTTCTTGGTGTTAATGATATTGTCTTCCTTTTTGATTTTTTATTTATTTATTCTTTGACCGCAATTCTTTCCAAACAGGGTTTTAAGTAGAATGTGATGATGTAGAATCATGAGACTATCCTATCTTGTGTTGTCTGTAGCCTTCTTTACAGGGAATTAAGTAGAAAATTGAAGTACACCATTATTGATTATGCCACTGTCAAAAGATTCAAAACTTCATACTTTTAGGAAAATATGAAACTGAGCAAAAGTTAACAAATGTAAACATGACTCACAACTTCTCAATATTCGTGGTCTCTAATTATGGGTTAAGGTGATTAAGTATTAGTACAATGATTTTCATAGTGTTCTCGTGCAAATTTGGTGCTTAGCCGACTAGTCATTTAGTTAGTCAATTAACTGATTAGTTTGCTGCATTAAAGTCCCACATCGACCACTCAAAGAAGCAGCTGAGCTTGCAACAAATATAAAAGACACACGAAGCGACTTCTCAAATCATACCTTTCTCGGCCTTTTGGCTAAGATCAAGTGTAGTATCTCTGTTTATCGGTTTATATATCGATATGTGGTCATTGACCCACACGATATTAAATTACTTTTTTGAGGGGGAGAGTCCACCACAATAGCTTGCTATTGGGACTCTCAAGCGTCGCCTTTGTGTTGTTGCTATGCGAGGGCCGCGCGCGCACCCTCCAAACTAAGTTCAATGATTGAGTTTCATTCTGCATGCTTTTCTGTAGGGATTGATGCCAAATGGTCAAGAAGTTGCTATTAAGAAGCTGTCATTAGAATCTAGACAAGGAGTTAAAGAATTTACCAATGAAGTCAAGCTACTACTAAGAATTCAGCACAAGAACTTGGTTATGCTACTAGGTTGTTGTGCAGAAGGACCAGAAAAGATGCTTGTCTATGAGTACCTCGCAAACAAAAGCCTTGATCACTTTCTCTTTGGTATTGAAAACAATCTCTATAGGACTTGATGAAATTTTTCATGCTTCTTTTTTCCCTTGTTTTCTGGTTGATACCGACACGGACACGACGCAAACACGCAGACACCGATTTTAATTTGAAAAATGCAAGTAAGTGAGGTGTCGGTAGTGTTGGTGTCTGACAAGATATGAGTCTGACACAATACGTGTCGGACACCGGACAGATCTTTAACTGGAATTGTCTGTGCTACAGATATTGTACAGATATTGTGAATGGTGATTAACAATAGTTATAACAATTTTCAGATAAAAGGAGGTCTTTGGACTGGACAACGCGATTTCGAATAGTTACAGGTGTGGCAAGAGGACTTCTCTCTCTGCATGAAGAAGCACCAGAAAGAATTATTCACAGAGACATTAAAGCTAGCAACATATTACTAGATGAGAAATTAAATCCAAAAATTTCAGACTTTGGTTTGGCTAGGCTGTTTCCCGGAGACGACACTCATGTACAGACGTTTCGGATATCCGGTACACAGTGAGTAGATTCATCACTTCTTTTTGTTTGTTATTGTGATGTAGGTATCCTTATACTTTTTATATTTGATGAATTCAGTGGTAGTAGTTTTGTAGAGGATTATTCTAGAAACTCTATCTCTACTTCTTCTCTTGATGAAGGTAGATGACCTCCATTCTTAGAGTGTAATCAGGGAGGATAACCTTCTATTCAACCTTCATACTCTCCAACTCGCCACTAATTTCTTCTCTGAGATTAACCAACTTGGTCGTGGAGGATTTGGTCCTGTTTTCAAGGTTAACCCTCTTTCTCATTTCTTTTCATTGTTTTTACCCAATATATTATAGGAATTTATTTTTAACGAGAAATTTAATAATTAATATTATATTCATAATATGCATAGTAAATAAATCATAAAAACGTTGAAGCCTTGAAGAGGAGCAGAATTTGATTATCAATCCAGTAAAAAGATGAACTTCAAAATGTAAGTTTAGCAGAATTCTGATTTAGAAGTTGAGTTTCAATGCAAGATGTTAGCAAAGAAAAATAAATAATAAAAATAAAATAAATGCAAGTTGTTAGATAATAGTCCCACATCGAGTACTCAAAGAAGTAGTTGAGCTCGCAACAACTATAAAAGTCACACTAAGCGACTTCACAAATCATACATTTCTCGGCCTTTTGGCTAAGATCAAGTGTAGTATCTGTTCTTATCAGTTTAATATCTGATATGTGAGTCATTGGCTCACACGATATTAAATTACTTTTTTGAGGAGAGAGTTCACCACAATAGCTTGCTATTGGGGCTCTCGAGTGTTGCTCTTGTGTTGCACTATTGCAAGGGCTTTGCGCACCCCACCAACTTTAGTTCAAAACTTATAATTTTTCAGGTAAATCTTAAATCTTGGTTTTTGTCTTTTAAAGTTTCAGGATTTTGCTATTTTAGGTTATCTTATATTTGTCGGTGACCTTATAGTTGATATTGTACTTCGAATTTTCATGTGTGACTTTTGGAGTTTGTGAATGAATAACATTCTTTAGACATTCAGAAGATGCTGCCCTTTTCTTTAGCATCTGCAGTTTGCATGTTTTTCTCTTAACAAAGTATTGTTGTATTTGTTTTTTTTGGTTTGGATATTGCTGGCTACCCACAAAGTGTTTCAATGCTTTTAACAAAAGACTTATTTCTGCTTGTGCTTGGGATCAATTTTCACACTGGCTGACAATGAGTTTGTCCACCAGGAATTCAACTCGGGAGTACTGGGTCGACCTCCCGTGTCTCAGGTTAGATTAAGCCATTGGACCAACGTTGTTGGTTAGTATTGCTGTATTTCTAATACAAAATGAAAAGTCTTAAATATGATTTAGGCCCCTGCAAATATAGCGTGTTTTGGTTTAAGCCCCCACAAAAAATGTTTTTTAGTAAAAAGTCCTTGCAAAATGCAACATTTTGAAATAAGTCCTTTTGTTAAAGGAGTGTTAGTGTGACGTTAAAAAAGATGACACATGGACTGCCACGTGTGTTAAAAATGCTGACTGAGTTAAAGATTAAAATAAAAAAAAAAAAAAACATAAAAGATCAAATCCCTAATTTCAATTTCATCTTCTTACTCTATTCTCTTCTCAGCGCCTCTATGGATTCTCAGAGCCGTTGCAGTCGTGATTCTTCATATAATGCAACAAATCGTTCATCAAATGCAGCAAATCGCACACGACTTCCACCAAATCATTTTGTCATGGGTTACATTTGTTGTCTATGTGGCTTGGAATCAAGCAAATTAAGGGTTCCCTAGTTTGTGATAAGTGTTTGTAATTTGTGGTATGAAGTTTAATGAAAGTGTTGTTTGATTGTTATTGTCATTTATGTATTTCTGTTGCAATTTGATGCCACAATTTCAGGCACAATGTAAATCACATTTGGTAGCAGAATGTAAGAGTGTTTCAGCACAGCAAGCTCATGTTGCACAAAGAATTGCACAGATAGCTGAGTTTAATGTAAAAGAGTAAATTTGATTTAGGCCCTTGCAAATATAGATTTTTTTGTTTAAACCCCTGCAAATTTGGCGTTTTTTAACACATGTGGTAGGCAATGTGTCAGTTTTTAACGTCACTAACAGTCCTCTAACAGAAGGGCTTATTTCAAAACACTGCATTTTACAAGGGTTTTTAATAAAAAAATTTTTGTATTTGCAGGGGTCTAAATCATATTTAAGCCAAATGAAAAATATTTAAGCACAAGACAAGTTTTTGACATAACATAAGTCTTAATGCTGTTGACTCTATCAAATTACGAACGAGTAAGATACCCGTGCATACGCACGGGTGCTGTCATATTCTTTTCATGATTGAACTTAGATAGTACTTAAATAGTCTGAACATTACCCCGTTAAAATAAAGATAAATTTAAAAAAGGAGTTTCAAATAAAAAATAGATAAATACTGAAATCTAAAAATGGAAAAGTATTATTTAAAAATAATTGTGCATTTATCCCGTGTTTTTTATATAACAGTGTAGTGTTTTTTATATATCAGTGTTGTTATCCCATGTTTTTTTATATATCAGTGTGGCTATCCCATGTTTTTATATATATCATGCCCATATTTTTTTATATATCAGTGTAACTATATCCCATGTTTTTTATGTACCGGTGTAGTTATCTTATAGTTTCAATTGATTATTTGAGTTTATTAGTAGATTATTGTAATAGTAAAAGATAGATATTAGATGATCAATAAGAAATATTTATCCCGTGTTTTTTTATATATCAGTGACAATTATTTGTTCTTTTTTAGGTATTAGTGACAAATATTTGTCATGTGTGTTTTAAATATTAATCACTTTAAATAGTCATTAAGTTTTCTTGTTTTTTTTAGATAGTTGGTTTATATTAGTCTTCAAAAATTATAATTATCAATGGAAAATAGTAATCCCGTGTTTTTTTATATATCACTGCAGTTATCCCGTGTTTTTTATATATCAGTTTAGTTATCTCGTAGTTTCAATTAACTATTTTAGTTGATTAGTAGATTATAGTATATAGTAAAAGTTAGATAGTAAATTATCAATAAGAAATATTTGTTTTATGTATTAATTAGTAGTTTAAATATCCATTAAATATAAATAAATGTGTAAACATATGTTGGAGATAAAAGGAGATAATTTTAGTAGAGTAGTGTTTGTATAAATTTAGAAATTTAGTTAAAAAAACTAAAGTGAAGTGATAAGAGAAAGAGAATAATTATTTATGGGGTAAATAAAAGTAAAGTAAAAAGAAAGAAAAAAGAAGAAAGAGAGTGTAAGAAGAAAGAGATAAAAAGGAAGAAAGAAAGTGTAAGAGAAAAGTAAAAAGAAGAAAACTGAGTGTAAGATAAAAGTGAAAAAGAGAAAAGAGAGAAAAGTAAAATAGACCAATTTGACCTTAATAAATTGAGGTGTCAATGTTCTAAAATGAGTCATTTGTTATTTTCACGTGTGGTCAATTTGTTTAGATATAGTGTAGATGCAGATGAAATGTATTACATAACCGCGTTTCAACGAAGAATTCAAATCGCAATAAAGGGAAGCGTTTTGCAGTAGGGGTGGACAACATCATCCGACCCGCCCGCAACCCGATAAAACCGACCCAAAAATAGCTGTTACGGATGTGCCACTGGTAACCGAATCCGTCCAACAGACTTAAAGCGGTCACTCACGGTTTCACATGGTCGGGCCCGGATCTTAATATTGAAACCATTGATACCCGAAACCGACCGGATAAATCACATGACCAAGTATATCAGATGCGATGCTGCTACTACTACTACTACTTACATCTACTACTAAGATTTAATTATTGTACTGCATAGTCTGCGCCTAATACTACTACTACTTTCCTCTACTACTAATATTTAATTATTGTTTTTTCTTTGAAACCTTTCTCAGTTCCACCGACACACACAAACTAAAGCAGCTTGAGATGTTATGTCATCTGACACACACATAAATAAAAAAACACTTGTAAAAACATTAAATAATAAATCATTTTTTATATATGGTTATTTAGGTACAGTATAACTCGTCTTCTTCCTCAGGCTTTCTTCGCCATTTTTTATCTTTGGAGTTTCTTTCTCTACATGTACTCTGCTTGCTGTTTTCTCCCAACCCGTCCTTCACCGACCGAATAACCCGCATAACCCGTAAAACTGAATCCGTAGAAACCGAAGGAAAATTTGGGCAAAAGTGGGCCTTAAGGTCTCAACCGTGGGTTAGCTCGGATGGACAGTTTTGGACCCGAATCCGTCCATGTCCGACCGACGTCCACCCCTAAGTACCACTATTGTCAAATAGTTGAGCAATTACACCTTCTATTGCTGGCCATTAGGTTGACTAGTACATGATGATATATATATATATATATATATATATATATATATATATATATATATATATATATATATATATATATATATATATATATATCCACTATTGTCAAATAGTTGAGCAATTACACCTTCTATTGCTGGCCATTAGGTATATATATTGATATATATATATATATATATATATATATATATATATATATATATATATATATATATATATATTTCAAAACTAACTTTATACTCCATAGTCAATCTGACCTCATAAAACATAGGTTAAGATGTTTACATCAATCAATGTTCTTCACTAAAAATATATATTAATACTATGAGGAGACCGGAGACCGCAACGTAAAAACATACTTAAACCCGATATTGAAAGGATCCACTATGGATCCAAACAGGGAATGAATCATGTGCTATACGGAGAATGGTGTTACGCCAACAAGAATTGTTAGATTTAAAGAGGGAAAACTTTTCTTTCTAAATCCAAGGGCTCTCATTGCCGCAGAACCATTTTGCTGCCGTAGGGGATTCTAATCCATCCAAACAATATTTAAAGCAGACAAAGACTACTTTTACGTATTATTAAAGGTGAATTTTTGACTTTAAATTGGATGGGTCAATATTTAGGACCAAGACAAATACTACCTATCAATAAACCCCACGACAAAATCTCATCTCAAAGTTGATATTTAGCAACAACATTATTTCAAGTGGTATAATTGAGTTCAGATCTCATCTTAAAGTCTCATGTTTGATGTGAAACAGCCAAATCAGATATACGTGATTAGTTTGATTCTCTAGGAAAAATTAGTTACCAATAAAATCAATAAATAATGCACACCAATAACACAGGAAGAAAGTCGAAACAGTAACCCATGATTAGGTATTACCTTGTTAATTTGGATTCGAATCTAATTTTGGAAATGCAGTATTGTTAAATCTCTTATGAAAGAGTTTTGTCTCCATCGTAGTTCTACCCGACTCAAAAAATTAGTCTCTGCAATTGCGTGCAGAGGATACCCAATTTATATAAAAAAAAAAAAGTTGCTATCTGGTTAATACAACCATCGGAGTTGACTAATACCGAATCTATACTTAATCATGATTAGTCAAAGTCATGGTTATTTATCAAAATTTAAAAACTAGCTACGTGCAACAAAACTTCTGGTTATTTTAAAGAGCAAAGACTTCGAATTGAGACTTGACATTGTGTTAGTTTTACCACGTGTCAATTTGCGCGGCTCTTTTTCTTTATCTCAGAAACGACGTCGTCGTCTTCTGCATAACCACTATGAATTTTTTCTCCAAGTTCTGCAATTGCTTGAAGAAGCGTGTGAAGACCGGCGGCGCTACCTCCGACGACGACGGAGCCGACGACACCAACGACGTAGATAACCTTCTATTCGATCTTCATACTCTCCAACTCGCCACCAATTTCTTCTCTGAGATTAACCAACTTGGTCGTGGAGTAGGCCTGGACAAAAAAACCGACCCGCCAGAAATCCGAAGTACCCGCAGCAAAAGCAAAGAGTGCGGGTGGGTGCAAGCGGGTCGCGGGTCCGCAAGTCCGCATTCTCAGTTACATGCGGCTTTGGCTGGGCGGTTTTGGTTTTGAGATAATGAACCATTGATATCCGCAACCGCCCGAGATGTGTGCTGTATGATTTCCTACCGTTAGATTTATGTTACACGTGAATTACAAATGCAATCGAAGGCTTATATTTTATGACTTTGCATTTGTTTTCATGACAGAAATTAAAAAGGCTTCAATATCTCTGACCGATGCACTCCACCTCTCTGACCAATGTACTGCTATCTTGGCTATAAATGTACTTTTAATGGGTAGACCTGTGTGCTATTGGTCCGGATTGTATTCATCAAATAATAATATAATAAATAAATTAATTGAATTGATGTGATTAATTAATTGTTTCTCTCTCTAAAGTGTCTTCATCTTCTTCAACGTTTCTTCGTTTTCAATCTCCATCAGCCATTTCTCAGTTTTCATCTTCCCAAGCTTCTCTCTATCCTCAACCCGCCTCTACCCACCCGTTGAACCCGCCAAACCCACGGAACCGAACCCGTACAATCCGAAGTAAGCTTTGGGCGGATGTGGGTCTATGTATATGGACCGCGGTTATGAACGGATCCGTGATTTTGGGCCGAAACCGCCCGAAACCGCCCGTTGTCCAGGCCTATCGTGGAGGATTTGGTCCTGTTTTCAAGGTTACCCCTCTTTCTCTTTTCTTTTCATTTTTAACGAGAAATTTAATAATTAATATTATTATATTCATAGTATGCATAGTAAATAAATCATAAAAACGGTGAAGGTAGCAGAATTTGATTATTAATCCAGTAAAAAGCTGAATTTCAAAATGTAAGCTGCAAAGGATTCTTCACATAAAACTTTAGCAGAATTTTGATTCTGATTAAGCAGTTGAGTTTTAATGCAAGTAGTTAGATAATAGTCCCACATCGACCACTCCAAGAAGTAGTTGAGCTTGCAACAAATATAAAAGCCACACAAAGCGACTACACAAATCATACCTTTCTCGGCCTTTTGGCTAAGATCAAGTGTAGTATCTGTTCTTATCAGTTTAATATCTGATATGTGGGTCATTGGTCCACACGATATTAAATTACTTTTTGAGGAGAGTCACCACCACACAATACTGCTATTGGGACTCTCAAGCGTCGCCTTTGCTTTGCACTATTGCAAAGGCTTGGCACACCCCACCAAAGCTAGTTTAAATTTTTTTGTGATTGATTTGTTTTTTTTTTTTGGTGTGTTTCGTGCTGCTGCCATGGCCCCATGTTAAATAGCATTGGTGAGAAGAATTATTAACAAGTTGGAAAAGAAGGTGGTGCAGCAAAGGATATATGTATATAGCATCTGATCTTGTAATAAAATGATTTTGATTTGATATAAAAATGAAAATTAACTTCTATTTCCCTTGAAAATCTCTAAATCATTGAATGTCAAAATGACTTCCTTTTTAATTAATTTGTAACAAACTAGCCATTAGTACCATGATATATTTTCACTTTGATATTCAATTAGTTTGGGCCATAAGTTTTGAATCTGGATTTTGTTCTTCCTAATTTCAATTAAATTAGAATCTTTTACAATAAACACTTGAACGTATTTATATGATTATGATTATTTGAACAAGCTTATTCTGAGTTTTTCTGCCATATCAAAAGATTCAAAACTTCATACTTTAATTTTAGGGAAATATGAAACTGAACAAAAGTTAACAACTGTAAACATGACTCACTTGACCAAAAAAAAACATGACTCACAACTTCTCAATATTCATGGTATCTAATTAGTTGTTTGCTTGGATGATTAGGCGTTTGCTCAATTGATTAAGTGTTACTTTGGCTAACTTGCGCTCCTAACACTGATCTCTTTGTTGATCAAGCGATTATGCTGAGAAAGAGACTCTGTTTCTCAGCTGGGAGTTCCTTGACTACTTTAGAAAGCGTCTAGTGTAGAAGATTGAACTATTAAATTAAGTATGCATGCAAATAAAGGATAAAAGCAATTAAAGAAAAGTAAATAAGTGAAGGCTTGTGTTTGACTGAAAGGGTGTGTCAAAAATAATATGTACACGAAGTATTTATAGACAAAGACTACATAATAAACCTATACTAACCCTATTTGCCGTATTCTTATCCCACTATTGCAAGTGTAGTATCTGTTCTTATCAGTTTAATATCTGATATGTGGGTCATTGGTCCACACGATATTAAATTACTTTTTTGAGGGGGAGAGTCCACCACAATAGCTTGCTATTGGGACTCTTAAGCGTTGCCTTTGTGTTGCACTATTGCAAGGGCCTGGCGCACCCCACCAAACCAAGTTCAATGATTGAGTTTCATTCTGCATGCTTTTCTGTAGGGATTGATGCCAAATGGTCAAGAAGTTGCTATTAAGAAGTTATCATTGGAATCTAGACAAGGAGTTAAAGAATTTACCAATGAAGTCAAGCTACTACTAAGAATTCAGCACAAGAACTTAGTTATGTTACTAGGTTGTTGTGCAGAAGGACCAGAAAAGATGCTTGTCTATGAGTATCTGGCAAACAAAAGCCTTGATCACTTTCTCTTTGGTATTGAAAACAAACTCTGAAACTTTGATGAAGATGTTCATGCTTCTTTTTTCCGTTGTTTTCTAGTTGTTTGTGAACTATGAAGCACTGACACAGACATAAACACGGACGTCGGATACGACACGGACACATACGTAGACATCGGTTTTAATTTGAAAAATGCTAGTAATTGAAGTGTCCGTGTCAGTGTTGTCATCTGACACAATACGTTTCGGACACAGGACATGTCTTCAACCAGAAGTGTTGGTGCTACAGACATTGTGAATGGTGATTAACAATAGTTATAACGATTTTCAGATAAAAGGAGATCTTTGGATTGGACGACGCGATTTAGAATAGTTACAGGAGTTGCAAGAGGACTTCTCTACCTACATGAAGAGGCACCAGAAAGAATTATTCACAGAGATATTAAAGCTAGTAACATATTACTGGATGAGAAATTAAATCCAAAAATTTCAGACTTTGGTTTGGCTAGGCTGTTTCCTGGAGACGACACTCATGTACAGACGTTTAGGATTTCCGGTACACAGTGAGTAGATTCTTCGCTTTTTCTTGTTTGTTATTGTGATGTAGGTATCCTTATACTTTTTATGTTTGATGAATTCAGTGGTTACATGGCTCCTGAATATGCGCTGCGTGGATATTTGTCGGTAAAGACCGATGTTTTCAGTTATGGAGTTTTGGTGTTGGAAATTGTTAGTGGAAGAAAAAACCATGACTCGCAGCTTGGCGCAGAGAAGGCAGATCTCTTAAACCTTGTAAGTTATCAGTATCTTACTATTCATACAATCTATATCTTGATTCAATACGAAATCAAACAAAAACGATATGTATCTTAATGTGTATTTTTTCGTCGTGTACTTATTTATAGGCATGGATGCTTTATCAAGGAGGGAAGATTATGGATTTAATAGATCCAACTCTTGGTAAATACAATGTTGATGAGGCTGCAATGTGTATTCAGCTAGGTTTATTGTGCTGTCAAGCAAGTGTAATGGAGAGACCTGATATGAATTCTGTTCATCTTATGCTCTCAAGTGATTCATTCACTTTGCCGCGACCGGGTAAACCGGGACTTCAAGGTCGGTTAGGACGATGGTCGACGACCACCACTACTGCTAGTAGTGCAACTAAAGCCTCAGGTGGTAGTAGTTTTTTAGAGGATTATTCTAGAAACTCTATCTCTACTTCTTCACTTGATGAAGGTAGATGACCTCCATATTCTTAGAGTGTAATCAGCTCTCTGTATTTAATTATTTATTGATTGCTGTTTTTTTGACAACCAAAATTTACAACCAGTATCTTATACCGTATAAAATACAGTCAGTTTAGTGTGTGTGAAATTCAGAGGAGAGAAGAAAAACTAATAAAAAAACAAAGTTGTATGCAAATGATATAAGAATACGGTGTAGGTGTAAGTTTTGGGTTTGAAAAAACATTTCTGATATTTTTTTAAGGGTATTCTTTTTTTATCTATACTTGCAGAAAGATGTGCACTATTTTGTCTGTGTGTCCACTTTTATTATTGTGATTAAATATATATTTATTTTGTTGGGTGATGTTTTTAATTTATTGCTCTTTGTACCGTGGTTATGTTTTGCATTTTTTTTTGATTATTTTGTATGCAGGTAAGAAAGGGCAAAAGTGAGAAGGAAACTAGGAGACTTGGATCATTTCCTTCCACTTACCCTACCAGTGTGGGTTAGGGTGTGCAAAAATTTTTAAACACACGCATTGAGAAGAAAGAAGAACATGCTCGAGAATGGGAAAACATCGGGAGCAAAAATATTAGAAATGTGTAAGAGTGTGAGTAATTGTGTGAGTATGATGTATTAAATAGGTGTAGGAGTTTCAATGCAAACAAATATTTTCAAGGTGCGCAAAATATTTTTTTAATAGGAGTATTGATACTAATAAGATTTTTTCAGGATGTGTGGTTGATCTTCCTAACACACATCTAGATGGCCGCCCTTTACCCTACATCTCCCTTTGTCCTCTCTATCTCATTAAAAAAATTATAAATAAATGGAGAGAGTGAAACTAAAAGAGACGTAGAAAGGATGGAGAAGATGAACGGAGAGTGAAAGGAGATAATCCAAAGTCAAAACTAGGATAGTAAATAGATGATAGAGGGCTTATGCAAGGTGAACATGATCTATGATAGAGGGCTTATGCAAGGTGAACATGATCTATGATAAAGGGCTTAGGCTTAGGCTTTTGATGAGTCAAGTGCTTTTGAGTATTAAATCGTTATCTTTGGCGAAATCTCATTTTCTTCGTACTACAACTATAAATTGGTTAACTTAGTCACTAACAAAGCTATAAATGGATCAAACTAGTCCCTAATAGATGTTTGGACATCAAATTAGTCTCTACTATATACTACAAGGACACCACACTGAAATATCGCAAACCGAAAAAACCAAAAACCGTAATTTCTTTTTTTGATAGGCGAATCTTAGTTGCTAATTATTAAGGAGAGGGAGAAATGTTAGTTTCTGGGGTTTGAACTTGAGACCTCATTCTTATACTCCTTCGATATCGCTTAGTCTACTAACTGAGTTACCTACTTCGAAAACTACATTTTTGGATTGGATTGTGTCGGTTTTCAGTTCGTTTACATGGAACTGATCCAATCAAAACCGACAATCTATATATTATTATATAACTAATATTATAAGTGTAATGACAAAACTACCCATATTTAATGTTTTTCCAATTTATTGTTTTCATTTCATTTTGGCTACTTCGATGATGTACTTTTAGCTAAAATTTTCCAATTTTTGTAATGATTTAGTTATTTTTCTAAAACATACTTTGCTACTTTAATGATGTATGATTTCTGATGTTATGGAATAAATACTATTTTTATTTTGTATGCAATCTTAGAGAATAAAACCGAAATCAAATTCAATCCAAATCGAAGTAAAATCAAACCGAATTTGATTTTAATACCAAACCGATTGGATAATAAAAGTGCAAAACCGTAGCGATTGAATTGGCTGATTTTTCCCCCAGAAAACCGGTCCAATCCAATCTATGAACACCCTTATTACAAGAGATGGACAACCAAATTTCTTAGCAAAGATCAATCATCGATCGACAAAAATTTGAATCATTCGCAACTACATATGAATCATTCACAACTACAACATGTGTAAAAAATAAGGACGGAGAAAGTTGGTAGAAATGATATGAGAAACAAGAAACACGTAACAAGTTTTGGTTGGTGATGACATAGAAGATTGTTCCCATGAGTGTCCAAGAAAGCTCCACGCTATGTTCTATTGTATAGTACAAAACTAAAAATGACTTTTTGATCAAACTAATGAAATAAAAAAGCCCCACGTACAGTTGTAAGAAACTTCTCATATACATTATTTTTTATATATTAATGTATAATATAATATAATATTACATTATTTTTTATATTCCAATAGCTTTCACAGCACAACTCACCAGAAACTGTTTTAAGTTTCCACGTTTGCTTCTATTTCTAGGAGGCTTTAAATAGACCTTAAAATCCTCAAAACTTCAAAAACAGATTCTCTATAGTCTGTAGTTCTCACTCATTTTGTATGTTATTTCCTAATTGTTTTGAAAACCATGTTAGATTCTATATTGGAGTTGATCACTCAAGCTGCTTCTAGCTCAACATTCATTTTCTGTTTCTGTAATTTGATCATAGTCATTTTACTATTGGATTTGAAGCCAAGAATCAGTGTTCATCAAAGAAGTGAAATTCTCCTTCTATATGTGCATATCAAGAGCAAGGAATGAAGTCCAAGTGTCTAGTTGAAAAGGACACAGAACCATTGATGCAAGTGTTAGAAGTCTCACGTGTCATGGAAGCAGAAACAGAAGCAAAAATAGAAGACAAGTTTGAAATTAAAGGAAATGATGATGTTGATTGCAGCAGTGAAGAAGAGGAACAAGAGGAAAAGGGAGAGGAAGAGGATGATGAGCTGAGGAGAAGAGTAGAAGAATTCATTGAGAAAGTTAATAAAGGATGGAAAGAAGAATTGTTGAGCAGATCAAGCCTAGAACAAACTTAATGAAATTTTGACAACTTGACACTTGTTATAAAATATTATATTGTATGAAGGCCCTTTTTGGATAATTAGCTAAACTAAGTGTTTATAACGTTTATGATATAAGAGCTTATGCATAAATTGTTTCAATAATAAAAGATAAAATAACATTAAAATGTTTTTCATAAACTATCCTTAAGAGCTTGGGGAAATTAGTCGAGAACAACTTATAAACATGTCATAAATTGTTTTCATATAAGCTCCTTCATACAGTTTCACAAGTGTTTATTTAAGTAAATAAGCTCAAATAAATTGATCCAAACAGATCTCAATTCTATGAAATATCATACAGGTTTAGAAATTACAAGTGCTACGAAATTTCTATGGATGAGTAGAAATCCCTCATGCTTTCTGTTTTGGAGGTAACTATTTCAACATGTCAACTAAACCATACAACCTTGGTGAATTAAACCATAAAATTTATGGAACTTGAATGAGTAAGTTCTTCTAAGAAAAGTTTTTTTTTCAATTTAGAACTTCATTCTTTGCTCAAACTTTAACCAACATCTTTTTGTAAAAATAAGTAACGTATTCCTCTTTTAAAATTTTCAAGACTTATATTTTCCCATGACAGCTTACTTGCTTACATTCCAGATCAAAACACTGAATAACATTAAAAATAGGAAAATCATCTCGAAATAATATATCAAATCCTACATAGATAAACTAGGCCAGAATATATTTTAAAAGTCACCAAATGAAATCCAGTATTGAAGGTAACTTGAACAAAATTATAACTAGAATCCATCATATGCAATCCATGAAAAAATTCAAAACTGCAAATAGAACCTAAGCCTCAGTAACAGGATACTCAAACACTACATCTTTGCCTGAAAGTTTCCTGTAAACTGCAGCAAAAGTCTCCAACTTGTACTCGGTGTTGTTCCTCTCCTTGGGGTCCAAAAACACCTAACCAGAGAAAGACATTAAGTCACTTGAAGTAAATCTAAATGATTTATTTTTTTCTTTAATTAAGAAGAGAGACTTTGGTACACAAACTTGACCATAAGTACTTATTTTCCAATATTATATACATGCATAATTTCTCATTAGCTTGGCTAAACTAGAAATATTATATTTGATTCTTTGTTGATTGAACAAAATAAGAGTAACACCAGAAGTTCTTTGGCTACAAAAGTTTTACCTTCATGATCTTGGATCCATCAAGACGGTACCTAACACGCTTCCCAACAATCTCAGCAGGTAATACAACATCTTCCAGCATTGCCTCATGAACAGCAGTGAGTGTACGGCTGCGGGGACGCTGGGCAGCAGAACCCTTCTTTGGTGGCCTCAATATCCTTCGGGTTGCAATCACAACAACATCCTACAAGTTTACATTTCATTAAAATATATTGCATAATGAAGCCACTTTCAAGGCTAAAGGTGAAAAGGGGGACAGTTTTCAGGGCTAATGTTATTATATAAACACAGTAACTGCATATAAATTTGATTGATTTCAGCTTTACAGAAGACTAGAAACGTCCCTTGTAAAGATAAGATAACTTAAAACGTAATGGAGAATGTATGAGATTGAAAAGAATATAAAGTTCAAAAAGCAAAAACTTCAAGGGGGTATAATACAATTAATATCGATAATATATGTCGAATATAAACAGAATAATAGTGAATCTAACAAACATATACACAAGAACGATATATAAGACTTCACTTACTTTCCCACTGAATTTCTTCTCGAGCTCCCTAACAAGTCTGACATGAATTTTCCGGAAGCCTTTCCTCAATCTGTAGGGAACATGGATAACCACAGCCTTGCGGTTGCCAGAAACATCAACTTGGCTGAAGAATATGAAATAACTCTAGTCATTAGACAGGGAGAAAAATCATGTAATTTGACACAAACAACAACAACAACAACAACAAAGCCTGCATACTTACACAGCTGAATTTATGTATAAATCCTTCAGCTCACTTTTCAGCTCATGGTTGGTATTTTCTAGGTCAAACAATGCCTGCAAAAAAAATGAACAAAACTCACTTTAAGTTACAATTTAAACCAAACAACAAACAGAGCAATTGAGCAACAGTCCATGATAATCAAAATAAAACCTGTCCAACTGATTCCTCAAATTCAGTTGGCTCAGCATCCTTATCCTTGTGGATTTTCTTGCTTGATGAGTACATCTTCACACCTGTAGACAAACAAGAGGATTTGCCTAAAGCTGTAGTTTGAATTTCATAAAACAAAAGTTCAATATGTAAACATCTAACAATAACAAGCATTGCATAATCATCAAGTAAAGAAACATGTTTATGACATCTTAAAATCTAGCCACATCTCACATCATATCCACCAACAAACTCATCAGATTAAAGGACATTCCAGCATGAATATATCAAAATATTCACAACATTGCCAAGATAATATTAATAACAGCCATGAATATGAAAAAATTTACAGTTCAATTTATTAAAAACAAAGTCATTTAATGATTTTAGAATACAAATATCATCAATATGAAAGCCCAATCATATGATACACTAATCCGAATCCAATTTGAACATGCAAATCTCTGAATCTCATTCAAACATTATAAATTAGGGGGAAAACTGTTTTCGTTTTCTAGAGCGAGTTTCGTATAACCCTAACTTAACAAACAAAATCAAATCATCAATCGATTTACCATAGCAACCCTAACAGAAAAGAATTTTCCAGAGAATCTAAAAGAGAGGACTTTCATTTCATTTTCCATTGATTTTGGATGAGAATTCATAGATTGCATCAAATTCTAAAAGGATATTGAATTCCTACCTCGCTCGCCGCAAGCTTCTGACGCTAAGAATGAGTACCTAGCTCTGTTGGCGCAGCAGTGTAAAACCCTAGAAGAACTAGAGGAAAGGAAATATAATTGATTTATAAAGATTCAATTAACGGCTTAGATTGGTTATTTTGTACACGCGTACGGCTAAGATCCGGTAAGAGGAATTATGTATCCTGGCCGTTCGATTAGTCACTCTTAGTTATATTTTATTTTGTTTATTTTTTTTTTTCCTATAAGCAAAATGGGGTTATTCCAAGCCATTACACCACAAAAGCAAAATGTCAATTACACCACCAACAAAAAATTTAGTGGGTTAACCCACTAGTTAGATATTACAATAGGAAAATTACAATCTTTTTGACTAATAGTAATAAACCACTTCCACGAAATAGACTTAACGTGGTTGATTAATGCTCGCATGTCAAAAACCTCGCCTCTAAACAAAATACAATTTCTGTGAAGTCAAATGCACTGTGTGGTCGCCATCCACACTAAATAATTAAACTTATTAGACTTCTTAGAAACAACCCCTAAACTATGAGCTCGGAAGTGATCAACCCTTAACGGATTATCATTCACAGTGAAGCCCATCCACCTCTGAATATCAGCACAAACAAGATTAGTGCAGTGATACAAAAAGAACAAGTGGTTGATAGACTCTTCATGATCAAAGCACAAGGGACAACAAGAATTATGCGGGTCACAAATAATTCCCCTAGCAATCAACATGTCACGAGTTGATAGCCTCCCGATCAATAATTTCCAACCAAATAGCCCCACTTTTGTGGGGATCGAAAGCTTCCACATATCATCAAGAACTTGTTGAACCAAGATGTTTAACCAAGGTTGCTGAAAAAATTCAACAAATGCATATAACATGATTTGAAAGAAAAAGAGTGAAACTTTTCAAATGTTGATTGTCATAAGTCAAGTGTATCGTGCATAGGGTGAAATGAAATTCGAGATAGACACTAGCAACATCAAATCTTCATTTTCCTCCTCCAACAAAATGCGGTTTCATTCCAATCTCCAATGCCACTCTCATTAGCAACCCAAAAACCGTGGTCGTGCACACTACCCTCTCTCATTTTTAGTCCTTAGAGTTTTTTCTTCAACTTTTGGTTTTCACTTATACTCCTTCATTTATAGTTTTGATTGGTGCTCAGTTATCTAACAGATCACATGTTTTAATGATGAATATTAGGCACCCGTCACATCACACTTAAGAAGACTTCTTGATTAGAAAAGTTAATCTTGTATTCTTTTTTTTTATAAACACAATTTAGGGTGAGACGAGACGTTCAGTCCAATACAGAGAAAACCTTCAGATTCTTTGAATATTTGTAGAGGAAATTACATTTATCTCACTCCAAGAAGCTAGTGGGAATTTGAGCTCATAACCTGTCGAATGCAAATTTTATCATGTTCTACTAAATCATTCATTTGAAGTAAAATAATCGTGTATTCTACGGCAAACATTTTTACTAGGTTACATTACAATATATACAATAAAATTGTTTACAAAATGATGGTTGCTATATAATTTTTTTCAATTATTAAAATTTGTAAATAGCCTAAAAAAATTGTAAATGAAGGCTAAAATTACCTCTATCCCAAATTATAAGCACCAAAATTACATGTGTGTTTGTGAATAGACATAGAACAACTACAAATTAAATAAATAAGTGTCTAAATGCAAAATAGAACAATTGATATTATATATGATAAGTTGATAACGTCACCATAAAAAGATAGTTTAAGAATGATTCTGATCAAGAAACACTAATTAGTATATCAACTTTGTATGTTCCTAACTTGTCATACATTAATTCATGTTCCATATGTTACATGCAAATTCCTCATCTAGCCAATTGCTTTCTGATATTTGGCAACCACTTATAGTTGTCTCAAGTTTAAAGAATCCATCTCATAATCATAGTTACTTAGTTATCTAATCCCAAAGGCTGAGTCATATTAGAAATATTTGATGATTCTGAAGATGATGACAACCATAAATCATTGTTGTGCATAGTGTTTGAGTTTTGCTCATGTTGATCCAAATAATTAGGACCATCAGGGGTAAAAGAGTTGTTTGCTTTTGAAATCTTGTTCTATTTGTGTGAATCTTCAAATGTATTGCTTCTTTTTGAATCCTAGTTTTCCAATAGTTTTTGATTTCATTGTCTGTTCTACCAGGCAAGTGTTGTGCAATTTTTGACCACGTACAATAATATCCAAAAATAGAAATAAGAATTTGTTACGATCGGTTGGTTTCTTGGGTGAGAAAGAAACTAAACACAAGTTAAGCATAGAGAATGAATGACAGTGAATTGGAGAAAATGGATTCAGATCTGTTTATTGGTCTCAGAGGCCGATATTTATATTACAGGAGTAATTAATACGAATTAATGACTAATAATGGGTATGGGTAATAAATACAATTAAGGTCGAGTTGACTGTTACAGTTGACTGGAAGGGAAATCAAGGATTTACTCCTTTAATTGCGCTCCGCTGCCTCAGGAGGGCGACAGGAGCATTATATTTGAGGGTCGATCGGTCAGACCCTCTAAGAGCCGAGCGGATGTAGAGTCAGTCGGTCCGGATGGGAACAGAATCCAAATCAAAAAAAGAGTTTAGTTCTCTGTAGCATCGACACTTCCAGATTGAAGACGTGTCTGATGTTCGATACGTATCATGTCAGACACTTATACAGACACCTCATTTAGTTGTACTTTTCAAATTAAAACTAGAGCTGCGTTCTCGTTCCCGTTCTTGTTCCCGTGTCCGTGTCGGTGCCCGTGCCGATGCCTCATAGGTTTAATTTCACAAAGAAAGCTAAGTAAGAGATAGCATATTCACCTGTTCCCCATTTTGAGTGGAGTTCAAAAATTAAAAGTTTCTCTTCCGAGGTTAAATTTCCTCTCTTTATACCTGGCTTTAGATTTTTTTAGATAAGCAAAGATTTCATTGATGGGAGTCACAAGGGGTGCCCAACCCGTACAATGAAAAGAAAATGAAGGGGGAGGGTCTCCTCAAAACCTTCCTGAGCCAAAACCCAATGGGAAAAAGACTCAAGAAGGAAAAAAAGTACCTTGCACAGAATTGTGCGACAGTGAGCAGTAACACCTACCCCACTGTTTCTCCCCCGTTGTTATAGCAACGAAAAACAACCCAACGATACCTGGCTTTAGATAATTTAGCCATCTTAATCCGCAACTCTTTCCTGTTCTCCTTAATCCTTAGTAAACATATAGCAAATAATCACAATTAGCATAAAGAATGTGAGTTATTATCCAATTTAGTTTCTGATATTTACAATATATCAACCTAGTCCTTGACTTTTGCAAAAGTGTTTCAATTTAGTCACTTTTTGCAAAATAGAGGGACTTAATTGATATAGCAGATGAACTAATTTAAAACGCTTTTGCAAAAGTTTATGACAAAATTGATATATTATAAATGTTAGGGATTAAATTAAACTTTTGTGTCTTTTATTGCAAAATAGAGAGACTAAATTGATATAATTGAGGGACTAAATTGAATCACTTTTGTAATTAAGTTGATATATTTGTAAATGTCAGAGACTAAATTGAATCACCAAATCTTGAACCAACAACCTTTTTTTGTGGTTTTTCTTACCAGAACTCATACCGAGCAAATTCCATCTCCCTTCACCATGATTAGCAATGAGTTTAATGAGAAGATCATCTTCTTCAAGTGTCCAAGGCCCTCTTCTAAGTTCATTATCATCTTTACTAGAACATTTTTCACTAATTGAAGTAGTAGACCTTTCTAGCTCCATTGAAACAAAATTTCAACCACCATGCATAAACATCTCTAAGAATCTAGAAAGAAAATAGAGTTATTTTGCTAGTAAGAAATTAAGAAACTAGAGTTAAAATCCAAATTAACCTATGCAAGATATATGAGTACAAATGTTCTTCATATATATTTTTAATCTCATAAAACTAGAATTTATATATAAGTCGAGATGAATAGTATTAACTTTGTTGCTTTACCATAGATGAATAATCTCATAAACTATAGGTTCATTGCTTGGAATCTTACCATTTCTAGAAGAATAAAAAACTATAGTATATTAAACTTTAGTCATTTAGTCGCATCACATGTGTGATCATAGGAAACGAATGTTGCTTGTTAATTTATAGCTGGAATCCGACTAAATTTTGGTTGGTTATCATGTTTTTGGTGCGTAGTTTGTCGATGACGTCTACGCTAGAGAATCTGGCTGGCCACGACTACCGATTTTGTCGGCACGTGTGGTTCTCCCCTCTCAATAGAGTTTTTGTCACATTCAATATTCGAACCCGAGACCTTGGAGTGGGATCCAAGTCCAGTTACCATTTTGGACTAACATTTGTTTTTATTTAAATTGTTTCTATTTATATTCCATGTCATTGAATTTATTAGAAAGACACGTAGAGAATAGTGATGAGAAAGTGGATTGAGCATCCTACCTTTTTTACCACCAAATCTCTGAAAGAAAAAATATGTCTGGGGCGGTAGAGTTGATAGCGCTGTATAATAAGGAGTGGCGGATCTAGGACCCACGGTTAGAGGTTAAATTTATGTAAAAATCATCACCGCCAAAAATATAATAAAAGTAAAATTTTAATATAATTTACATAACTCATACTTATCCTCTCAGAGAGAGAGAGAGAGAGAGAGAGAGAGAGAGAGAGAGAGAGAGAGAGAGAGAGAGAGAGAGAGAGAGAGAGAGAGAGAGAGAGAGAGAGAGAGAGAGAGAGAGAGAGAGAGAGAGAGAGAGAGAGAGAGAGAGAGAGAGAGAGAGAGAGAGAGAGAGAGAGAGAGAGAGAGAGAGAGAGAGAGAGAGAGAGAGAGAGAGAGAGAGAGAGAGAGAGAGAGAGAGAGAGAGAGAGAGAGAGAGAGAGAGAGAGAGAGAGAGAGAGAGAGAGAGAGAGAGAGAGGGAGGGAGGGATTGATATAAGTGATTGTATGAGTTTGATGTAGTGTTGACTAAGTGCAAAATTAAGTATTTGGATGCAATATTTTCCAATGTACGTGTGTAAAATATTTTTTTATAACGATATACGCTTAATTTTATTTTTTCTGAGAGTGCGCAAGGTAGGTCTACCACTGATAATAAGTGATGGCTTATTGAACATATTCTTTAGATTGATATTTGTAGAGATCAGAAAGTTCGGAGATGTCTCGCGATCAATGAAATTGTCATTATTTAACTATTAGGGCTAACATTTATAAGTTCCACTGAAAAAGAAAATGAGTCTCAAAAGATATTAGCACCCCGCAATATTTTGTTACGAAGGTTACCTCTATTTTTTTGTTATCATGTTAGTGGTTCGCATTATCTACTGGTTTTGCCATTAACTAATCTAGACCGGAGAACCTGATTAGCAATGTGGTTACCTCTAATTAATTGTAAAAATTATATTAACTTTGGAAATATTTACTTTCCTTTTATTATGAATAAAAAACTTAATAAAAAAATAATTGAATGTGCATTTAATGAGAGTGAGATGGAGAATTCAAAGGCTACGTAGTTTTTTAGTAGAAAATGTTTGTTTGTTGGTATATTTTAAGTCATGATTATTTTTTAGGAGTTTTCGCAGTGTCTAAACTAAAAGTGCATTTGATGCAAAAGCAGATCTAGTGTAGCTATGGACTTTAGTAATTTGCGTAGTAGCTGAACTAAAAGTTGAATTAGCGGGATTTTTCTTTGATAAAGTTGATTGAGCGGGATCACTACCAACATTTATTTAATTTGAGTTAGTAGATATTTTAGGTATAGGAAAAAGTTTTAAGAAAATAAAGAGAAGAAGTGTAAATATAAATTAAATTTTGGAAATGGTGAAAATAGTAAAATATGTGGGCTAAAACTCATTGTCAGATCGAGTGGGGGCATCAGTAACAAAAAAAATTGTTAATGGTAATGTGCTAATTAGAATAAAGAATTGAAGAAACAAACATTAATTTTTTTTTAGAAAGAAAAGGGAGAGTTATATTTCTTGGGTAGAAAATATTTGTTTGTCACTCTTTTTTAAGTGATGATTTATTTGTTATTTTTTTTAATTTGTGTAATGTCTAAACTAAAAGTGTTTTCGACAAGTCGTTATTGATGTTTTGTATTTGAATTTTATTAAGAAAACTGTTTGCAATGATTAAATCAAAAGTAGATCCGGTCACAACATTTTTCAGAAAAATGCCACCCCTAATCAATTTGTACAAAATTTCATTAAATTTTAAAATATTTGTTTTCCTTTTATTATGAACTGAAAAAACTTAATAAAAAATATGTTTTAGTTTGACAGGAGTAGGTTATGCACCTACGTATTATTCTACAAAATTATATTAACTTTAAAAGTATTTTTTCCTTTTATTATGAATTAAGAAGTCTTAATAAAAAAATTATTTTTGTATTTGACAATAGTGGGTCCCGCATCTACGTATCTCTCAGTGTGATAGTCTTAAAATTTTAGTTGAGTTAATTCAACCCTATAAATTTGACTTGTAGACTGAGGGGTGTCACTCACTTATAAACTTTTTTCAAACCAAATTATATCTGATGTGAGATTTGGGTTTTTCCCAACACATCTCTCATGTCCCGCACTATTGTGTTTTGGTGTATGGATACCGATGAATTTTACTATTTGGCCAAATTTTAGTACTTTCCAAATTTTACAATTTTGGTTGGATATTTTATCCTATTTGGCCCTAGACTATAAATAGGTTTGAGAAACCTTTTGAATGCACTCTTAGACTGACTGGAATGATAACTTGATCAAATTTTTGGTTTGAATGATCTTATCTTTAATCTTCTTAAGATGAATTTCATGTCTCAGTACTTTTATTGTTCTAGAATTGTGGCCAATGTCTTTTGATGTCTCTTGAATGATTATTTGAAATACTCTCTTATTACTTTGATTGCAATTAGATTCCATATTATTGTTGTTAATATTTATTATGGATTTGATGCACGCTTGTTTATATGTGTTAGATTTCTAGGGATGAACTGAGAGGTGAACCTAGTTGTCGGAACTATAAAAACAAGACGAATTAGGACTAAAATCACAAGAGTAGCTTTTAGTCCTTCGAGGATAAATCAATCTATCATTTTTCTTAATGTGTTAACTACATTTCATTACCACGAGAGTAGGAGTTGTGTCGTTTATTTAAGCATATATTTTGTTGTATCTTGAGAGGGAAGTTTTGGTAATTTTGGATAGCTTGCCTTCAATTGAATTTGTTGTTTATAAGAGAGTAGTCTGTTAGGATTTTAGAGCATTACAAGTACTCATATATTAAATGTATATAGTAGTATATGAAGTGTGGAAGAAACAAATTTTAATCCTTGAGATCAAACAAACTAGACCTAGATTTGATGCCACAACATTGTAACTGAAAAAACATGAAATACCCAAAAGGGGGTGGGGGTGTCAAATTGACGGGGTGCTTTTAGCAGTTTCCTTATCATTTTGATCCATAAGATGTATAAAAGCATGGCGTTTGCTTTTCCCACACCCCCTCCTACTCAAAACACACCTCATAAGGGTGTGAAAAGACCAAAAGGTCAGTCAAAACCTTTTTTTTTCACAAAATTTCACCTGTTCGAACACGGACCTTCGAACAGGTTCGAATGACATCGTTCGTGTGTGTTAAATCTTGATTTAACACCCTCTTATGCGTATTTTCACCTGTTCGCATGGGGTCATGCGAACAGGTTCGCATGAGGGTGTTCAAACAACCTATTTTATTACAAAAAATGGACTCTCACACCACATTCACCTTTTTAATTAGTGCGTTCGCATGATGTTGTTCGAACGTGTTCGAACAAGGTCGTTCGAACAGTCATAAAATACGTCCTCACAGCGTTTCACGCGATGTTATTTTTGGAATAAAATTTGTTAAGTGGTGTGAAAGAGTAGGATGGGGTGTGGGAAAAGCAATATCCTTGGATAAAGTTTCTTAATCAATATTGCTTCTTCTTTTCAATTTGTCATTTGTCATGCAATAATGCAATTGCAGTATTTGTGATCGTGACGAGAAGTAGACATATATAATTAGTACAGTAAAATCACCAAGTGTGCAAGCATGATCCTTTACATAAGGAGTTTGTTTGCAAAATCCAGGGCACGAAATTTACAATGCAGGGTCCATAAGATGACTAGAAGAGATTAATTAATTAATTCATATATATTAAATGAGAACCAAGATAATGACAATGTTTTGTTTTAAAAAAATATATAGTGACAAATGTGGTTATGATGATGATATGATTAAAGCGAAACTCTCTTCTTATGGAACAATTTGTGAAGCGCGATTTCAGAAAAAAAAAAAAATCAAAATGCAATAAGTTTCAGGGACCAAAGCGATAAATAGTTGGTAAGGATGATACCTTAACATAGTTGGTAATGTTGAGTAGTTGATCAGTAGAAGGTTAATGATGAAGGTGAGGGGGGTAGGGTATTGAGTGGACAGAGAGGAGGATTGGGGTGTTCGAGAGAGTGTGTTGGGGTTGGGGTTGGGGTTGGAGGAGAAGAAGAGGGAGGAAAGATGGGGTGGAATAGGCTAAATAGTACTTTTGGTCATTTATCTTTGCTCTAGGTTTCACTTTGGTCCTTTATCTTTTTTTTGTTCCGTTTTGGTCCTTTATCTTTCATTTTCGTTTCAGTTTGGTCTCTGCCGTTAGTTTTTTCTAACAGACGCCACGTTGACAGTTAACTACTGACGTGGCGTCTTTAGTGTCAAACTGAGTTGGATTATAATTTAATGACGTGGCATTTTCTTTTATTGAAATCAAAAACAAATTAACAAAAATTTAATTAACAAATTAACAAAAACAATAAATCAATTCATTCCTAAAATCAATCCATTCCAAAATCAACTCATTCCTAAAACAATCAAGCCATGTTTACTCTTCTCTGCATATTGACCGACTTCACGTTTTTAAAAGAACAATCATGTTTAGTTGTTTGAACAAAAAAAAAATCAACATTGCAAATTACCAAATAGATCATAGGTTTCGTTTTTTGATTTCGTTTTGGCTTTTGTTTCGTTATTCATTTTGTTTGCCTGGATCTGGGTTTCGTTTTGGTTTTCAATTCGTTTTACTACTCGTTTTGTTTTTGATTCCGTTTTTCCCAGATCTGAGTTTTCGCTTTGATTTTCATTTCGTTTTTGATTTTGTTTTGTTTTATTTTTCATTTTGTTTTTCCCAAATCTGGATTTCGTTTTGGTTTTCGTTTCGCTTTTTGTTGAAGATCTGGTGGTCTGTAACTATAAGTAAGATGAAGATGAAACATCCTTTTTGGTTTCATTTTTGATTGAAGATATGCCCAATGAATTGTTTCCTCTGTAAACCATATTGGGAAGGTTGATTTGATGATGATGGAAGCCAATGAAGATGAGGAACGATGGAAAGATGAAATGGGTTTGTTGCTGGAAATTGAAATAGGTTTTCTGATTGAAGATTCTGATGTTGGATTTGCATTTTTGGGTTTGTTTTGGGTTTGCATTTCTGGGTTTGTAATGTAAACGTGATGAGGATGAAGAGCTAATTGTTTAGTTTAATGTTATTAGTTTTTTGTTTAATTCTGTTTTATGTTTTTCTAATTTAAAAAACTTAATTGATTATGTGTGAAATGATTTACAATTAAATAATAATTTTTTTGCCACCTCATTTAATGAATGACACGTCATCTGTGACACTTAAGACGCCACGTCAGTAGTTAACTGCCAGCGTGGCGTCCGTTAGAAAAAACTAACGGCAGGGACCAAAGTGAAACAAAAATGAAAGATGAGGGACCAAAACGGACCAAAAAAAAGATAAAGGACCAAAGTGAAACTTGGACCAAAGATAAATGACCAAAAGTGCTATTTAGCCGGTGGAATATAAATGAGTGTAAGGTCATTTTAGTAAATGTATAGGATAAAGGGTGTGTGGTGAGTAGGAGGGGAGTTGGTAAAAAATGGCCTAAAAATATCCGTAAGTCCTTCAACTAATAAAACCCAAGCAAATTTTAATCAAATCAAATTTGAATTAATTCTACAAAAAATAATATCTAATCTTAGTTTTCAAATTTAAATTAACACCTAAAATAAATGGTGACTTCTAAAAAATCAACTAAATCCGGCCAGGGGCGGACTTAGGTACACCCCAGAGGGTGCAGGTGCACACCCTTAAGTCTTATCCACATGAATTCTCTTCAGCTGATTTGGTGAAGCTTGATAATGAATTTGGGAGTTATATCATTGATATGGGTAGGAATGTTGAATTTGCATCTTTGAAAGGAATTGGTGATCTATCAGAGAAGTTGATTGAAAATGGAAGACATATTGTTTATCCACGCGTTTATCTTCTGTTGAAGTTAGCAATGATTTTGCCGGTAGCCACAACAACTGTTGAAAGAGTCTTTTCTGTTATGAAGATTGTGAAGACTAGGTTGCGTAATCAAATGGATGAATGATTGTCTAGTTACTTATATTGAGAAAGAAGTGTTCATGAATGTTGACATTGAGTTGATCATTCAACGATTTCAAAACACGAAGTCGCGTAGGGGACAGTTATAAATATGTATGTGATTTTTTTGACTAGTTTTATGATTTGAACAATTATGTATTTAGCTTTATTTATTATAATATAAAATTTTTTTGGTTAAATATTCTGACCACTCTAGTCCCGAGTTCTAGATACGCCACTGAATCCGGCCACCATCAGTGTACCACTAAATTTGACGTTAGGACATAGTATAAAATGCTATGAATAATTGAGATTGAATCAACAAGTATTAAATATCAACTATTGATGATATTTTATAACATATATTCAACAGCCAATTTTATTGGTACTGTGGTGAGGGATCAACCCTGTGGTGAGGGATCAACCCTAAAAGTCACCAAAATAAATATGCAATAATAAACAAAATAATTAACATTTCTAAAGTCTAATTAAAAAAATACTTAATTACATGTAAGCCAATTATTTATTTCCTAAAATAAAACTCTAAAAATGTAACAAAACGTAAAAATTTCCCACCATTTTAATGAATTCATTGTTTCTTCCACATAATCAAAATATTAAGAAATTCATGCATGTACAGTCCTCAAATTTGTACAATCCCTTCTACACAACTTTATTTCCATAAGTTTTTGATTTCCTTACTTCATCATAAGGTCTAACATATGAATTAATGAACAATTCAACAATTTTGGAATGATCACAAAAATACTTTAAGTGTATGCAAAAAAAAAAAATTAAAGTGAGATCTTGGGACTAAGAGTACGAAAACTCAAATTGGATCCAACAACCACCATCACCATCCCTAGTGGCAAATCAACCTCTAAGAGCCTTTATTGTATCTAAGTGTCGAGCTCAGACATGTCCTCTAAACTATTAATGTCTTATGACGAGATCAGACTTGGGCCACTATTTGGTTGTATCAGTTTGGGTTTGCCCACTTTGAATGAAATCGAACACCTTTGACAAAAAAAAAGAAGAGACATGTGTCCTTTATACTATAAAAAGTCTTATGTCGGGATTAGACCTAGATAACGCAAGAACATTTGTGGGGACCTCACTGACAACACTCCATACAAAGATGTGCAAGCTATCTTATTTTCTCTTATTTCTAACTAACTATCGTACTAACTTAAGCGTCAGAGTGTCTCGAATTTCTCATCGTTGTCACTTTGGAAGAGGTTGAAGCATTTTAGACCTTGAAGAAGTCCTACAAAGAGAGTTGGGACAAAATTGTATTAATCCATCACTTCCAACCACTCCATCAAATCCCAATGATTCAATGAACCGCGTCTTAAATATTCTATACTACTAATTAATCAAATATGATATGATAGTTGAACCACACAAATCAAATTTAGGAACTAATGAAATGTATCAAGATTGAGCTTTTCCATTTATAGTTGATTTTACACTCATAATTTCCTTTCGGAGCCACAAAGGATTTGAAGGATGCATTTAGACAAAACATGATTAAGTGGGCAACATAGAGTATCAATTATTATCAAATTATCTTTTATGGTCAAAGTAGCCAGATTTCTTGTGTCACTTAATCCGTCACTTCTCCGAGGTTGTTTCAAATTAATAATGATTTGTTGGAAATTTCAATGAATTGTGTGAATTGAAAAAGTCCCACGTTACTTGGAATAGATACTATGTGAGTGTTTATAAGTGGGAACCTCATCCATCCATTAGGTTGGGCCCCGAAAGTACCCAATTTTGTGGATGGGTGAGGACACACACAAAGTAACCACCACACACACACGTATACGCCGCCGTCCGTCCGGCCGGCTTGGCTATGTGGTGTATTATTTTATTTTTCGGAAATAATTATTTTAAAGAAATAAAATTAATTTTACTTTGACCGGTTTGACCAAGTCAAACCGTAACCTTTTCTTCCATAAAAACCAACGTTTTATGAATTGGGTATTAATTGGGAGGTTTTTATTAGAGAATGAATGATAGAGCCGTTGGCTCTTCATTTCATTTCAACGGAAATTTTTCTCCTATATAAGGAGTGCTTCCCCACACTTGTTCATTGCACCAAAAGCTTAAGATCAAGAATTTTCTCTTCAAGCTTTTTTTCTCTTCTCCTAAACAATTTACGGTTACGGTTCTTTTTGAAAGCTTGAGATATTTTCCAAGCTAAGAGTGGTTTCTATAACCATATAGAGTGGTTTCCATAAACCATATTGAGGGTGTATTTCTAGAGCGAATTTCTCACAGTGCAGTGGAAATTCGTAATAGTCTCTAAAACATTTTGTCACGGGGACGTCGTGGTTGATAGCCTACTTGCACCTTTGAGTAGTGCCACGAAAGCGTCTTAAAAGAAGCGACCTAGTCCGCGACTCATCCCAGTAATATCTTCGGTTTATTTTTAAAAATTAAAAACTTAAAACACTGTTGTTTGGGGAAAGTTCTGGCTAAGGAAAGACTTGGTATTTAAGTGTGTCCATTGTGACCCACCTCTCTTTCCTGGGAACCTACTCGGATTAACAATTTTAAGACGTTTCTAAGTCACCATGACAACAGAAGAAATTATCGCATGCTTGGTTCCACGCCTCGACTTCAACAAACCATTAGGTTTGAGGAGCTCACTTCAAGTGTTGGCAACCAAAAATGCTCTTTTTCTTAACTATGAAAAAGGTTGCCAATGTCTTGACTGATGACATTCCAGTGGCAGATGAAACAGCCACACCGGAAGAAAAGGATAAGACAGCTAAAGAAATATTCCTATGGAAGGAGCATGACTATCTCTGTAAGAATTTTATTCTTAATGGACTTCTTGATGATCTTTATGATTATTCTGAGTTCTTGCAATTACGCGCGAGGATGTATGGAATGCTTTGAAAAAGAAATATGATCTTGAAGAAGCGGGTGCTAAGAAATATTTGTTAGCCGCTATCCGAACTACAAGATGATGGATGAAAATGCAGAGAGTCTCGATCCACATGAGATACGAAAATAGCTCATGATATTATATATCAAGGCATGGCCTTGGATGAACAATTTCAAGTAGTGTTATTATTGACAAACTTCCTCCTTCATGGAAGGATTTCAAGAATTCTCGAGGCACAAAACCAAAGAGTTTTCTCTGGAAAGTTTGATTACCCGACCAATTGAGGAGGAATCTCGGAAGCAAGATCGAGAAAGATGAAGTCTTGTTTGTTTCAAACAAGAAACCAGAGCTGTTCGAAGCCAAGTGGCAAACCATTTAAGAATCGAACCGTAATCAGATTCAAAAGAACCATGAACAAGAATGGGAACCTTCCTAAGGCCCCAAATCCTAAGCCACAACCACCACCACAACCCAAGAATGATCTCGCTCCTCCCTTCACTTGTTTCAACTGTGGGAAAGCGGTCATATGGCACGCAAGTGTAAGAGCGAGCCATCTCCGCTATGCAAAGCTAACTCGATCAAGAGCAATTTATTGCTATGATTTCGAAATCAACCTTGTTGGTGGATCGAAGGTTGGTGGTTGGACTTTGGATCATCCATCCATGTGTGCAATGACCGTGCTATGTTCAAAACATACACGATTGGCGATAATAAGAAAGTCTTTCTTTGGCGATGCTCACACCACTAATGTTCTTTGGTATTGGAGATGTGGGCGAAATTCATACGGAAAGACTCGATTACGAAAGATGTGAAGCACACTCGAGAGATAAGGAAAATCTGTTTTGGTTTCTTACGAACAAAGCGGGGTTTACTCAAACTATTGGGGGGGATTTATTTACTTTGACCAAAAATAATGTATTTGTTGGGAAAGTGGTACGCCATGTGATGGCATGTTTAATTTGAATGTTGAAATGAATAAAACTTCTCCTTTTGCTTATATGCTTTGTGATTTTAATATTTGGCATGCTCGTTTTGTCATGTTAACAAGCGCGTTATTTCAAATATGAGTAACTTAGGATTAATTCCCAAGTTATCTTTAAATGATTTTCAAAAATGCGAATTTTGTAGTCAAGCAAAAATTACGAAAACATCGCATAAATCGGTAATGAGAAATCGAGCCCTTGGATTTAATTCATTACGATATATGTGAGTTAGATGGAGCGTTAACGAAATGGTAAGCGATATTTTATTACTTTTATTGATGATTGCTCGGACTACACTTTTGTATATCTTATGAAAAATAAAAGTGAAAGCGCTTGACATGTTCAAAATTTTTTGTAAACGGTTGAAAACCAATTTAGCAAAAAGATAAAGCGTTTTCGAAGTGATAGAGGAACTGAATATGATTCCCAATTGTTTAATGATTTTTATAAATCAAAGGGAATCATTCATGAAACGACTGCACCATATTCTCCCGAAATGAATGGTAAAGCAGAAAGAAAGAATAGAACATTTACCGAATTGGTAGTTTCTATAATGCTCTATTCAGGAGCTGCATCTCACTGGTGGGGGGAAATTTTGCTAACTGTTTGTTATGTCCTAAATAGACTTCCAAAGTCTAAGAGCAAAATTTCACCTTATGAGATCATAAAGAAAAGACAACCAAATGTGTCTTATTTTCGAATCTGGGGTTGCTTGGCTTATGTCGAGGATCCCCGGATCCAAAAAGAGTTAAACTCTTGAAGAGAGCCTATGAATGTGTATTCATTGGGTATGCGATAAATAGTAAAGCTTACGAGGTTCTATGACCTTAAAGCTAAAGTGATCATAGAGTCAAATGATGTTGACTTTATATATGAAAATGAATTCCCTTTTAAATCTAGAAATAGTGGGGGCACTTTGGAACTAGTCAAGTTTTCGTGCTCAAGAACGTTGAAAACAATGAACAAAGGGAAATAGAACCTCGAAGAGGTAAGAGAGCACGTGTTGCTAAAGACTATGGACAGATTATTTGGTCTATACATTAGAAGAGGATCCAATGAGCATTCAAGAAGCATTGTCTTCTTTGGATGCAGATTTGTGGCAAGAAGCCATCAATGATGAGATGGATTCTCTAGAGTCTAACAAGACATGGCACTTAGTGGACTTGCCTCCGGTTGCAAACCCATTGGTTGTAAATGGATTTTGAAAAAGAAACTAAAAACGATGGCACTGTTGATAAATACAAGGCTCGCGCTTGTAGCCAAAGGTTTTAGACAAAAGAGAGAATATAGATTTCTTTGACACATATTCACCCGTTACTAGAATTACATCCATAAGGGTACTAATTTCGTTGGCCGCAATTCACAATTTGGAAGTACACCAAATGGATGTCAAAACTGCTTTTTTAAATGGTGAATTAGAAGAAGAAATCTATATGGAACAACCTGAAGGGTTTGTAATTCATGGGCAAGAACACAAGGTCTGTAAGTTGGATAAGTCTCTGTATGGTCTAAAACAAGCTCCTAAACAGTGGCATGAGAAGTTTGATAATCTAATTGTATCGAATGGGTTTAAAGTGAATGAAAGTGACAAGTGCATTTATTACAAAACCGAAAATGACATTTGCACTATCATATGTCTCTATGTAGACGACTTACTCATATTTGGATCAAACATTCATGCCGTAAATAAAGTGAAATCAATGTTGTGTAACAACTTTGATATGAAAGACCTCGGAGAAGCAAGTGTAATACTTGGCATTAAGATTACTAGGTCCGAGAAAGGAATTTCTTTGGATCAATCTCATTATATTGAGAAGATCTTAAAGAAATATAATTATTTTGATTGTAAACCTGCATGTTCACCATACGATCCGAGTGTCAAACTTTTTAAGAACACTGGTGACAGTGTAAGACAAACGGAATATGCGAGCATCATTGGCAGCCTAAGGTATGCCACTGATTGTACTAGACCCGACATTGCCTATGTTGTGGGATTATTATGCAGGTTTACTAGTCGACCTAGTATAGAGCATTGGCACGCTATTGAGAGAGTCATGAGATACCTTAAAAGGACCATGAATCTCGGGTTACATTATCAGAGATTTCCAGCTGTACTTGAAGGGTACAGTGATGCCTTGATGGAATACTCTATCTCGATGATTCCAAAGCAACCAAAGTGGCTATATATTTAGTATAGCTGGTGGCGCTGTATCTTCTAAGAAACAGACCATATTGGCTCAGTCCACTATGGAGTCTGAAATGATAGCACTAGCAACTGCTAGTGAAGAAGCTACTTGGCTAAGATGCTTACTAGCTGAGATTCCCTTATGGGAAAAACCAATGCCAGCTGTGTTGATCCACTGCGATAGTACCGCGGCTATTGCAAAAATAGAGAACCGTTATTATAGCGGCAAGAGGCGACAAATCACGTCGTAAGCACAAAGACCTTGTGAGAGAATGTATCTCAAAAGGAGGTGTGAGAGTGGATCATGTACGCGAGCGATATGAACTTGTTGATCCTTTGACGAAAGGATTAGCTAGGGAGAAAGTCCAAAATACATCTCAAAGGATGGGACTATCGCCATTAGAATCATGAGTCACTCACGATGGTAACCCGACCTAAAAGACTCGGAGATCCCAAGAATTAGGTTCAATGGGTAATAACAAGTTGTGAAGTGATACGAGATGAACATGCTATAATAAATAAAGAAGCATGATCCTGAAGCAACTTAAGGTTGAGGTAATAGAAACTCTTAATGAGATCTATACTCTATGTGGAGTGGAGTACCTAGCTACGAGGAGTACTCTTGATAGACTCACCTTTGTGAATGTGGAAGTGGGGCGCTTCCTATGGAATCGTTGGCAAGATTCCTAGAGCGTTCACTAAACCGGGATAGCGTGCAAGGCCATAAAAGCACGGGCTTATAAGAATACACCCATAGAAAAGGTTGTGTGTGGTTTTGATGTTCGAGATAGAGTTCAAGACTACAAGTCACTCTTGTTGAATCGAAATCCTAACCACTATGTAAAGGTTCAAGTCGTAGACACCTTTGCTTATGCCCAATCTTATAGAAGCGTTTGACGCTATCTCTTAAAACTTCTTTTTAAATTCAAGTGGGGGATTGTTGGAAATTTCAATGAATTGTGTGAATTGAAAAAGTCCCACGTTACTTGGAATAGATACTATGTGAGTGTTTATAAGTGGGAACCTCATCCATTGGGTTGGGCCCCAAGGGGTACCCAATTTTGTGGATGGGTGAGGACACACACAAAGTGACCACCACACACGCGCGCTGCCGCCGTCCGTCCGGCCGGCTTGGCTATGTGGTGTATTATTTTATTTTTCGGAAATAATTATTTTAAAGAAATAAAATTAATTTTACTTTGACCGGTTTGACCAAGTCAAACCGTAACCTTTTCTTCCATAAAAACCAACGTTTTATGAATTGGGTATTAATTGGGAGGTTTTTATTAGAGAATGAATGATAGAGCCGTTGGCTCTTCATTTCATTTCAACGGAAATTTTTTTCTCCTATATAAGGAGTGCTTCCCCACACTTGTTCATTGCACCAAAAGCTTAAGATCAAGAATTTTCTCTTCAAGCTTTTTTCTCTTCTCCCTAAACAATTTCTGGTTCTGGTTCTTTTTGAAAGCTTGAGATATTTTCCAAGCTAAGAGTGGTTTCTATAACCATATAGAGTGGTTTCCATAAACCATATTGAGGGTGTATTTCTAGAGCGAATTTCTCACAGTGCAGTGGAAATTCGTAATGATGTAATTGAAAATGCTTTATCCTCGGGGACGTCGTGGTTGATAGCCTACTTGCACCTTTGAGTAGTGCCACGAAACGTCTTAAAGAGAAGCGACCTAGTCCGCGACTCATCGATAATATCTTGGTTTATTTTTAAAAATTAAAAACTTAAAACATTGTTGTTTGGGGAAAGTTCTGGCTAAGGAAAGACTTGGTATTTAAGTGTGTCCATTGTGACCCACCTCTCTTTCCTGGGAACCTACTCGGATTAACATGATTGATTGCACAATAGTTCTTCTGATAAATATTTAGAAGAAAAATTTGACAAGATGAAAAGTTGATTAATGTGAAGGTGGTTAGGTTGTAGATATAAGATTTAGACTATAATATTGAGGTGATTGCTGTTGAGCCACGTAATAGTCTTTATTGGTAATGTGGTGCACTGTTTTGATTTCATAAGATAAATAGTGTGTATACAAACATGGCTCCGTTTGATCTACAAACAGGTAAGTATTGGACTATACTGTACAGTACTAGGCGTGACAGTATTGAACAACTTTTTGTCCCGTACAGTATTTGGTATAGACAATGAACAACTTAAACAAAAAAAATGTAAAATTTAGGTCAAACTCCCGGGGTCTCTTAACTTATTTTCAGGTTTCAAATTGGTCTCGTCTGCTTTTTTGTAACGAATAGGTCTTTTATGTTTTTTTGGTAACAAATAGGTCTCTTATATTTTAAAATCATTGCACCGTTGCCCATTTTTAGGTTTCGATAGGTCCTTTATGCTTTTTTTAAACAAATAGGTCCCTTATGTTTCAAAATCATCGCACGGTTGCCCTTTTTTGTAGCAGAGTTCAGCGACAAATATCAAAAAATGGCAATAGTGCAAGATTTTAAAACATAAGAGACCTATTCGTTACAAAAAATATAAGGGATATATTCGAAACCTGAAAATAAGTTAAGGAACCCCGCGAGCTATTTTGCCTAAAATTTACTATAATTTCATTCTAATGTTTATAATGATTTTATATTTTGTCAAAAATAACATAATTATAAAGAAAAATGTGTCATGGAGAAGATAGGGGAGAGAGAGAAGAGAGAGCACGAGAGATCGATGGGGGAGAAAGGTCATGAGATGAGAAGTTATAAGAGAGATGAAAGGAGAGAGGGAGAGAGAAAGAGAGAGAGATGAGGGAGAGATGAGGGAGAGAGATATAAGAGGTGAAAGCTTATGAAAAAAGAGAGGTGAGAGGAGAGAGGTTAGAGAGGGAAGAGATAGAAGAATGGGATAGGAGAGAGAGAGAATATTGAGTAGGAAATAAAGATTTTATTTTGGTGTTTTTTTTGGGTAATCAGACAGAAAGTTGTACTGTGGTTTTGTAAGAGACAAGAATTTGAGTTTTTGTTCAGTCCCTTGCCCCCGCCGTTTTTTCCAGTATCATGAACATTTTCCAAATCAAACATAGTACAACTGTAGTTGTGTCCAGTCCACGTATTCCATTACTTTTTAGCAAGTCAAACACACTTTGAATGTTGCTTATATCTTACAATGATAAACCTCGCAACAAATTATTAGTGATGGGTAATAAGTAAATTGTCTCTACTATAAACAAAAATCACCTATTCCTATATAAATTTTTAGTGAACAAATATTTATATAAATACATCTATAAATTAAGGTACTAGACGATAGGTAAAAGATCTATTAAGAGATGAAAAAACTATGGTTAAATATACTAGATGGTAGGTAAAACATTTTTTTTTGACGAGGGTAGGTAAAACATTTATCCATGAACAAATGTGTCTTGTTATATGTTGTACATATATATAGAATGAGCGATTGTGGATAAATATCAAATATATCTTTATCTACAATATTTGATATTTAGTGACAGTTTTTGTTTGTGAACAAAAGTCGAATTTCTTATACTACTCTCTATAAGCGTCTTGAGCATTAAACTTTTCCCTAATCCTGGTAAACCCTAGAACTAGTGTCTCAGGCTGGACCGCCCAATCCAACTGAGAACCAATGTGGTATGGCCGACCTGAGCATGTAATTTGATTAAACGTATCACAGACCTGTGATGTCTATGTTTTGCTGTCAAACTCGCTTAACCCAACTAGTGTTGTATTTTTTTTTATTTCCTAATGCAAAACGACATGTTTCGCCTGCTGTGGGAGTACTCTTACCTAAAAAACAAAATTCAAAACAACATTTTTTTCCCTATTATGAAGGTGTTTAAGGTATGGTAAGATTTTTATATTCTTTCAAATATAAAATGTATACATATCATAATTTTTTTTGATAATTTTTAATTGTGACTCACTGATGCGACACCAATCCATTGACCCAATACCTTGACGGGATCAATGATAAGTTCAATGACCCGTCCAAGTTTAATAACACCGTTCGGATTGCATATTTCACCTAACTTTTCTTTATAAAGAAAAAAATAAAGTAGGTTTACATAGTTTCAATAAAAAATGTATTTTGTTCTTTTCGTTTAATAGAAAAACAGCCCATTTCAACATTTTGAGAAAGAAGACACGTTTAAGGTAATTGTGATCAAAATTTTCCTCCTTAATCCTAGCTTGCTTTGAACTCTGAACTTATGTAACCTAACTAGTGATCAGATCTGGACTTTAATATGGATATGGATATGGATAAAGGATTTTGGAATATACACGTATACTTTGGTTTAAGGTAACAAATTTTCAAGAAGTTTTCTTCTAAGAAGGGAAGCCTATGCCTAATTAAGGTTGTTTAAAATTAACCACACCATTGGAATCTAATTGAACGAGACCTCATTTGGCATTCCTTAGAGGAAAAAATAAATTAAATAATTAAAGCAGAATTTGTTGAGTTTTGTATTCACTACTACTACTAGTACTTATGCCAATAACAAATTTTGAAAACTTGCATATATTATATATATATATATATATATATATATATATATATATATATATATATATATATATATATATATATATATATATATATATATATATATATATATTCTAAAAACCAATGTGCAATTTAAAAAGCTCTTGTTATTAAAATATATTTCTGTTTTGTACATCAAATTAAAAGTCTCACATTACTTGGGAATCAAGGCCAGGCCAATGATGATTTATAAACACCCCCATCTTTAGCCAACCAAAGCGTCTTTTAACAAAAGGATCGATAAAACCCTGACGACTCCCATGAAAGCCAAACTAGACAATACCTCAAAAATTAAACAATAGGGACTTAAGGTCGGAACAATGGCGCACAAGATAGGGGGTTGTAGGCTCTTTTACCCCCTGGCCTTGACTCGCAGGGCTTGTTCTGTACACCAAAAAATCCCACATTGCTTGAGAATCAAGGCCAATGTTAGTTTATAAACACTTAAATTCTTAACCTATCGAAACACCTTTTAACAAAGGACAAAACTGTGACTCTCATGCGGGCCAAAGCGGAAAATACTTCATAAAAAGATACCAGACTTAAGGTCGGAACGATGCTTTAAACTTGCTAAGGGATGATGATACATAAAAAGGCATTTGTGTTTTTTTAAAATCACATATGTAGAATATCAACTTAAAAGAAAAGAATACTCGATTCCTAAGAATATTCTCAAAAAAATCAAACTTCCTTTATATTGGAACCAAATTTCCTAGTGTTGGGAATCATGATATTTTACACAATTAATTGATCCTAGTCGTTTGATCAAAAACCGAACAACTCAAATGTCAAGTTTGAAATCTAGAACTAATTTGCAGAAATTGTAAAATAAACTCGTCTATTCTTGATCGAACGACTAGGATCAGCTGATTGTGACAAATTGTGTGATTTCTAACTGTATACCAAATCTAACTCCATTAATATGTGACACATTACACATAGTACAACTCACCCAATTCCATCATTCATAGTATCAACAATTGAGTCCCCTAACTTTGAAAAACATTTTAGTGGTTATTATGGGAATTGTTACCTTACAATTCAAGGCAAGAAAAAAAGAAGACATTTGAGGATAAGTAGGATAGAGTACATTAAATTACCTCTCAAATTTCAAAATTTATGCAGTTATGTGTTAGGTAAATCCGGCCTACCTAGTATCTATATTCCATAGGTTGTACCCTTTTCAAGCTTTTAAACTTGTTTGGCTGTATACCTTGTACTTACACCTAGGCTTGAATGCAAATGCATGGGCAAGTTCACTTCTACACGTTTATCATATGGAAGAAATTTTCACATTGGATTGAAAAATGTGACATGACAACCAAATCACTTGTACTCCAGCCAGCTAGGTCTCAAAAGTCAGTTATGAACCTATGTGGTTTTGCAATCAAAAGAGATAATAAGATTAGTGCCTTTTATAGTACAAATACAAACTATGTTTAATGTTGCAACCATTTTGAACATAATTAGAAGTTTTTTTTTTTCTAAAACCATTCAAAATCGTAAAGCTCGCTTTTAATCATTAAAATAATTCCGTATAACACATTTCAATGGATCAATCACTCTAGTTGGTTCGTTTTTTAAAACACTGGTACAAAGTGTGTATTTGTGTATTGTTGCACCATTTTTTTTCATAACTAGAAGTTTATTGATGCGGTGTAACCCAAAGGTTAGCCAAAAAGCAAATACAAATCATTTGTAATCTAAGATCACAGTTTGTACTATCGATCGACGTTACAAGATATTGTATAAAAATGTGGCAGATGCATTTGCGATTCTGTTGTTGAAGCCTCAAAAATAGTTACACAATTGTGTTGAAGCCTCAAAAATAATATTTTGGTGTAAATTGGGTATCTTCACTGTACAACTTCAGAGACTAATCTCTCGAGCCGGATAAGACCACAATAGACGACAAAACTCTCTCTCAAGAGATTTAACACTGCTCCATTCTCAATATTGAATTCAAACTCATGACCTAATTGATTAAACCGAAAGAAACTCGAACCAACTCATGCAAGGCAATTGCGGTTACATACCACAATTGAAAACCATGCTAGTTGTGGACCACAATTTAATACCATGCTACCTAATAAGGTATTTAGTACTACTATAGAAAACATTGTCCCAAAGCTAACTATTTGTCCTTTATGTGTGTGATAGCCGTCAATGCCTACAAACAAATGTTGAAACCATATCTATTTTTGGTTAAGGCCTTAAGGGCTAGACAATTGGGTATATAGGTGCAACCCCTACTTTTAAGTGCCCATATGCTATCTTTAGAGTGTGAGACCAAGGAATATTGTGACACTTTATGAAAATTGAGTGAAATGTTGTATGCCAAACATACACCCCACATGTCAGAAGGCATGTTATAAAGTTTGGTTCATTCATTTTGTTCAAATCGCAGGCAAAGATGTCAGAAGGCATGTTATAAAGTTTGAACAGAGTATACATTCATTTTGTTCAAATCACAACACCAACTTAAAGAGTAACCAAGAAAACAAAGGATAGTGAATTGTGTGGCCAAATAGTAGTAGTAATTGAAAGGTTTGAACAGACTATACATGGGGATCACCAAAAAAAATTATATACTTGTGGATGTCAATTTTCCTATGTACGTGGGAGTAATCCAGTCATTTTGGCTTCAAAATACAATAAATTTGCTTGAAAATAGATATGTATATTATACGTATTCGTATAATACGTTCAAATAATGAGAAACAATTGGTAGTAGTTTCACAATTATGATAAAAGTATGAGGACAAATCTCGCCTAAATAAAGACAAAAAAGTTGATGACAGATTTGAAAATTATAGTAAAAAGATGAGAGGGGATCTCGTACAAATAAAGACAAAAAGTTGGTGGTATTTTTGTAATTAAGATCAAAGTATTAGCTAGGGCATATCTAGCCAAAATAAAGATAAAAATGTTGATGACAGTTTTGCAATTATGATAAAAACATGAGAGTAGATCTCGCCCAAATAAAGACGAAAATTAAAGTTGGTGGCAATTTTATTATATTGATAAAAGTATGAAGATAGATTTAGCCTAAATAAACACAAAAATTTGGTGGTTGTTTTGCAATTTTGATAAAAGCATGAGAGCAAATATCGTCCAAATAATGACAAAAAAGTTGGTGGCAGTTTTTCAATTTTGATAAAAGCACGAGGGCAGATATTTCACGTACACCCCACGACCAAAACTTGCATCGTGTTTCCCCCTTTCATATTTAAACTGTGTCTATCTGGGTACTTTAGAGTTTAAAAAATATTTTAAACAATGTTGCATCGTGTTTTACTATTACTTTTTAAGAATTACGAGATCTATGGAGACAGCGACAGGGAAAGAAACTCCCCATGGTAGGAGTGGGAATGGGGACGGAGAGTAACATAATAAAGGACACGGACAAAGAGTGGTACTCTATGCATGTCTCCGTCTCGTCGTGTTGACATCCCTATATGAAACTTATTCACTAAGAAAACTATATTTGAATCTTTTTTCCTCACACAAGTTCATGTTCAATTGATTAGTGGCTCTATATTTTCAACTACACTTTCCAAAAGGATGGAGAAAAACCGGTTCATAGTATTGAATGTTTATAAAGCACTAGTGCCTCAAGTGTGGACAGACTAAGGACAACTTGAAAGAAAGATCTTACTGTACAATCATAAATCATTACACGTTTACAAATACTGTGGTAATGAAGTAAATATATCCATCATTTTGACTGGTACATTTTTCTTTGGGAATGGCACAATTTTTGTATTTGAAAATAGTACATATTTAGGAGAAACTATATAAGGCTATGTTTGACAAGTCCAAGTTACTAGCTTATAGTGGATGAACTCATTGTATGTGTTTGACATGATTAGTTTATAACGTTTTTTCACTACCTTATATCGTTTTATGAAACCCTACTTGAAGTAGCGTTTGAACTTTTAGCTTATATCGTTTCATTTTTCCTTTCAATTTTACTCTTATTATTTTAATTAAATTCGTCGTTTATCCTCCATTAAATGAATCTTCTCTATCACTTTTAAGCATTAATTAAAAATGTTCTCTTATGTCATTTTATAAGTTAGTTCAACCGTTAATTTTACCAAATACTTTAAATTCAATCTGCTAACTTATACGCTATCAGTTATCCGCTATAAGCTAGCTCCAATATCCGCTAATTTATCCGATATCCACTCTTTTTTAGCCGTTTGCCTAAAGTGTTTTACTAACTTGGGAAACAATGAGAAAATTGAATTGAGATGCTCCCCATTTCTAAAAACTATGGAGGAGGAGAAAGACTCTATATACACAAAAGTTTAAATATTAAAAAAAAGTTTGACACCCTAATTTTGCATCTCTCTCTTGATGGACTCCTATCTTGTGAGAAATGAAGAGGATCTCAACTCCTAAAATTTAAAACATAAAATATTCGATGAAGAAAATAAAAGCTTTAATTGAGAAAATAGAGATAAAAAATTAATTTCTCTTCAATGACAGTATAAAATAGTTTTTCACAAATTATCAATTATATTTTACTATATATGTATTTGTAGAGATTTTAGGAAATAATATTAAAACCCTAATCTCGATTTTTATTTTTGAGCCCCCACCACAACGCGTACAGTTCATTCCCAAACTAAAGCCCTAACTCAGCCAAAAACCCTCCCCTACTACCGTTCATTCCCAAATCAACACCCAATCTCTCAACAACTCGTTCCCAAATAAAAATCCCGGCTCTTAGCAATTCGATCACTCCTTTGCATTCTCGGGTCTTCTGGTCTCCTTCGCATTGTTCCTTGGTCTTCTGGTCTCCTTTGCATTGCTCCACCTCCTTCACACTCTTGTCTAGTCTTTTGGTTGTTGCAATGGGTTTGCGCTACTCTTATATGCTCTTCTTCTAGTTATTAGCGAAGAATCATTTATTCTCTATTAGCGACAGACTATTCCCTCGCTACTAGCAACGAACTATTTCCTCTCTATTAGCGAAGATTATTCCCTTGCTATTAGCGACAAACTATTTCCCTCACTATTAGCGACATAATTTCCTCTTCAGGGTTCAATTTATGTCATTTTTTAGCAACGAGTTATATTTGTTTGTGAGGGGTAGTCTCCGTTGCAAATAGTGAAAATTTGCCAAATCCCTAACTAGATATTTTGCGACGCCAAATGTTGTTACAAGTTTGGATTTGTCACAAATTTCATCGCTAAAATGGTTTATGATGGATTTTCGATGGTTTAGCAACAGATCTACCCCTATGGAAATTTGATTTTTCTAGTAGTCGTTATTGATGATTCTTGGAACTTTAATCAAATGCTTCCTATTGAAATCTGTGATAAGAATCCATAAATTTGTGAAATCTTGGAACTTAAACTGAAAAATGAAGGGAAAATTAAATACATTTCAATTTAGAAAAATAATTACTGCTAAAATTTGAGTGTTTACAACATAAAATCCATTAATTACTGCGAAAATTAATTTTTGAATTATTAGGTTGTATGTCATCACCCGAGAGCTTCGAACTGTGTATGTGAGTTTCAAGTGGTACTTGCCACATTGTCTATAGACAAAAATAATAATTCAAAAATATATTTACATAAATATCTCTTATTATTATATATATAAAAAGATGAAAAGTGATATGCTTACACACTTACACACATAAAAAGGAAGGGAGGGAAAGTCATATATTATGGAAGAGTTTGCACCTAGACTATAGTTCACCACTCAACAAGTGCACTTTTCCAAGTTTCCACTACAACTAAAAATTAGATAATAATAATAATAAAGGTAACAAACACATTCATGGTTCCCAAATTAAAAGTTCTATAAACTCCAAAAATAAGCAAAGTAGTTTAATTTTCTCACAAAAAATATGGGCCCCTTATTTATATATTAGACATATTTTCCTGTATAAGGGACCAACTAAGGGAACAAAATACAACATAAACTTAAGCTGCCACGTGGCCACATCATACTATTCCTATTCATCAATTATAACTTGTAGTTGCAAATTCTATAGTATAAATAGAACATCACATTATCCATATATTACCAAGTTAGAAACATTTAAAAAATCACATGGCTCAATTCACAGAAAATTTGCAAAGTATTAGACCTTTTTCTTTCTTAGAGATTGATCCAAATATGGAACTTCTCAACCAATTCATAGGGATAAATCAACATGTTGTGGAAAATTCAAACTTGAACATGCAGAATTTGATGCCTTTTTCTAGTGTTTTTCCAGAAAACTTGGAAGAAAATTTTCATCATGGTCATGGTCTTGTTCATGTTAATGATCAGAATGAAGTTCAAGTTTCTCATGATCCTATTTTTTCAGAAGAAAATAAAGGTAAAAAAAGGAAAACAATTGATTTTCCTGCAGAAACCAGCTCAGCTAATTCAACTCCTGCAGTTTCTGAAAGTGGAAGCAAAATCAAACTTGTAAGTTTTATTTTTGGATATTTATTTTGAACTCGTCTGAAATATACAGACACCTAAAACACGCATACGTATACGCCCTAAGTGTTTGTATCTATGTAGATATCAGACATCGACACTTCGGGTTGCGCGAGCGTGTATGGAAGTCTACGTGTGTCGGATGATGTCGACACCGCATATGCTGTGCGGCTGAAGTGTGTTGGTGCTATAGTATGTTTAAGAGTAAGAAAGAAATAATTCATTTATTGTTTTCAATGTGAATAATTTCAGTGTTCTGGAAGAGGAAAGAGAGTGAAAAACAATGTAACAGAAGAAGAGAAAGCAAAGGAAGTTGTTCATGTAAGAGCTAGAAGAGGCCAAGCTACTGATAGTCACAGCTTAGCAGAAAGGGTATATAATATAATATAATTCTAAATTATCCCTTTTTTTTCTCTCTTTGTTTTTAAGATTGATGTGGACTAATATATATCTATTATTATTATTATCATTTTTTTTTTCAGGTTAGAAGAGGGAAAATTAATGAAAAATTGAGGTGCTTACAGAACATTGTTCCAGGATGTTACAAGGTCAATACCTTTCTTTAAGTTAAAATCCAATTTTTAACTTTTATTAACTTATATTAAATTACAAAAATACATTCTGAATTAACTTTCATAAATCAAGCTCTTACGTTTTTTTTTACTTTTTTTTAATGATTGCAGACTATGGGAATGGCAGTAATGTTGGATGAAATCATAAACTATGTCCAATCTTTGCAGCATCAAGTAGAGGTAAGTGATTAAAATTAAAAAAAAAAAAACAATAATTTAGTGTTAATTTATTTCTAGGAAAACATACTTTTTAATAAAAGCCTTAATATTATCTGACTTTTGGGTTTTTTCTTGCAGTTTCTTTCTTTGAAGCTTACTGCAGCAAGTAACTATTATGACTTTAATTCAGAGACAGATGCTTTAGAAACAATGCAGGTAACTACTTCTAAAAGTTCCATGGTCTTGTCCACTAGAATATATATATATATATATATATATATATAATGTTTTAAGAGACTTCTAGCTAGGTTTGACTTTTTTGTCCCTTTGTGTTTTTATTTAATTAAATTTTTTTATTGGTGAGCCAAACTTTAGTGCTTTACTAGTCTCACTCTTAAACCAATTTGATACATGCACATAAACATCATATACATATAGTGTTCATCATTTTGTGTGGTTGTTAGGGTGCATGAAAACCTCTCAATTCATATTATATTTATTGAAATTTTAAGTGAATATGAAATTAAGAAGCACAATTATTTAATTAATTAATTATATTTGATATGTGGCAGAGAGCAAGGGCATCTGAGGCAAAAGAATTAGCAAGGTATAAGAAAGAAGGATATGGAGGAATTTCATGCTTTCAACCAACTTGGCCACTTTGACTTTAGTTTTGGATATTTGTTTTTATAACTCAGCAACCATATATACAAGAGATGAAAATGTTTGATTTGTTAATTTCCACTAGATGCTATATACAAGCATTAGTGGACATTCTTGGTTGTATAATGTTTCAAAAGATGTGTAAAAATCAAATGGAAGTTAATAATAACCTACATGTTATATTATTATACATTTTTGTGGAACTTGATTGGATTGATGTTCTTACTATATATATATATATATATATATACAAAGGCCAAGCACAAAAAAATATACAAAAAATATCGATATGACGTAGCACAAGTGATAAATATTTAGGCTTGTTAACTATTTGATGTGATAGATCTTCATTAAATGGATCTCAATACCTCAAAGAATTAGTCTTCGCAGTTGCACAATTTTTTTAAGCCGCCAAAATTGTGGCACCATATGGGGTATTCATGAGCTTTGACCCTTAGTTTGGGGTCTCTTATAAGATGAATCCTCCATTTGAGGTTTAACTGCACTTATTTCTTCTCCGCCCTTCAAAATTATATGTTGTAGGTATTGAATTGTAGTTCTCCCACACTCAAAGCTCATAGCCAATAACGTACAACTATAAATAATTACAAGAATTGAACTTTGAGACTCATTTACTTTTATATGGCTAGTTATGTACAATATTAAACTTAGATTGGGCAACGACTCCAACGAGGCATTAGGACACTGGTCGTATTGGTAAGTCATTAGTTGAACTGCATGACTCAATCAGTATTGAAAAGTATCAAAAAATCTATGATATGTATCCATTTTATACTTCAAAAAATTATAAAAAAATCTTATCATACCTTAAACACCCTCGCTGTAGACAAAAAATGTCATATTATTTTTTTTACGTAAATACACTCACGATTTGCAATGTGACTTTGTTATGCAGTATGAGATAAAAAGAGTTTGCAAGACCCGCTAGGTCGCCAGTTCGACCCACTAGTCCAATTGGTCGGATCATTAGTTCGATCGCAAAATTGGTTGGATCACACTAGGTAACACACGGGTCCGTGACATGCCTAGTTCAATTACTTAATTGCTTAGAACAACCATATCACCGATTCACTAATTTCCAATTGGATCGATCGGTATAGGTTTAGTAATATTGGCTATGTATACATTGCTCTCTTTTTCCTACTTGAGACTGAGAATCCTTTTCACTCTATCCTATATATATTGTTTAAAGGAATGGACTGACCGGATGGAAGAAACTTTAACTGACAAAAGGAAGTGTTATTTTCACTCCCAAGAGATGAAAATGGATTCCTCGTGTTATTTTCTCTCATATTAGCTAGAAAAAAAACCATGAGAATGTTATGTTTTTAATTTCCACATTTGAATTCTCTTATCTCTATTTTTAATATTTTAAATACACAATTTCTCTCTCATTCTACATATTAGCCAAGTAGTCGAGATTCAACATGAGAAGGGAAAACCATTCTTTCGATATTTTTTCCTTCTCAATCTTCTTTTCGTTCTCAATCTTCATTTTCCTCAAATCTGCAGTAGTGTTAAATCTCTTGAGGAAGAGCTTTGCGCACGCTATGTGTGGTCTATCCAAATTCGAGAGGAGTCTCTGTGATTCTTGTATGAAAAGATACCCGATATATACCCAAAAAAATTTCATTTCCCTCAAATTGCATACAACAAATTCCAAATCTTGCTACAATTGTTGGCAAATTTTACTCATAAATAATTACTGAATTTTTATTCACGTGAATGTTTGCTCTATCAAGTTCCACACATGGAACCTGGCTGAATTGTTGCCATCATGGATCAACTAGGAGGTCCATGTCTCTTGTAGGACCCTACAGCAAAAACAATTTTATCTACAAGTTTTTCCTTTTGGGTAGAGTGAACTTTTTGTTCAAAATAAATAAATATCTTAAATCCTATATACATTCATTTGATGTATGACAAATCCTACTTAAGCTTGTCATATTAACGTGACCCTAGTTACAACGTGGTGTTAATTTGAACCACTAAACTTAGTGTATTCCCCAAAGCTTTGGAGTTTTTAATATTTTTTTTATACAATTTTGTTAATTCTAATAGAAGGTAATATATAGAATATACTCTCAATTAACCAACATTATTGGCCCAATGACTTAATCTACCCTGAAAACGGGGTCGACTGAGTGTTTTCAAGTTCTTTTTCCGCAGTGGATAAACTCGGTGTTGCTCAGTGTGAAACTTGATCCTAAGCACGAATAAAGATTTGTCTTTCATTTATAAACATCATGACACTCCTTAGGTAGCCAATAGTGATCCGAACCAAAAAAATAATATATAATCTCAATTTAGTTCTTTCTCCTATTTAGTCTCTAAAGTCTTTAATGAAACCATGTTAAATATTCCCAAAAATTTACTCGCATCCTTCAATTTAGTTACTAAATTTGTCACCTAAGAACTAAATTGATAGACAAAGATAAACTTTAAAGATTATTCTATAGGTTTTCATTGTTTAGAGGTTAAATATGAGAGAAAGCGATACTTTAAAAACTAAATTGAAGATTTACTCGAAGATAATATTAATTTCCCTCATATTCGCCACTTGTGCTTTTCTTGCAAGTGAATGTCGATTACATAAAATTATTTAGTGAAGTAGACTTATGCTTTGTCAACAAGTAATTTAAAGATATGATTTGTCGGTAAAACAAAGAAATTCATGAATGATAATCTATTTAGGTGATTGCAACAAAGTGTATTGCAATATGACAAAGCACAAGGCAAAATCCAAAGAGCAATAGTAACCATGGAACCCACTATAAGCTAATGAATTCATAAAATCCTGTCGATGTTGCCAATTCATTAAGTGAATGATTGAAGGAAGAAAATTGTTTTTATAAGATTATAGCATATTTGTTGTCATGGGTGTTAGATGCATTGCATCCATGAAATTTGGAGAAGAAGAAGACATTTTAAATGGGTCATAGTATGCTATAAGTATGGGCAATGTGGGTTCTCCAACTTATGGAAAATGATAGGAGCTTTGTGAACCTAGCTTTTTAAACCCACTTTTGCTTCTTCACTACAACTCAATTAATTTTCCTTTCTTAGTTGACCCACTTTTTGACCATGATGTTGTTCCCTTGTCTCTTAGAGCTATATTATATTAAAGCAAATATACACCAAACAACACTTGGATGAAATAGTTTAGGTCTCTTCTAGCTTAATCAGAAGTCCTAAATTCGAATTCAGCAACGTTAAAACTCTTGAGCGACTGGATGAAATAGTTCGGGTCTCTTCCCAGCTTAACCTGAGGTCCTGAGTTCAAATTCAACAACGTTAAAACTCTTAAGAGAATATTTTTCTACCTATTGTGGTCCTACTCGGCTCAATAGATTAGTCTCTGCAATTGCGCGTAGATGATATCTGATTTTAAAAAAATATACATATATATCATAGCAAATATGCATGAATAAGGAGGAAGTATATGGACTAAAAGGGTCGTAATAAAAGTTAAGTTGATGCTTTGATATCATATAATATAATATTCCCAATATGGAATTAGATTTGGGGTCACATGTTAGGAGGGTATCTAATATCTATTTATACAAACAAACTACCTACAAAATTACCACTTTAGATCTCTTATTAACAAAACACATATTCATTTTAGGGATAAAAATGTCATTACACTCTCTTTCTTTTTCTTCTTACACTCTCTTTCTTCATTTTTTCTCTTTCTTCTTACACTCTCTTTCCTCCTTTTTACTTTTCTCTTACACTCTCTTTCTTACTTTTTTTCTCTTTCTTCTTACACTCTCTTTCTTCCTTTTCACTTTTCTCCTACACTTTCTTTTTTCCTTTTTTTCTTTTTACTTTACTTTTATTTTTCCATAAACAATTATTCTCTTTCTCTTCACATCACTTTAGTTGTCTAATATCTATTTATACAAACAAACTACCTACAAAATTACCACTTTAGATCTCTTATTAACAAAACACATATTCATTTTAGGGATAAAAATGTCATTACACTCTCTTTCTTTTTCTTCTTACACTCTCTTTCTTCATTTTTTCTCTTTCTTCTTACACTCTCTTTCCTCCTTTTTACTTTTCTCTTACACTCTCTTTCTTACTTTTTTTCTCTTTCTTCTTACACTCTCTTTCTTCCTTTTCACTTTTCTCCTGCACTTTCTTTTTTCCTTTTTTTCTTTTTACTTTACTTTTATTTTTCCATAAACAATTATTCTCTTTCTCTTCACATCACTTTAGTTGTTTTTAACTAAATTTCTATATTTATACAAACACTACTCTACTAAAATTATCTTCTCCTTTCTCTCTGAAATCAGTTTACACTCTTATTGATAATCTACTATCACCTCTTATTAATAATCTACTATCTATATTTTATTATCTACTAATATACTAAAATAATTAATTAAAACTACGGGATAACTACAATGATAAATAAAAAATACGAGAACAAAGGATTAATATTTAAATTAATACAAAGAAGATTTAATGACTATTTAAAAGACTGATTAATATTTATATTGATAATGTACTATATCTCTTTTACTATCTACTATAATATACTATTCAACTAAAAAACTACGAGATAAACTATTTGATATATAAAAACAGGATAGCTGCAATGTTATATATAAAAAAACACGAGATTAATATTTGCCATTGATAATTATAAAAATTTGTCATAAACCTACTATCTAGAAACACGAGAGGCTTAGTGACTATTTAAACTACTAACTAATATTAAACAAATATTTCTTCTTGATAATTTACTATCTAACTTTTACCATCTACTATAATCTACTAATAAACTAAAATAATCAATTGAAACTACTGAGATAAGCTGACCGATATATAAAAACACGGGATAAGCTGCGTGATATATAAAAAAATACGGGAATAATATTTGTCATTGATAATTATAATTTTTGAAGACTACTATAAACCTACTATCTAAAAAAAAAAGAAGACTTAATGACTATTTAAAAATTGATTAATACCTAAAAAAGACAAACAATTGTCTTTATATATAAAAACACGGGATAAATATTTCTTATTGATCATCTACTATCTATCTTTTACTATCTACTATAAGCGCAATAATAAATAAAAACACGGGATAATTCTTGATATATATAAAAACAAAGGATAATATTTGTCATTGATAATTAAAATTTTGAAAACTACAATAAACCTCTTGTGTAAAAAATGAAGATTCAATCGACTATTTAAACTCTTGATTAATATTTAAAATAAATATTTTTATTGACAATCTACTATCTCTCTTTTACTATTTACTATAATATACTAATCAACTAAAATAATCAATTGAAACTACGAGATAATTGCACTAATATATAAAAACACGGGATAATTGCGGTGATATATAAAAGCATGAGATTAATATTTGTCATTGATAACTATAATTTTTGAAGTTTATTATAAACCTACTATCTAAAGTCTAAACAAATAGTAATAATACCTAAAAAGATTAAGTTGATGCTTTGATATCATATAATATAATATTCCCAATATGGAATTAGATTTGGGGTCACATGTTAGGAGGGTATAGTAGTTGGAGATTGTTTTTAAAGAATACTTTTACATTTTTAGATTTTAATGGATCATTTTTATTTGAAACCCATATATACTTTAAATTGGGCAAATTCAAGAACCCTAGTGGGCTCACTATATAAATGGTGAAGTGTAAGTGGAAGTTGTTAGGTGGTCAGGTATACTATAACCCCACATTTTTAGCCAAAATGGAAGCAAAATCATCAGCATATGTTTGTATGATCTTAAAGATTTTAGATTCAAAAGAAAGTGTTCATAGAATTGAAGCATTATCACCCTATTTTGTTGTTATCTTCTAAATTGGAAGTAACTTGTGCACCTCTCACTATTGAGGTCTAGTGCTGTTAACTTCATGTTACTATTGGTGGAAAAGTTGATGATTCTGAATTTTAATCAAAATTTCCATTCGATTGTGGTAATTTTTTTAATTTTTTTACAATTGATAACTAATTCATCTCATTCAAAATAGTAGACCAAACATGTAGGAATTTATGAGTACACTTCCATTTTCTTTTTCTTTTTTTGGAAGAAAAAAAATTAGGTGAGTTGGGCTCCGGGGGCTCATCAGGGTCAGGGCAGGCCTTAAGGCTCTTTGAGCGCTTACAAAGGTACTTACAGATCACCTACCAAAGTTGTTCTCGCATCGACAACGGGAGAGCATGTTCCATACATTAATCACTTCTAGATATGGACTTAATGTACAATAGTTCGACCCTGGGCTTATCTCTATCACCTAGGTAGGCATATATCGATGTTTGCATGAAAATGCTTCGCCATGAGTTAGTCATCACATTGGATCACCGCACTCCAGTATTTTGAGAGTTATTGATTTTAGTTCTAAATCTGCTGATTCAGAATCCTACCATCATTGTTTTGAAAACCTTGTTTATGTTTCTTGATATTTGTTAGCCACTTTTAGTCTCAAATATGTTTTAAAAAGTAAGACGCGCTGAGCTGAAGCATTCCACTAAGCATCACATATTATTACTTACTGCAGTCTTGTGACATCCTCGTTCTTTGACAAATTGAAGTGGTGAGAGATCGTCACTTTGAGCTTTTTCTCAAAAAATTTTTCATTCTCTCGATTTAATCTCTACTAGTTTGAAAAGTCGTGGTTTCCAAAGTATTTGATTTTCAAAAATTCGGTTTTTCAGAAGTATTCCTATTAGTTCGAAAAAGGGTTTTCATTCATAAATCACACTCTATCACTCTTTTTGAATTTTTGATTCAAATGACGTGTTCACTTTTATAAAAATCTATTTAAGTTTCTTTTTCAAAGATGGTCTACTTAGTCACACGCAGTGGCGGACCCAGGATCCGAAATCAGAGGATTCACAATTGTGTCTTGAGTGCAACTAAGGCGTACCAATGTAAATTTAAAATTACAAGGATACAAAAAAAAGTCATATAGAGCAAAAATATGATTTTTCCTTTTTCAGGGGATTCAAGTGATTCAGTGAACCCCCTCACCACAACATTGGTCCGCCCCCGGTCACACGAACAGTTATGCCTATGTATGCCTTATTCATCTCACCCTTAGCAGTGGCGGACCTACACTATGCTCAGGGGGTTCAGTTGAAACCCCCCCCCCCTAGAAACAAAATGTTAGTACTAGTACCCCAATATAAAATTATTTTGAAACCCCCAAAATTTTAAATTTGCACTAGTGTCCTTAAATTTGCACCCAACTTGCACCCAATTTTCAATAAATCTATCTTATTAATTTTCGTAAGGGACTATTTATAAAACTCTGGGAAGTAATTTTACGGATATCACTTATTTTTACGGACTACTTCTTATTTTCACGTACTTTAGGACTTAAATAGATACTGGCGGGTAAACTTAGAGAATAATTTGGTGATTTTCTCTTAAATATATACAGAGTTAGATAACTTGATTCCTTAAATTTTAGTAAATTAAGTGAGGATATTTGAATAAAAAAATAACAATCCGAAAAACTATAATGAATTTTTTTTTGCACCCTCAACCGCCTCAGGTCCTATGTCGCCACCGACCCTTAGCATACTTATATATGATGGAGTCACCTTTGATTCCCATCAAACATCAACACATAATTATATATGATGGAATCACCTTTGATTCCCATCAAAGCTCAATCATATATCCTCATCATATATACATATTCATAACATGAATTAGTATATATACATAGGCCAACAAAGCTATATACCAAATAGTGTCCTCATAGGGACTAAACCAATACCAAGTTATCAAAGCTCCTAAAACAACCAACCAACAATTCATCAATCAAACACAAAAATATAATAACAACTAGAAAGAAGCTTGTGCCTTAAGAGCTTTCCTTCCTCACTAGAAGTCTTGAACGTTGTTCGAGAATCACATAAGCTCACATAATAATTATATAACGTTATTAGTAACGCTTATAAACCTACACTATTGGCTTCTTGCTACGGTTTTATTATTCTAACTTGACCCAAGGACACAATTGTTGTTCTAAAGACTTAGACCTTTGATTCTACTCCTTACAGACCACCCTAAACTCCTATTAGTACTTAATCAACCCCTAATCAAATTTTTGAAAGATTTAAAAAACTTTTCAAAAAGATTCACATCAAAACTTCTTTAAAATAATTTATTCTTAGTAAAACTTTTTCTTTCTAACCCCTTAAGTTTATTCTAAAACATTTTCAGACTTTCCAACACTTTTAATCAGGTAATTAAACACGTTATAAAACGTTATTACTATACACGTGGGCTTCAACCTAATCAACAAAATAGATTGAAAAAAAATATATTTTCTTCATACGTTCTCATATCAAAATCTTAAAAAAAACTCAAATATGTATTCAACTTCGCCAATTTTATTAAAGTAGTAAATAATTTTGAATTTGGGGGCTTACCCCCGTTTTATACCAAAAAAATAATAATTTTTTTTTTTTGAATTTGAGTAAATGACCACTCCCTGAAAATGTTGGAGTGTCTAGTTTTTGAAAGTGAGTTTTAATTTCACTAAATTTGATCATTTGGTACAATTTTGCAAATTATGTCTCGTGTTTCGAGAATACCATAGCAATTTGTATGTTAACTTGTAATGAAATTTAAGGGTAAAAGTGTCATTACTCACTATTTCTCTCTTTTCTTCTTATTTTTTTTTTTTTTTTTTTTTTTTTTTTTTTTTCTTACATTCTCTTTTTTCCTTTTCTCTTTTCTCTTAGACTATTAACAATGATGATGTTGAAAAATTAATTAAGTAGTTGAATGGATTTAATGGGGGTGTTGAATGGGTAGTTGAATGTGAGGTGTATTATTTGTAGTTGAACATATTCAACTAGTTGAAACTCAAGCTTGATGGGGTCCGGGAGGCGGATGGTGCTTACTGGGATTGGTCCACGCATGAGACAGGAAGTGCACCAGCACAATGGCGCGTGTGAGCTGAGGGAAAGGATGAGAGAGAATTGGTTGAGGCTGCGTGTCAAGATCTGATTGGGTGGTGAGATTTTTCAGATTTTTATCGCATCCTAATTATTTGGGGTCCATTATTTGATAGTAAATACATTTTTTTTATTTTTTTTCACCAAAATTCATCATTTTTTCTCTCTATAAATAGAGACTTGGTTCATTTCATTTGGACACAGAAAAAAATTCGACATTTTTCCCTCTAATTTTTCTATTTAGACTCCAAGAAACTCTTGTTTGTAGCTCTAAACATCTTTTTAGTGAAATGGATCCCAACAATAACCCTTTTAACACCCAAAATTCTACTAATTACCCTTTCAACTACCCAAATCCCAACAACTATAAATTATTTAACTCTTAATTATTTTAATTTAATTTCAATCGATAATTAATATTAAAATGTAATCACAAAAACAAAAACATAAAAGAAAATAAGAATATGAAATAAAAGTGGTGGGGTAGGGTGTTGAATTTTATTAAACAAAACCATTGTAGTGAGTAAAAGTTGAATGAGTGTTGAATTATTAGGTGGCAGAGAGAGAAGATGATGTGGAGTGTTAAAAAGTGAAAAAGGAGGGTGTTGAAACCATTGTAAATAGTTTTACACTCTCTTTATTCCTTTTTTCTCTTTCTTCTTACACTCTCTTTCCTCCTTTTCACTTTTCTTCTACACTCTTTTTCTTCCTTTTTTCATTTTACTTTTTCCATAAACAATTATTTTCTTTCTCTTATCACTTCACAATAACAAAAATTATCACCTTAAAATTTTAATTTTTCTCTCTAAAATCGATTTACACTCTTATTGAAAATCTACTATCACCTTTTATTGGTAATCTACTATCTATCTTTTACTATCTGTTAGAATCTATTAATCAATTAAAATAATCAATTGAAACTACGAGATAGCTGCAATAATATATAAAAAAACATGGGATAACTGCACTAATATATAAAAAAAAATACGAGATTAATATTTGTCATTGATTATTAAATATTGAAGACTACAGCTACAAACCTACTATCTAAAAAAATAAGAAGACTTAATGAGTATTTAAACTACTAATTAATATTTAAAATAAAATTTTCTTATTAATAATCTACTATCTAACTTTTACTATCTACTATAATCTACTAATCAACTAAATAATCAAATGAAACTACGAGATAACTATAGAGATATATATATATATATATATATATATATATATATATATATATATATATATATATATATATATATATATATATATATATATATATATATATATAAACACAGGATAGCTATGATGATATATAAAAAACACGAGATAAATATTTTTTATTGATAATCTACTATCTAAAAAACAATAAGATTTAATGACTATTCAAACTACTGATTAGTAGTTAAAACAAATATTTCTTATTGATAATCTACTATCATACTTTTACTAACTACTATAATCTACTAATCAACTAAAATAACAATTGAAACTACGGGATAACTGCACTGATATATAAAAAATACAAGATTAATATTTGTCATTGATAATTAAAAATGACAAATAATTGTCACTAATACCTAAGAAATGATTACACTGATAATTTAAACACAGAATAACTGAACTGATAATTTAAAACACACGTGACAAATATTTGTCACTAATGCCTAAAAAATGACATTAATTGTCACTGATATATAAAAAAACACGGGATAAATATTTTTTATTGATAATCTAATATCTATCTTTTACTATCTACTATAATCTACTAATTAACTCAAATAATCAACTGAGACTATGAGATAATTGCACTAATACATAAAAAACACGGGATAACTCTAATGATATATAAAAAAATACGGGAATAACTGCAACTATATATATATATATATATATATATATATATATATATATATATATATATATATATATATATATATATATATATATATATATATATATATATATATATATATATATACATGATAGTTGTACTGATATATAAAAAAACACGGGATAACAACACTGATATATAAAAAGACACTGCATTGATATATAAAAAAAAACACTGGATAAATGCATAGATTGTTTTTAAATGATACTTTTACGTTTTTAGATTTTAATATTTATCTATTTTTTAATTGAAACTCATTTTTTATCTATTTTAATTTTGTCTTTATTTTCACGGGGTAATGTTCAGACTATTTAAATACTGTCTAAGTTCATTCATAAAAAGAACACGACAGCCCCCGTGCGTATGCACGGGTATCTTACTAGTATCAATGAAAAAGGATATGTGTGGAAAAATTTGAGAGAAATGTGATCATTATCAAATCTTTTCCTTGAAACTTCAAAGCTTCATAACTTGAAGACAACTTAAAACCTTCATGTTAGATCCTTTTCTAAAGACATTAAAATGACTCTAAGGTATTAAAAAAGTTAAAAAATTTCAAAAGCTAGAATTTTCCTAAGTTGAATTACAAAGACTTTCAACATAAATGAAACAAGTTTTTTTTCCCATGTTTTCAACTTTAAACCCTATAACTTCCACTCAACTTTTAGCACAAAAATTTCATTCCTTTACTTCATATATGTAAGTTTGCTAAATAGATGAAAACATAATGAACTTTCATAAGTGAATCTAAGTGAAAACAATTTAAGACCTTTATCAAACAAGAGATCTCTCATGGACCTACTTTCTTCGCGTGTGTTTGGTAGAAGAGAAAAAGAGAAAAGAGAAAGAGAGAAGAGAGAGTGACTTACTCTTGTTTAACACCCCCTCTATTCTCCCTTTCTCTCTTCCCTCTTTCTCTCTCCTCTCTTTCTCTTCTACCAAACACACCCTAAGCGTAAAATAGTACTAAACTAATTCCTCCATTTCTCTCTATTTATTTCTCTCCTAAATCAAACAATAGAAAACCACTTTCTCCTATTTTTCTCTCTCCCTTCCTCCCCTCCTTCTACCAAACACACTATTAAAGATCATACCCTTCTAGCAAAACACAAAAATTTCGCCATTTCCTAACCTTAAACCAAACCCATACCGCAAACTAGGGGTATTTTGGGATTTTTTATAGGGGAGTGTCTCTAGAAATTGTGGAGTTGTGTCCTTAATATATCAACCTTGACCATTGCTTTTCCCACACCCCCTCCTACCCACACACCCTTTTACCCTATACATTTACTAAAATAACCTTACACTCATTTAGAATCCCCCCTATCCTTCCTCCCTCTTCTTCTCCTCCAGCCCCAACACACTCTGTCAAACCCCCCAAACCTCCCTTCTCTCCACTCCAAACCCTACCCTCCTCACCTTCATCATTAGCCTTCTATTCAACTACTAAACATTGCCAACTATGCTAAAGTATCATCCCCACCAACCATTTATCGTTTTGGTCTCTGAAACTTGCTGGATTCTATTTTTTTTGAATTCGCGTTGTTCGGTCCCCCATCACCGAACAGGTCCAGTTAAGCTTAACCGTACAACTTAAAAATGGATTTGGGGCGTGTCTAGTTTCTGCAGTATAACGTACGTTCGTCCAACCCCTGCCGAACCTGTTCGGTCACCCATCATCGTACGAATGAAACTGAAAAATCACACCCCTTTCTAAACTTAAACCAAGTTCGGTTGACTATAGCCGAACCAGTTCGGTGGTTAGTAACCGAACGACATAATTCCTTAACACTACTTCAAGTCACCATACCTGTTTTGTGAGGCCTAATCGAACCTTTCAAACACACGCACTGCATGAGCACTGCACATGAGGTATTTTTGGAATATTAAAGGTTTGGGGTGTGTGGTGAGTAGGTGGGGGTGTGAGAAAAACAATGGCCTCAACCTTTTACTTGTAAATCAGGCGGCTTGTTTGTCTTCTCAAAATCTTCGGCCCATTTTTCTCTCATACACAGTTTACATACTCGGAGTCTTGTTCGAACACATTTCCTCTTCCTAACTGCAGGAAAATGGCTCTTGGCAAATTCAGCCTAAAACGTCATTGTTCACCATTGAAGCTCCAATTCGCCATTTCCACTCTTCTGGTAATCACGACATTTTCTTTTTAATTAATTTGAACCATTGATTCCAGTAATAGTCAACTGTTTTTTTATTTTTTTGTGCTGAAAATGATCTACTGTTAGATTCTGCTTGATTGTTGTTATTTTCATTTTGATCGTGTTTTTTCTCTTCAATTTGTGGTTTTTGTTTCAGTAGTTTAGATTGAAAGTGATTTTAATGGGGTAGGAAGGGGAAATGGTGAAATGATGGATGCAATTGCACACTAGAGTAGACTAGGGAGAGTGGAGTTTGGCTTTTTAGGGTTTTCTGTATTCATTTGAGATTTAAACATATTATTAATCTATGTTTTGATTCTTATTGGGTATTCTACTAATTCTAAAATTACATAATAGGCATAATTTGTATTTGCAGATAATGGAAATCTTTAGATCATTGGATGTTTTAAATTTGAGATGTGTTTCTTTTTTTAGGGTTAGGAAAAGTGGTAACTCACCAATTGAAATGTTTTCATGTCTGCAACTCTAATTTACTTTCATGTTGGCATTTTACTGCCCAATATTCAATTCCACTCATCACCGTGTCTCTTATAACTGTACAATACCAATCACCTGAGGAGGAAACTTGGGAAGAAGACACAGCAGTTTCCAGAATTCAACCTTGAGGACAAGCTTGATGTTCAGGAGGGGTATTGTTAGACCTATAGGAAATGTTTTAAATGATTTTAATAGGATTAAGACTCTTAAAGTCTATGTTAGGAAGAAGGGGAGAAATATTGTAAAGGACTAACTTAGGAGTTGGTTTTCGGTTAGGAGTTGGTTTCTGTTAGTCCTATTGGGTTAGTTAGGTGTTGGTATGTAACTGCATGCTTAAGTCTCTATGTCTTATAAATAGTGATGAGGGAGGTAGCTTTTGATATATTGTTAGTAGTGTAAATTGGGTTATGCCAGTAAGGAGAGTAGCCTCTCTTGTGCAAACCATTCTTTCCTTTTGTTCATCAATGAAGGTACAGGGACAACATTTCCCCTTTCATAGCTTCGGTTCATCAAGAAAGCTATGTTTTATCAAGCTACAATCCCTGTTTCATAGTTTCACATAGCCATATCCTTTGCTTCCTTTAGATATTTGTTTCTCAGTGATACAAGTGCCTGAGTTTTGCGTGAATGAGTCTGAGTTTTGAGTACTTTCTATCTTCAATGTAGCAACCGCCATGCAACCTGCTTTACAGAGGTAGTATTTTTCGATCTGGTTGCCCCATCACCATGTTACTGTCTGGCATAGCTTATATGGCAATACTGTTTGAATAAAAAGAGTTGTGTTTTTGTTTTGACATTAGGAAAAACACTCTAGTATTTGTATGGTATTTTGTTTTTGATTGTTTGAACCGTATGTATCCATGTTTTTACAGTCTACAGGTTCATGGCATTGTAATATCCTTTATCAAGAGGTCAACAACCTAAGTGATATATGGTGCTAAAAATGGTAAACGAACTACATAAATGAAACAACGTAACTTCAACTGTCATAAAACGATTTAAGTGATATATGGTGCTAAAAGTGGTAAACGACCTAAGTGATACGGGTACATGACATTGTAATATCCTTTATCAAGAGGTCAACAACCCAAGTGATATATGGTGCTAAAAATGGTAAATGAACTACATAAATGAAACGACGTAACTTCAACTGTCGTAAAACAATTTAAACTATAAACTAACTGCTTAAGCATAGTACCAGATAAAAATTCTGAAACAATGACGCGGAAGTATGCTATGACTGCTAAGTTATTTAGGGGCTTTTAACGGCTGCTGCTGACTATTGAGAGCTGACTGATATTAGTGATATGTAACAGTCAGATTTTTTTAATAATGATATATTTCTAGTTGCTTTAGTGAGATGGATAGTTATGCAGTTATAGTGATTATACTTATGATTTATTAGATCCTTCAAAACTTTGATTCATTCATTTTTTCTGCTGTGATTGCTAATTCTTGTTGTCTCTAGCTTTTGCTTTGTTCTGTTTTTTTTTTTTTTTTTTATTTTTTTTTTTTATTTTTAAATAAATATAAATAAAGACATTCATTAGCGTGATGCCTATTATGATTTTGTCAGCTCTTGGTGGTTAGTTCACTTGGATCTCCTGTTGAAACTCGCAAAAGTGGTAGATCTTCTGTGTTCTCTCTATTTAACCTCAAAGAAAAGAGTCGATTTTGGAGTGAGGATGTCATACATAATGGTATGTCTATGCCATATTCATTGAATGAAATGCTCAATTTTCATTCCCTATTATGGGTATTTTTTTATTCTCTCAGAATGTTTGTTCTCCAGATGTTGATGAATTGAAGTTTTCAAGCCATGGAAAAGTAAGCGCATTTAATTACACCAATGCAGGTATACATGCATTTGTTTGTCGAAGTTATTCTCTAATTATCTTCGCTTATTTGATTTTCTACTATTTTTATTTATTTACCTTCGTATATTTTTAAAATTTTTCTTTGATCTAATAAGTAATTTTCTTGTCCAAAATAACTTTATGGCATTCCTTGCTGTTGGAAGTAAACTTGGGTTGTTAGACTCTTAGCTTTTGGTCCAGACTACTAGTTGTTAGTTTGACCTCATTTATTTCAGTGCACCCTTATGTAGAAAATCAAAGGTTAAAGTGGAGTTTCCCTTCTCTTTCATTGGAAACAACATCACGCTGGTTAAAAAATATTTGCAGCATTGATAGTAAGCCAGTGAAAAGAAGTTGGTTCAAACAACAAATTCGAGGAATAATTATGTTTTTATTGTTTGATTACGAATAGGAGAAAGACTTCTTTGATAGTTTCCCTTTTACCCAAGATTTCTGTGAAGGCCTGTTTGGATTAGGAATTAGAAAGAACAATTTAAATTAGTTTAAATCTCGATTAGTTTAAATTAGGTCATTAATTAGCTTAGATTAGATTAAGATATGGGCTCTGTTAAAATGTGATCTATGTTCTGTTTTATCTCTTATCCTTTCTATTTGTATTGAATTTGTAATTTGTAATTTTGTTTCTAAAGTTGTAGTAGATTGGTTAGCATTTTTGTAACCAACTCTGCTTACATATTTGATCCTTCAGTAACCTGAATGAATAAATGTAAGGTTTTTATTATTCTCCAAAAACTACATGGTATCCGATTTTTGTGATTTGATCCCGATGTTCCCACCAATGGTGAAAACAGCTATCTCTGGAGTTTCCCTATACCTTTTCCCTGTTCATCTAATTGGAGTTTCCTTATTATCTTAACCATGCTCTACCGAGCTAGATTCAGCTCCAACGAGGGGAATCCAGTCCCATCACCTTTCATTCTTTAGTAGTTTTAAACCATCCAATTTGTCAATTGCCCATTGATTTTGAACTTTGTTATGCTCTTTTTGTGTACTGAGTTGTGGACCTATGTTGTGATATACGTGTGAGTTCATCAACTTTGAATTGTGATGCTTGTTCCTAAACATATATTTCTCCCTCCCCACTCTACTTCCTTTGTTCTTTTCTAATTTTCCCCATTTTGAGTTTTTTCAGCGTTTCTCCATTAGTTCCTTCTTTCCTTCCCTTTCTCCCTTACCTGTTTCACATCACGTGGATCTAAATACGTAATTCACAAAATTAACACAAATGAGCTTTGTTCAAGGCTTTTTATCCTATTATTATTTGCGTTGATAATGAGATTTCTAGTCATTTGCTTCTATGCTACTCATTTACTTAATATCTTTGTTGTAGACCATTCAGAACTAGGAATGTTGGTTGCATTACATCTAAAAATTTTTCCCCAGTATTGCCAAATGCATACATAGTTACTTTCCCCCTTTGGCCCTTTGCAATAAATTTAGCAGCACTTTAGAGCGTGAATTAGCTAAAGCTTCTACAGTTCAATTTTGAGTATTGAGTACCTATTATTTCTGATTTTTATTGTATTTCAGGAAATATTGCAAACTATCTAAAGCTGCGTGAAGTTGATTCCATCCACCTTCCCGTTCCTATCAACTTTATTTTTATAGGATTTGAAGGGAAGGGTAACCAAGGTACAGAGTTGGAAGACTAACCCATCTTTTATTTGGTTATTTCATTTTGGAAATATTTGGATTCCATAATGCTTTTTATGGCCCACAGAATTCAAGCTTCTTCCAGAAGAAATTGAGCGCTGGTTTACAAAAATTGATCACATCTTTGAACATACACGAATTCGACATGAAGAAGTTCCAACTGCATTTTACAAAACAAATGTAGCTAAAATGCGATGGCATCCCCATCCTGTTGGCAGTCACATAAATTACAAGTAAAACCTTCTATCTGAATCTAGAAATGAAATACTATTCTTTCTCTTTCTTTTAAGCTGGATTTTCTACTTTCAAAGTAATAGTGGATTTTGACAGATACAGGACTATGTCGAAAAACACAGTCTGATTTGGCTTCAAATCTGAAGGATTTACTTCATGTTCATAAAACTTTTGTACTGATTTGAGGGATGAGAAAGAAAGATGTGTATTCTGTATTTTTAAAACCTCCAACTTTTACTAGCTTCTTTCTCAGAAAAGAAGCAGATTGTATTTCAGTTGGCTTTGTTTGATGTCTTTTGGACCTGATACAGTTGGAAACTAAACATTCTCATCTTATCTGTTTGACTATCAATTTTGATTGTACTTTTGTCTCTTAGTCGTTCACTTCTTTTGGCAGTTTATCTTTATTTTTTATAAGAATTTTTTTAATCTTTTTCTAAAAAATATTGGCTCAAAAGTATATGGAAGGAGGACAGAATTTGTTTTGAATCCACCAAAATAAATAAAATCAGATTATTCGGGGAGGCAAACTCTCGAAGAGCCATTAGCTTACTGCATTCTGCTCTTGTATTTTCTTTCTTTTTTTCCACTGTTCCATCAGTTCAATAGAGCTACCCTGGTTCTATTGTATTCAGACTCAAATTATCATCAATACAATCTCTATTTGAGTCCTGTTCTGTGTGCATTTACTTATTCATACTTGACTGTTAAATTGTGTCTATCAATTTGGTATCGAGCACCGATCTTGGTGTAGTTGATGGTGGTGACGAGAAGCTCGATGGAATCACGCATGGATGGTGTCGAGTTGAGAGTTGGAGGACTTGAGGGAACAATGACGAGGGTGTTGGAGCAACTAGAGTCAATGAACGCTACGTTGCTGGGAATTGCGAAACAGAAACAGAGGACGGTGACTGTGGACGGAGAATTATCACCGGAGATGAGTGGCGTAACTTCACCCGATGGCGATACCAGTGGTTTCGTTCTTCATCGCACTGGAGGAAGACGAAAACTGGAGATTCCGGTGTTCAACGGTGATGATGTGCAGGGATGGTTGGTGCGGGTCGAAAGATATTTCCGGGTCAACGAGGTGAAGGAAGCGGAGAAACTCAACGCGGTAGTTATCGCCTTGGAGGACCGTGCTTTGAATTGGTTTCAATGGTGGGAAGCTCGAAGCTCGATTCACGTGCTTGGGGTGATTTCAAAGCGCAAGAATCGCGAGTTCAACCGGGTTCTCGCGACAACCCGATGGGTCCGTTACTGAAGCTACGGCAAGAGGGCTCTGTCATGGCATTTCGTGACAAATTTGAGTTGCACGCTACGTCGTTGAAGCGAGAGGATCGTGCGATGCTGAGTAGCATTTTTTTGAATGGCTTGAAAGAGGAAATTCAAGCGGAATTGAAGATGTACGACTTGGAGGATTTGGATGAATTGATGGACAGAGCATTGTTGATTGAGGAGAAGAATCAAGTTCTCTTGGGTAAAGGGGGTGGAGTGAAAGACAGAAGTGAGACTCGCGACAAGAACTACACTCCTAAATTCCGTAATGCCTGGAGCAGCAGCAGCAATGAGAAGAAGGAGACACCGGCGGAGAAGATAGTGAAGAGTGATGAAAAAACAGGGGAAGGTTTCAAAGGGAGGAGATTGAGTACAGCTGAATTGGAGGATAGAAGTAAGAGAGGTTTGTGCTTCAAATGTGGAGACAAATGGGTGAAGGGACACATGTGTAAATATAGACACATGAAGCTCATGTTATGTGAAGCTGAGAATGATTCAGAAGAAGAACCAGAAGTTGCAGAAACAGGGGAAGAACAGCAAGAGGAATTAGCTACATTGAAGACTTTGCAATTATCCCTGCAAAGTAAGGAGGGGTTCACTTCAAATAAATCCTTCAAGGTTTGGGGAGAAATTGGAGGAAGATTGGTGCTTACGCTGACTGATTCTGGTGCATCGAGCAATTTTATTTCTCCAAAGATTGTAGAGGAGCTGAACATAGAAGTGGAAGATACACCTATCTACTTAGTGGAAATAGGCTCGGGTGAGAAAGTGAAGAATAGAGGAGTATGCAAAAATTTGAAGTTCAAGGTGCAGGGAATTGAATTCCAACAAAACTTCTTCTTAATGGAGTTGGGTGGAACAGAGATGGTGCTTGGAATGGATTGGTTGGCAAGTTTGGGTGATGTAGAAGCTAACTTCAGAAATCTCAGTTTGAAGTGGAGGAATAAGGGAGAGAAATTCGTAATTCAAGGGGAGCCTTCGTTATGTACTGTGCAGGCGTCATTGAAATCCATGGTGAAGACATTGAATGATCAAGGTGAGGGGTATGTGTTAGAGTATAAGTTGGAGGCAGAAAATGATGAGCAAGTGGCAGAAAGTACAGGTGAATGGAATGAATTATTGAATGATTTTTCTGATGTCTTTGATATGCCTACTGGATTACCTCCAAAGAGAGACTATGATCATGCAATTGAGCTGAAAACAGGGGCTGCCATACCTCATATCAGGCCATATAGGTACCCCTACTATCAGAAGAATGAAATAGAGAAGATTGTGAAAGAAATGTTGCAAGCAGGCATTGTGAGAACCAGCACAAGCCCGTACTCAAGTCCGGTAATCTTGGTGAAGAAGAAGGATGGAGGGTGGAGATTTTGCACGGACTACAGAGCTTTGAACAAGGTAACTATCCCTAATAAGTTTCCTATTCCGGTGATTGATGAATTGCTAGATGAATTGGGGGGAGCTGTCATTTTTTCTAAATTAGATTTAAAATCTGGATATCATCAAATTAGGATGAAAGAAGAAGATATTTCTAAAACAGCTTTTAGAACTCATGAGGGACATTATGAATACTTAGTGATGCCATTTGGTCTTACCAATGCTCCCTCAACATTTCAAGCATTGATGAATGACGTTTTGAGGCCTATTTTGAGGAGGTTTGCACTAGTCTTCTTTGACGATATACTAGTGTACAGTAGGACTGCTGAATTGCACAGGCAGCACTTGATAACAGTGTTACAGATATTGAGGGATAACAAATTGTATGCAAACAAAAAGAAATGTAGTTTTGGGCAGCAAGAAATTGAATATCTTGGACATGTAATATCTGGAAATGGAGTTTCTGCTGACCCTAAAAAAATTGAAGCAATGCTCAAATGGCCACCACCCAAGGATTTGAAAGGGTTGAGAGGTTTCTTGGGCTTGACTGGATATTATAGGAAATTCGTGAAGAATTATGGGAAGATTGCATGGCCTCTAACTCAGTTATTGAAGAAAGATAATTTTTGTTGGAATGAGGAGGCACAAGTTGCTTTTGAAACATTGAAAAAGACCATGACAACCGTACCTGTACTGGCTGTTCCAGATTTTGAAAAAGAATTTGTGGTAGAAACCGATGCTTCCGGGAAAGGGCTAGGAGCAGTGTTGATGCAAGAAGGAAGACCGGTTGCTTATATGAGTCACACCTTGTCAGAGAGATCACAAAGAAAGTCAGTTTATGAGCGAGAACTTATGGCAATTGTGTTGGCTATTCAAAAGTGGAGACCATACTTACTTGGGAGGCATTTCAAGGTGCATAGTGACCAAAGAAGCTTGAAATTTCTCACTGAACAGAGGATTGTTAGTGAGGACCAGCAGAAATGGGTATCCAAGTTATTGGGATATGATTTTGAAATTAAATATAAGCCCGGTAAGGAAAATAGTGTAGCTGATGGCCTCTCTAGAGTGATGCAATACTCTGCCATTTCAACAATTCAATGTGAGGTGTGGGAAGGTCTAGAGGATGAAGTGCAGAAGGATCCTAAGTTGAGAAGCATAGTGCAAGATTTGATGGTGGATTCCAAGAGCCATCCGGGATATTCACTTAAGAAGGGGAGATTGTACTATGGTGATAGTGTGGAGTTACCCAGAAATTCACCAAGAATCACTTGGATTCTTCAAGCTACTCATGACTCACCTGCAGGTGGTCATTCAGGGGTATTCAAAACTACGAAGAAGGTTGAGAATTTGGTGCACTGGGAAGGCATGAGAAAGCAGATAAAGGAATATGTAGCTGCTTGTGAAGTATGCCAACAGAATAAGTATCAAACAATGAGTCCAGGAGGGTTGTTGCAGCCCTTACCGATCCCAAAACAAGTATGGAGTGATATTTCCATGGATTTCATAGGTGGTTTGCCTAAGTCTCAAGGCAAGGACACCATCATGGTGGTGGTTGACAGGTTGACTAAGTATGCTCACTTCATACCACTTAGTCATCCCTATAATGCCAAGGATGTTGCTGAAATTTTCTTGAAAGAAGTGGTGAAACTCCACGGTTTTCCTAAAACAATAGTCTCAGACCGAGACAAGGTCTTCTTGAGTAATTTCTGGGTGGAACTTTTCAGATCAGCAGGAACTCAGTTGAAGTTTAGTAGTGCGTATCATCCTCAGTCCGACGGGCAAACAGAGGTAGTCAACAGATGTTTGGAGGGGTATCTGAGGTGCATTACAGGCAAGAAACCGAAGCAATGGGCCAAGTGGATCAGCTGGGCAGAATATTGGTATAATACCAATTACCATACAGCCATCAAAACATCAAAAATATTTTTCAACATTTGTAGATCCATAGAAAATCCTATTAAAGTGACACTTTTTGTTTGGGCCATCTTGGTTGAAGGTATATGATGGCATCTCAAAAGTAAATCTGTCTCTAATTTTTCTTTGTTTTTTCTGAGTTTCGTTTCAGTGAGAAAATATGTATTATCATTTCCTAATTCCTATTGTGAAAATTCTGGTGCAGCTTTTCGGTCCATGCTATTGAAATGGGAGAGAAGGTTACTTCAATATTTGAGCATGCCATAAAGGCGTTCAGTCGCAAGGATGGTCCAGTTGGCAGTGGGTAAATTATGTTTAGATTTGTTCTTAGTTATTAGTAGAGTGGTTGTAAGTTCTCTTAGAACATTTATGCTAACATTTTATTACATGTCTTTTATTTTCCCTTTTGAAAAATATAGTGATTAATCATGTAACTATGCACAACATAGAATCCATGCATATAGTATGTGTAAGAGGTACGCCACCTAGCCCCTGAAATGATATCCAAAAAAGAGAAAACAGGAACTAAAACAACCAGCTGTTCATTGTATTTGGATGCTGCAAATTTAGAACATTTGAGAAGGGGTAAAAGATGGCCTAGGTGCACCCAAAATAGGTCCTCCAACATTCTCTCTCTTGTTTGTTGATTGTTTGCAGTGTTTAAGTTTCTTGAATTTCACTTGCTATACGTTGAATCAAACCATAATCACCAAATTCACTCGCCACCCCTGTGAACTATAGTCTATATTGTGTCCTTTGTCCCTAGATAGTGGTACTCTGCATTTGTGGTTTTCTGCAGTGCCCGATATTGATCACCAAAAGTAGTGAGCCAGAAAGACAAAGTGGCCTGCCAGTGTTGCTTGAATGTAGATGAAGTGGATGCCTGGAGGTGAAGCACTACAGTCGTGGGGGGAGAGGGAGAGGCTCTAATGGAAAGTGAAAAGAACCAAATTTTCATTTAAGTTCGGGAGAAAATTTAAAAAAGACAGACGAAATTTAAGAGCTCTGCACTGATCATAATGAATAGCTTAGGTTTGGAAAAAAAGTTATGGCCAATCTTCTAAACTTGGCCGATTCACGTTTTTAGATTTCAGCATTATACCCTAAACTTATAAAATTGTCATTTAAAAAAAATCATTTAACTCCAAGCCTTTCTTACTGGTTTTGCTTATAGTTATTCCTAGCCTTCTTTTCGCTAGTCTTTAATAAATAGAAGATCCTCTATTCCAGACATGTTCAAATCACTTAACATGAGATCCTACTATCTTTTCTACAATAGGATCTATCATTGTTTTCTCTAATGATATAATTTCTAATCCTATTTCTGTCTTGTGTGATCACGTATTCAGTGTGACATTCTCATCTTTGCATCGTTGTTTTTCATTTTCTTGTTGGCTTTCTACTACCCGACATTCAGTTTGGTCCAACATAACAGGTCTTAAAGCTATGTAATGAAATTTTTCTCTAAGCTCATATGAAATATTTTGTCACAAGTTCTTCTATCTCATCTACCCTACTTGGATCCTATGTAGACATCCCCTCTATTTTTCCATTAATTTTCCTAATGGATTATGGACCCAAGTCCTTGAGACCTTATTGTATGTTCCCTACTTTTTAATATTTAATATTTATTATAACGGTATGAATGAATAAAAACAATGATTGAATGGAAAGTTAGTGCCTGTCAGTTAGCTAGTATACAGAAAATATAAATAATAAAAACGTTCTAATTATTGGATTAGCAAATTAGAGCACAAGAAAGAAGTCTACACATCACTTACCTTATTTTTTAAGTGACATTTTGCATTGCCATTCTTGTACCCGGGTCCTAAACTCCTTGTGATACAATTAACGATGCATCAAACTACTTGGTAGGTACTCTATACAATGCAATCCACTGTTTGTGTAGGCAAGTTAACTAATCAAACTGCTATCAATGTTGCTCAAAACATGAGAGTGGATTCCAGCCCACTAGCTCAGTTTTTACAGGCACACTTTGACCAAATGTAAATGATGTCAAATTGAATTTATTATTTATGAAAGGATCTCCAAATCTTGCAAATGGGTTTCTGATTCCAGTGGCTCTTTTTTCTTTATTGCGTTTTTCCTCTACATGTTTAGAAACTTAATGTGGCTTGTTTTATTTTCTGTTCTTTCAAATTCTTATTTGCAGGGATACTAATGCCGGTGATCGGCAAGTAGACGTGGACATGATAGATGGTCTTTTGGCTAGCCTTGTTGGATACCTTCAACTTGAAAATGCATATAATATTTTTATTTTGAATCCCAAGCGTGATGAGGGGAAGCCTAAATATGGATATCGGTGAGTGTTCTTGTAAATTGTTGTCATTTGCCTAAATATGCCATCTCTTTTACATGATTCTTTGTTTTAATTTCAATATAACAATTGTTAACTCACAACTAAAATTTTAATTGCATATAACCTTTTCCATTATTGTGATTGTTAATGGGACTATAATGTTTTCTTGGTTAGTACTTAGTATTGTTATTTTCGGTGTGTTAATGTGGTTTTTTTAGCTGCCTGTCCTTGTTTTGATTCCTTTTACATTCTTATTCTGCCTTGTATGACTTTTCTAAACCTGTGCTATAACTTCCAACCAAGTTTCTTCTTGTATCTTATTTTTATTTTAACATTTCATATATAAGCCAATTTATTTGTACATTATTGTCAATTTGAATGATACTATATATATCATATATATGTTCAGTGCTTGCTAATAGTACCATATGAGCCACCTATAGGTACACGTTTGATAGAAGGAGTCTGGGAACACTAGGTGGTGGTAGTTAGTCACAAAGTTCAGAGTTTTGTTGGGGCTTGCATGTGAATGGGGAGTCGAAGAACAAAACTGAAGTTTGAAATTGTGGGATTGAAATGCAAAGAATCGACGCATTTTGGGTGTTTCAATGCCTTTTCTGCGGAATTTTTAACGTGAGCTAAATCACAAGTTTGAGCGAGTTAGTCTGAGTCTGACCAAGTTTACCACTTATTTTCTCCAGATTGCTGTTGGAGTCCCTCATTAGATAGTGATATGGCATGAATAATAGTTATTAGTGGGGAAACCTCTCACCTCACAAGCTAGCTTTTGGGTTGAGTTAGGCTCAATGTGATATGGTATCAGAACCAATCTGAGATCTGTTGAGCCACCTCACAGTTTTCTCTTCTAATAAGATTTTCTTTTACTAAAATGCATGACAATTAATAAATTCGCTAGTTTTTAGCTTATCATTGTGCGCATGTACCTTTAATAATTTTAATATTGCCAGAAAATTACTGTTATCTTCCTCCGATCTGACTTTATTTCATATATTGTAAATCGTAATCAACTTGTAAAAGATCTGAAATGGCCATTTTTGTAACTGTGTCTGTATATATTGTTTTCTTCTCTTGATTTTTTTTTTGTTTACAAAATATTTCAGGAGAGGTTTTTCTGAGTCCGAAATTAACTTGCTAAAGGAGGTATATCGAACTTCCTGTTTTTTCTCCTTGAAACTTCTCTATATGTGATATTGTTGTTCCATTTGTAAATTGTATCATACTGTGCTTGATGTTCTTTTACGTAATTTATGGGATTTTTGCTTGGAGAAACTCTTCGTTCAATATTTCTCTTTTCTCTATTCTAGCACTAACAGATTCCATGTCATGCAGAATAAGAGTTTGCAAATGAAACTTCTTAAGTCAGAAGGGGTTCCTGAAAATACTCTTGGTATGAAACTCGTCTCGCGGAAAATATAAATTGAAGGATACTTAATGCTCAAGGTGTAGTCAAATCAATATTTATAGGGAAATAGAGAATCTTCGATAATAAGAAAAAAACTTCATTTGATCCAAGTAGCTGACTTCATCTAGTCTGAAATGGCATTGATTGTTGTTGCTGTTTTGATTTACTTCTGTTGAGATATTTAAATTTATATCATGATATTATCTGGACTGTGTACATATTCTGTTGTAACAATTAAACATATTGAGGGTTGATCTCTCAAGTCATTCAGAACAAATAAACTCTCTGAATTTAACTACTTTTATAGTCAGATTTTAGACCCTCCTGTTCATTTCTTCTCTCTTTTTCTTGGGACCCTCACTAATTTTTTTGGCAGCTCTTACAAAGATTCAGCGACCATTATATGCAAAGCATCCAATGATGAAGTTTGCATGGACAAAAGCGGAGGACACTGATATCGTATGTATTTTTGTTATCCAATTGGTGAAACATATTTCTTTCTTTGAATGGTAGAACTGGTTGACACTTATGCTGTTGATTTGCTAGCAACAAATCACCAGGATCAAAACCTCATTCTTGATTTTTGCCGGCAACAAAACCTATCTGGTAATTAAATGAACTCTGTTATGAACCCTAGCACCTGACTGAAGAAAAGTTCTCTCTATCTTCTCAGTCGGTCGAGATGTAATAAATATGCATGCTTGACAAACTAGACTGAATAAGCGATGTGACCCCCTAACAAAAAAAGCCTCGTTCCAGTTGTCCAGCCAGATAAATAAGAGGACATTGTAGGATCTGGCACCAATCCAAAGCAGCATAACAATTAAATAACTAAATCACCATTCACCCCAAGGAACTGAAGTATGAGAACACACACAAAGCTGTGCCTCAGGCTTTGAAACCAATAGCTAGCAAACACTTTATATTCAAAACCCCCAGCTAACCCTACCATATGCCTTTTTAAAATCCAGTTTGAAGACTAAACAATTGCTCCTTCATCTCTTCACATCCTTAAAGTTTAAATCCTTTTTGGCCACTAAGGCGGCACAGAGAATCAGACTATTTGGTGAGAGAGAAAGGAGAGACCCATGCTGAAAACTGTGTGTTTGAACTATATCACAAAAACTCTATTATATAGGCTTTGATTGAATCAAAATATGCAAGGGTTGGAACTTGGAAGTGTTGAATTTGTGTGTTTTTGTCTGTAATACAACACACTCATGTGTTTATAATGTAAATAGGAATCAATTACAATTAAGATTAATTAAACCTAATTGATGTGATAGCTACTAAATCATAGTAAATCATAACTAATTGATATTCTAAGTTCTAACACTCCCTCTCAAGTTAACTTATTTTATTAAGCTTTAAGCTTGTTGTAATATAACAAGCATTTTCCCATAAAATTTGAAACTAAGTCCGGCTGGGATATTGTGAGTCATAACCAACATAAGTGAGGATGCCTCCAATTTATATACACTTTTCTAGCCCTATCACATTCGATGTGAGATTCTCAGCAACTACGAACATTTCAGTCATAGTTGTCCTGCTTGTTAATTTCTTCGTTTGTTCTGGTTTTCTTGGCAAAGGCAGTGCAAGTTTTATTGAATTTTTGCTGTTTTGGTTCAACTGTGAATTGCAGGCAGAATGGTATAATCTTTGGGTTGAAGCACTAGATAAATTTGGGAAGTTGAATCAAGGGGGAGACACCACTAAAATCCTTGAGGACAAAGCTTTACAGGTATGTATTCATCAGATAAGTCTCCCAGATTTTTTTTTATTAAAAGCAATAATTACAGGATATTTAGCCCACATTTCTGTACTGAAATTTGTGTTTTGGTTTTTCAAGTTACTACACGGGAAGGATCAAGACCTGAAGCTCCTTTTGGAAAGAGCATTAAAATCTGGGGATTTTAGTGGTTTCCAAGCAGAATGTCTCACAGACACGTGGATTGGAAAGGACAGGTCCAATATATCTTGCATCACATATGCTAAACTTGAATGCAAATACATTTCTTTCTTTCTTTCTTTCTTTCTTTCTTTCTGGTTACATTCATTCATGTTTTGTAGCAGATGGGCCTTTATTGATTTAAGTGCAGGTCCTTTTTCATGGGGACCTGCTGTTGGTGGAGAAGGTGTGCGTACAGAAGCAACTTTACCAAATGTGGAAAAGACAATTGGTTCAGCCTCAGGTAGTAATTTTGTGTTTTTTTGGGTGTGTGTGCGTGTGATTTATAGTAGTAGTAATACTTTTGTCAGTTGGTTATTACCAAGCCAACCATTGTCACTTTGTATATATAAAACAAAAACGATTTGAATAAAGGAAAAACGTGAAGGGGAAATATGAGTTGTATTTCTTTTTTATGAAAAAATTACATAAACTGTACAATGTTATAGGCTTTATTAATTAGATCTTAGGAAGGAATCCAATGGTCACTTGGAGTGCATCTGGTGGAGGCTACAAGGGTGTGCGTGGTGGATATGGCATTGGGTAGGTAAATGCATCCTAGATTTTTCATCTGCTTTTGATCTTACTATAGGTAATACGTGTTTTAGAAAACAAGAGGAGCATCTCATCAGGTACAAAAGTGGGGTGACATACTCTCATAGATTTCTTTCTCATTAGGAAAGCAGATATAACGATGTCTATGGACTGGAAAGTCATACTTGGAAAGAGCTTGACTACCCAACACAATTTTGGTTATGAGTGTACGAGTTAAGAGAATCGTGGAGAAAAGAGGCCACAAAAAGGTTTCAAGAATCAGGTAGGTGGCAGTTGAAGGGTGAAAAACAAAGGATTTTCCACCCAAGGTTTTGAGGGACGGTTTTGGGAGGCAGAAGGAAGCGCAAAAGATATGTGGGGCAACATAGTCAAGAGGATTAGGAAGGTGGCAAAAGAGATGCTTGGTTCAAGAGGTTTTGGACCAAGGGATAAAGAATCCTGGTGGTGGAAAGAAAGTGTGCAAGGTAAAGTTAAGGTTGCTTTAAAGCCCTGTCTTTGTGTAAAAATGCGTAAAACTGGGAAAAAAAGAAGGTAGCTTAGAAAGAGACCATGAAGGCGGAGGGAGAAGTCAGAACTAAATCTTTTGATGGGTTATGGCAATCGTTAGGCACCAAAGTTGGAGAAAAATCTATTTACAGGCTTCTAAAAGGTACGACAAAAAGACCAGATAGGACTTATTCCTTACACCCAAAATACTAAAAGAACCCCCCCCCCCCCACGGGGCATCTATCTAAGTACCCCCTCTCATGATTGCTTGAGGTTCTTCCACATTCTCTCTCTCTCTCAATCTCCTCATGGAAGCTGTCTATTTTGTTATTTATCCCTCCCCATTTTAGTTCATCTTGCATCCTTTAACTTTCTTAGAACTTGGGTTGGACCTAACCTAATCCTACAAACCGGCTTGTAAGGTGATGATGCTCTTTCATTATATACGCTTTTTAGACCTTATCTCTAGTCGATGTAGGATCTGAGTTTCTCCCAACAAACTCCCTCACGCCTAGCATTATTGGACTTAGTGTGTGGATAATAATGGTGGGTGGCCCGATGAATCTAGGATAGGCTCTGACACTAATAGGCACCTAGCCTATCGGCAATAGAAAAATAAAAGACTAAAGAATAGAAATGGAGTAGAAAGTCATGGGAATTTTATGGAATATTGGGTGGTGGCATAACCCAACAATTAGAACTCTGGCATAACCCGGATAAATTCTAAAGCTCAAACACAATACATTTCAAAGATATCATTCAATGGGGTGATAGCCTCTATTTATAGGCCTCTTATACAAGGGAGGTATAAGAGAGTTAACCTAACTAATCTCTAACAACCAACTAACTATTAGAAGATAAGAGTAACAAACTCCTAACTAGGGGTGTTCATGGTTCAGTTCAGGAGGAGAACTGAACCGAACCATCTGAAACAATTTGGCAAATTGAACCGAACTGCAATAACAATTCGCCGAGCCGAACTGAACTATATTAACAGTTCGGTTCACAGTTTTTTAGTTCTAAACCGAGCTGTTTAAAAACTGAACTTCTATTAACTATTTTATTCGAACTTTTGGCCCGAACCAATCCGAACTGTTAACGGAACAGCCGTTTTTTTTACTGAGCTTGAACTTTTATTATGCTGCTGTGAGAGTTCATCTTCTCAGGTTTTATAGTAATTTCGAAACTCTTTCAGCTTCATAGAATTAATTAATTAATTACCTTTCATCTCCCATCACTTTTCTTCTTCACAAATTACCTTCCTCACCAATCGCACATCTCCATTTCTAGTTGAGACTGTTGTCCAGTTTGCATCCCTCTTCTTTCATCCAGATCTAGGTCCATTCCTAATTAGTTGATAAATCAATTAATTAATTACCTTTTAAGAAAGCCAATAATTAAGGGAAGAAGAAAAGTGATGGGAGATGAAAAGAAAAGAGGAAATGGTGGCTATGGCTGCACAGTTCTCTGACTGCGTTCAATTTTCAGAGGAATGGGACTTTGTCAAAAAAAAAGTGGAATGGGATTAGTATCAAACTTAAGCTTAACAGTTTTCAGTTCTCTAATTGAATTGAGTTTAACAGTTTGGTTAGTGAACTGTGTTTAATAAAGGGCAGTTCGGTTCAGAACTATTACTAAAGTTCGGTTTGTAACAGTTCGGTTCGGTTTGGCAGTTCGGTTCAGCCCGACAGTTAGTTTCAACAACCGTATTCCTAACTAACTAGTGTTTCAAAATAACTCCCTAACCAACTAATTAATCCCTAACAAACTAAGTTGACTACACTGGTCCAATAGCTTTGACTCCCTAACATTGATTTTATTCCCGGGTTAGAATCTTGTCCACGACCATCCCTGACTCTTTAGTATCCCAGATCGGCACTAAATATCATAGCCAATGAAAACCTAACAACCCAAAACCAATTAGTAACTAACTTAGTAGAAAGTAAGCCAAAAGTAAAACTAATTAATGTCTTAGTTTACAATATTGACCCTACTCCCTCTTAAGCTAGAATTGGAGAACCTCATTTACCTAGGATCTATCAGATACCATCTTAGAATTTGGGTTGGGCCTAACTCAACCTTGCAAAACCGGCTTGTAAGGTGAGGGATGCCCTTTCATTATATATACTCTTTTGAGACCTTATCTGTAGTCGATTATTACTTGGGTTTCTCCCAATAAACTTGTTTTTTGTTGATTATTTCTGCTATGTTGATAATTTTTATAATTTTTCCAAATAATTATCAACATAACTCCCTAACCAGTGTTTCAAAATAACTCCCTAACCAACTAATTAATCCCTAACAAACTAACAACCCAAAACCAACTAGTAACTAACTTAGTAGAAAGTAAGCCAAAATAAAACTAATTAATGACTTAGTTTACGATATTGACCCTACTCCCTCTTAAGCTCTAATTGGAGAGCCTCATTTACCTAGGACCTATCAGATACCATCTTTAGAATTCGGGTTGGGCCTAACTCAACCTTGCAAAACCGGCTTGTAAGGTGAGGGATGCCCTTTCATTATATACTCGTTTGAGACCTTATCTGTAGTCGATTATTACTTGGGTTTCTCCCAGTAAACTTGTTTTTTGTTGATTATTTCTGCTATGTTGATAATTTTCCATTGCTGATTTTCAGAAATTTCAGAACAAGAAGCTGAAGACCGATTGCAAGATGCTATTCAGGAGAAATTTTCTGTATTTGGTGATGTATGTACCATACATTGGATCTAACAATAGGTTGCCTATTCCGTTTTGTGATTCTAGGAACACGGTTTCAAGGAGTTCTAGGATTGTATCAAATAGTAAACACTTGTTAAAATCCTTGCTGTCAATCCCTACAAAGAAAAGAAGAAAAAAAGTTGTGGCTCAACAGAAATAATTGACGATGAGAAACTATCTGGATAGCAATAAAGGTCACTTATAGGCTAGGTTTATTTAGATGCTGACTGGACTTCTGTGCAGTGTTGTTAGACTTAGATGACATTGGCATGTTAATTAGGATGTTAAGAGGAATGTAGGCCTTAATGTGTTTGAGAAATGTCTCTTCTTTCCCACTCATTTTTTTCTGTTGGAGTTTGAAGTAGGTCAACTTTGATTTTCTATGTTGCAGAAAGAACACCAGGCTATTGATATTCTTCTAGCTGAAATTGATATATATGAGCTTTTTTCTTTTAAACATTGCAAGGGAAGGAAAGTCAAACTTGCTCTTTGTGAAGGTAATTTCATTTTGGGCTCTGTATAGACTAAACATGAATTTTGTCTGATTCAAATTTTATTTCAGTCAAAAAATTGTTTCCTTGAATTTCCCCAACATTCTTGTTCTTGTATATCTAAGCAAAGAGCATAGCTTTATATAAAAGAACTGAGAAAGAATATGTGTTTTTGTTTGAATTGCTCAAGTGTAATGAACTCAGCATGTTGGATTTATATGCACACTAAGTAATCAATACAATAAGCTATATACGAGAGACATTAAATAAGCTGAAAGGTTTCCTATAATACTAAGGTTTCAAATTTAATACTAGCTGGAATGAGTAAGCTATTTAATATCATGTTATTTCTAACATATATCACAAGGACACTGAGCTGAAAAACAACAGAGACAGAACAAGATATAAAACCAGCACAACTTTTTTAAGAATTGTGGGACGCACTACGGTTAAAGCATAACACATAAAACCAATATTAAGGATAGTGTAAAGTTGTAAACATATAAATCAACAACAACAATAACCAAGTCTTTGCGCAGATGGGGTGGTTGGTTACATGAATCTATTCACATGATAAATTTGTCTCCCTTCATGAAGCTCTCCGTTCCACCAGGTAAACGGGCTTGCTTGAAAACCTGCATCAATACTCTCACAATATTGAATGGTGTCTCTAAGGATCTGCATACCAAAGTAGTCAAAATCGCGCTCAGGTTTGTATAATTGCATGATTTTACGAGTTTCTCAGCCACTTAACCCAGAGCATTTTCCACCGCAAAGGTTAGGTTTTCTGTTATACGGTTGTTTGCAACCTACCTGAGGTCCCTTTTCTACTTCCCGAAGTGAGTTTTCGTGCTATCTGTTCTCCGCCCCGAAGATCAAGAGGCAAAATCTGTTTGTGTAGCCAAGAAAGAAGCAAGATCTCTCTGTGCACTAAAAGTGACAATCCCTGTTTCTTTTGGTTACCCGTGTCCTGTGCTTAAACTGTTTGGCTTCACTATGAGCCCTTATTAAATATAGCACCCCCTTTAAACAATGAACCAACTCATTCTATTTAGGTATTTTTTTTTCATTTGATAATAACTATTAAACATTAAACATATATGAAAACCTCAACAATAAAATAATTATCTATATTCTCAAATCCTTGAATTACACACACACATGTTCTATTTATTAATTATATTATCATATTTTATATTAAAATATATTTTAATATTTTTGGTAGGATCTTACGTTCCATATTGATAGATTTAGAGAGTTCTAACTAACTCTAATTCAGAGAATTTCATGGGATTTGAGAATATAATTAAGAGAGTTCTAAACATATCTTATGACTTTCTAACTAACTCTAATTCAGAGAATTACACACACACATGTGATCTCTTGATTTACACAATCTGAACTTCCCTTTCCGATCTTACATGGGATCTCGATTTTAACTACCTTGGCACAGACATCTCTAAATGACTACTATACTGGTGTCAAACATGGGTCATGTTGGATACTTCTATGATAACTATTAGATACTCCTAGTATACTCTGTGCTTCCTTGTATATGAGATGTTCACATTAAGCTGTTTCGGATATGGAACTCTTTTTCATTTTACGAAGTTTTTTTAATTTTTTTATTTTTTTATCTTTGAACTCTTGAAGGTCAGTGCTTCAATAAGTTTAATATTTATTTTGCAATATTTCATACATCCTTAAATATGGATGATTTCAGAACTTGATGAGAGGATGCGAGATTTGAAAAATGAGCTACAGTCGTTTGAAGGTGAAGAATATGATGAAAGTCATAAGAATAAAGCCATAGAGGCATTAAAGAGGATGGAGAGCTGGAATTTATTCAGTGACACATATGAGGTTCGCTGATTGGTCTATCTGTAATAGGGCTAATTTGCTTGACCTTTTTTCATATAAAAACAATTAAAATAATCAACCTTAAAAGTTTTAGGGTATTGTTTAACAAAAAGAATTTGAAAAAGAATCAGATTTCTAATAATTTTGACAGGTTAGTTTTAATAGCTTTTGGAAAAATTGTGATTATAGCCAATTTTTAAAGTTAAAACTGATTTTTATAACTGTAACCAAATACAAAATAGTTTCTGCTTTACATAAAATCTCTAAAACTTAAATCATTTTATCACAATCTTACTTTTTTCAAGAGTTATATAAACGGGCCTTTAATTTGGTGTATTTTTCTAATGAATTGTAAGCCCACTGTGTTTTTGTAGATCTATATTCTTGTTTAAGTTCAGTATTATCATGGTTCATGTCTCTGCCTCAATGCAGGAGGAGCCCCATAATTACACAGTTGCACGTGATTCTTTTCTTGCACATCTAGGTGCAACTCTGTGGGGATCTATGAGACATGTCATATCACCTTCAGTTGCTGATGGTGCCTTCCATTATTATGAGAAGATATCCTTTCAGTTGTTTTTCATGACTCAAGAGGTAAGGGGTGTATGCTTTATCATTTGGAAAAGCTTGCAACGGTGGAATATTTATGTTCCTTGTAATTCTTTTTTCAGAAAGTTAGGCACATTAAACAGCTTCCAGTGGATATGAATGCTATAAAGGATGGACTTTCTTCATTGATGGTTCCTTCTCAGAAAGCAATGTTCAGTCCACACATGTATGCAGAGATTAGTGTTTAATTTTGCTCTTTGCTTTGCCTACCTCTAAATCTCTAATTAAACATTAAGTTATTGGAAAAAAATCAGGCACACTGACACTGATACACCTGATTTTTCACGTACGCATAAAATGAGCATTTATCCTAGTTTTCTTCTGATATTACTAAGGTTTCAGGTTACCACTGTCAGAGGATCCTGCTTTAGCAATGGCCTTCTCTGTTGCACGGCGAGCAGCTACTGTGCCTTTGTTACTTGTAAATGGAACATATCGAAAGACAATTCGCAGCTACCTTGATTCTTCCATTCTGCAGTATCACTTGCAGAGGCTGAATAAACATGGTTCTCTTAAAGGTCTCCCTCTTATGGCCGTCTTTATATTTTATATTGTCTTTTGTATGTACGTTGAAATAAAAAGGATTGGTCGGGTAATCCTTGTGATATGAATTTAAAAAAAAAATGAAAGAAGAACGAAAAGGAAAAGAATTTTATCCATTGATCTGTTTGTATGATATTCTATTTTGCATCCATCCCACATTTTTGTTATAAGCAAATTTGATGGAATTTTTTTGTAAGATAAACACATGTGCTTGTAAAATATTTTCATCCCATTTGCAGGTTGAAGAATATTATTTTTCATGCATCAATTGATTTTCAAAAGGGAGGGGGGGGTGCCGATGACTTCTCCCCTTAACTGTTATGCTCTATCTCTATTATCACTATATAGTTACGTAACTAAATGTTTGGGGAAGTTGTGGGCTGTTACTAATGAGTTGGAAGTTGTGGGTTTGAGAAAATGTTTTCCTCTTTTTGTTACTTGATATTCCTGGAATTGAGTAAGAAAATAATATTTATGGACGATGCAGGTAGCCATGCACATTCCAGGTCCATGCTAGAGGTTCCAATCTTTTGGTTCATTTACAGCGAACCACTGTTACTGGACAAACATTTTCAGGCAAAAGCACTATCTGACATGATTATTGTCGTTCAGTCAGAGCCCGCTTCCTCGGAAAGCCATCTACATTGTAATGGAAACTCAATTCTAATGAACTTGAGGTTAGATTCAGAACATGAGTTTTTAAACTGGCTAGTTTATCTAGCTCGCAAAGTATGTATTATTTTATTAGCTATTTGGGAAATATGTTGATGATGGAGCCGAAAGATTATTGATGTTAAGGGATGTGTATTCATCTTTTTGTAAGGCTTACACTTTCAATTGTTTGTTGAAATTTAGTATTTTATTAATGTGACAGGGGAAAGGGAAGAGGTAAACTTATGGATAAAATTTAAATCTCAAGTCATATAATGTTACAATATTTTAATTCTGCTGAAGAACTCAACAATAATTGTACTTTTGCTTTGAACAAGTGTGATGAGAGTTTTATTTA